>OU892277.1:14537267-15137267 GCA_917834065.1 Ceutorhynchus assimilis
AATTATGTAATTGGAGTTGCCTTAGGCAACATTTTTTACCATGAGCACAACCTTGCGTGAGAGGTGAGGCGGTGTTAGAAAAAAAAAGCTGTCAAATATTCCTTTGTTCATCAAAATATGCCAATAGTTAAGCAGGACGCGCACTGAATCGACTCGGACCGGTCGACTCGGCGAAGAGCATTCGGTAGTTTTTGATACTCATGCAATTAAATGAGACTCGAGTCGACCACGTCGAGTCGACGAGTCCGATGCCGTGCGCGGAGTCTCATTTAATTGCATGAGTATCAAAAACTATCGAATGCTCTTCGCCGAGTCGACCGGTCCGAGTCGATTCAGTGCGCGTCCTGCTTTACTCTGCTTTTGGATATTAAATTCCAATATTTGACATAATATATACAAGGTTGTGCCCATGGTAAAAAATGTTGCTTACAGCATAATCAATAACATAATAAAATTTCATCCAAATATCGCGGGTAACCATTTGAATATTGCGGGGTCCTTTGGGCTAATGCTTAATGCTGTCAGCTTTATGTGAATTTGAAGCCTTCTTTATCTGCGTCGCTAACCATGCGCCCCTTGTTCAACGAAAACTGATGACATTATAGTAAATGTATTGCTCTGGCAGGAACCTAACTAAAAATTCAGCGTAAACGTATATTTACCTTATCAAACTGACAAACAATAACATTTTCAGTTTCAAAAGATTCCTCAGTACCATCTGCATCTGACACATCATCTTCAGAATTCAATGGTTCGTCTTCGGCAGCTTCTTGAGTATCCTCTGCATTATTATCATTTATATTTTCGTCGCTGTCATCCCCATCATCATCAAAATCATCGTCATCTAAGTCATCTTCGTCTGAAGAAGTATGTATACCATCTCCTTGGAAAATTTTTGGCATTTTGTTGAGGTTCAGAACTTTGCAGTTGATTGTTATTTTTTTATTTGGCTGCTGTGAAATATCTTGTGGCAATTCTTTGTAATGTTTTAGTTCGAATGATTTTGATCTTCTGATTCTCATTTTTTTTTTCGTATAGTTGGACCTTCGATTTTTATTATATATTTTTTTGAGACCATTATCAGCTTCCGCGTCTGTCCAAAATGCGCCGTCAGCTTGAATAATAGAAGAGTTTTTGTCCATATTTATGTTAATAAAATTTGTAGATTGCTGATGTTTTAGAAATGCATTGTTCACTTGATCTTGAAGAAATGTCGTTGCTGCGTCAAGCGGTAAATTCAGCGTTGCGCTAATTATTGGCCCTGTTAGAATAGATTTGAGGTGATGATCTACAACAGAAAGACATTATTTTTTGAATTAAAAAAAAAACTTGTACGGACATGCTTATTTACCTTGTAAGAATACTTCAGGAACTTCAATGCCAAGAACTCGTTGTTCTCCATCAGTATTACAACCAGGTGGTGAAGGTATGGTAAGTTGAACCGGCACCCTTCTCCATTCTGGAAAAGCTATACCCTGAGGTATATGGTTGTTAGGTGGTACTTGCCCGACCAATTGTTTGGCTTGGTTTTGTTGTTGAGCTAATTGATTTAGATAGTTTTGATGCTGCTGGGTTTTTTGAATTTTATTGTTAACAGCTGTCAAAAAAAAAACAACATAACTTGTTGGAAATAATTTGGTGTCTTTAACTTTACCAATAATTTTATCGACTGCTTTTACTTCTTCGACTGCTTTGGTGGCTGCTAGTTTAGTTTCCCATAAATGCTTCAGTTCCTGCACTACAGCCTCATCAATACCATCTTCAAGAAAATGCTCTCGAACATTTTCGATTACGTCACTGATCACATCTTGATAGCTTTTGAACTATTAAAAAGATAATAAAATATGTGTTAGTAATTACCTTTAAAAAACAAGCCATCCATTAAAAACTAGGTAGGTACCTATATACAGGGTTATTGGTTATAAATAGCCTTGTAGCAAGCATGGCATCCTATAGTAATCTTGGAGCAAAAATAAAATTATGCAGCATGTTTCATTTAAAATTTTAAATATTGTCGCGGATCCCAAGTTCACTAGAACTCACTTCAATAACAGTAACAGCTTTCATTAAACAATTTGACTTTATATAAAATTCACTTATCTCTTATATAAACGTATCGTATACACAACAGCGTATCAAGCATTAAAACTAAACTCACCACTCTTATTTAAACTGCTCACAACAAAGCTCTCATTTAGACTTACTCTCTATACCTAAGTACTACTACGCGCTATTTATAGTCCAAACCGCACTCCGGATCTATCTAGAAAATCATCGAATCGAATATAATAGAATTCCCAAAAAAGACGTGCGCCCCTATGTAAATAACGAATTTCCAAGAATGCGACCGGGCTCTCGAGGCAATTTCGTAACTACCTATATCATAAACGGACAGAAAAATTCAATCACTCCGTAAATATTGACCCACTAATGAGATAAAAACCTACTGTGAACAAATCAACTGCTTTCATATTAAAGTTTTTTTTCTTACTACAAAAATAAACCAATTTCTTGGAAATAATTGATACATTTTAAAAATGCCAAATAATTGGTTCATTTTATAGTCACGAGAATTTTACTGGATTCGCGGAATCCGTGACAATTTGGTTTCAGAGATGGTGGAATTGGCGATAATGGTGTATTAATTACAGCCAACTAGTGAAATAATTGGCAAGATAACTAGTGGATTGGCTAATGAGCAATCGGGGACTATGTGCTGGGTACCGATGTAACCTTTTACCGATCAGGGGAGGATTTTTGAATCTGACATATGGAAATAACTGATGAGACTACTGGGAATAAGGAGAATGAGAACAACCACTTCTTCTACAGTTCGACGAATTGGTCAAGAGGCACAATTAACCATCAATCGATGCTTGCGGATAGGACCACCAGCGAGAATGGGACAAACTTGTGCCTCTTTTCTGGCTTATAGAAGCCCTCAATACGGAGCCACCGACTATACACTGAAAATGTTGTTGACTCGAAAAGACATGAAGAGAGTGGGAGGGATAGACATCCGTCATTGTTGAAAATAGATGTGCCTCGATAAACGGCAGTCGTTGAACATGTTCATTGCAGGTAATGCCGTCTGGTATCAGCCACAGCAAAATCATAAAGACTTTGGGGTGGACCATACAAGGTCCTCAAATAGATCAACGAATTGGTGTACAGGATTCAACTAGGTACTTAAAAGAACCATACTCGCAAAGTGCAAACCTAGAATGTCTATCCCCATACATAGGCAAGAGTGGATGGACTTGGATGCAGCCAGGAAGCTGTTCGAGGCGAACAGCTCTAAGGAAGAGGGCATCGTTATAAAAGATACAGAGTGCGACTTCTACCCAATCTGTCACGCCGCACGGAGGAGGGAGAGGGGGCCCCCGAATATTTCAGCCTCCTATGGCTTGAAATAACAGAGGTAGTCCTTTAACTCATTGATCAACCCTTTTTATACCCGATGACTAGAAGTTTGGACAATGGAATTATGGAATTCAATGTTTTTGATTTAATGGATGCTTACTTGGTTAATAACAGTGCGACATTTACCGGAATATAAATAGACAAGAATTTTCCAAACAATCGCAGGATTGAATCGGGGTTTGTGAAGAGTTCGCGACGTCAATGCAAAATTCATCAATTGAATTTGAGGTACGACAGAGAACATAGAAACCTGCTCATAACCGAACCCTCAATTAGCAGTGAAACTTTGATCAAAGACCCACAAATCGAAACGCCTAATAAGATATCTAATCCAGAGATCAGAATTGTATCAATACAAGAGGGAACTTCTAAGGAATAGAAAACCTTGTTACCAGAATCAATCAAGGGAACTTGAAAGGGGACAAAGAATGTTAACGCTGCGGAAGGAGAGGACATTTTAAACGTAACTGTAGAGTTTGGTTGAGATCTCGCTCTCCTTCTGGTACTCTCGGCCTTCGATAGAGAAGCTGCAACAGTACGACTTTCAAACCAAACATCATTCTGGCAAACTGCATAGCAACGCAATAATCTTATCCAGGCGACCATGTCCAGCTCAATGCGAGCACTGTCTCGGACATAGGCGTATCCAGGGGGGGGGGGGGCTGCCGGGCTGCAGCCCCCCCCCCCCAAGGCAAGTCTGGACTTTTTTTTTCCAGCGTATTTTATATGACATGTATATTTTTTGTAAAAAAAATAGAAATAAAATTTATTTTTTCTATAATAAGGTTTTTCTATGGCGAGCGCCTAATACAGTAAGGCCAGTAAGGGAATCAGTGTTTCATCTTAATCATCTTAAATGTACGAAATACTTCTTTCCTCAGGAGAGGAGGGGCTCCGTGAACAAAATGTCTCCTCTTACCAAAATAAAGCGAATAAGTGGCCCGATGCGAACATATTTTTGTCGCCCCGCAAAAAAGAATAGGTGCGTAACATTTGGGTATGTTACCTAGGTACAGGTGAATTCTGACAAAAATAGGCAACTTCCAAATTTTTAAATTAATCTGTTAGCCATTCTGATAACATCAGTATGATTTTTTTTTCTCCAAAAAAACGCTTATTTTTGAAAATAAAATGATTTGAAAATCGTATTTTTAAACTGCTGTGAAAACGCGGGATAGGAGGAGGAGCGTCCGTCACTCTCCCAAACATGCGAGGATGCCGAATTTGTCATTAGACTCATTAGTAAATCATTCCCAAACATAGCTGACATAAAACTAGTCACAATTTATGACCTATTTTTGTTTTTGTCCTTTACTAGTGCGCAGCGTTTTTTTTTTTTTTTGGTCAACACTTTTTGTTAACAGAGACCCCCTCCAAACCAAAATCCTGGATACGCCAATGGTCTCGGAATTGATTAGCGTGACAGAATTCCTGGTAGAAGCAAAGAGTAGAAGCCTTCGATTTAAAGCGGACCGAGAACGGAGTATGGCAGTCAACAAAGAACAGGTGGCCGTTCTCCTAGTTCCTGTGTATGGTAGACCCTGGATGGACTGAAAAGCATCCTAGAGATGATTCATCTGACAGGCATTGGGATGTTAAGTATGTGAATAGATTGGATGATGAAGATGATTACGAGTATGACGGACGAAGAACATAGATCTAAAGTAATAAATGTCTGAATGTTTGAGGTGGATTTATATTATTACCTTGCATTTTTTGGGACCCTAATTGAAATTTTTACTATTCACCAGTGAGGGGGGCCACCTTATTTTTTAGGTGAGCCCCCCCATGCTTCGACGGGTTCGTTTATTGCATCTGGGAGCAAAATAAGCAAAGTTTGACAGATGTCACGTGATTTGACACACGAAAAAAGATGAGTGATCACGTGACGTCCGTCAAAATTTGCTTTTTTTGCTCGCAGATGCAATAAACGAACTCAGCCACAAGTTCAAGAAAGTTCTGGTAAAAATTTCAATTGAGGTGTAAGTCCCAAAAAATGCAAGTAATCTAGATCTAGAGGATATTATTTTCAAAAATATAGATCTGAGTAGAGGTATAGACGTCGAAGAGAAGGTGTTGCATCTGGACAGAGTGAAGGCTTATTCCAAGAATAAATGGTCGGAGCATGACGATCTGATTCGAATGGTGGGTAGGGCTGCGAAATTACATTGGTGCGGAAAAGCCATTGTTTACTGTTGAAACGATCGCGCTTAGGAATTCCATTGTGTGATTTTAATTGAACAAGCATTTAGGTAAGTAATTCTAAAGATTTCTCGATTGAATGTTTCTGTATATGAAGCTCATCGTTTGCATGTCAGGAGCCAGTTTAAATAAGAGAACGGTTGTATAAAGTAAATAAAAGCTATCAGTGATTTTGTGAAATTAATTAGTTATGTTGTTAGTAAAGATAGTTTCAGTGGACCCGCGGAATCCGTGACATATGTCAAGGCACGAATGTGCGAATCAAAGTTCAGGCCAGCCAAGAAAAAATATGTTGCTACCGAACTCAAACTGAGGTGTCTTTATTTGTGATAAAAATGGAAAAATGAGTCTCACAAGTGGCGAGAACAGACACAAAATCAGACGCAGTGTCAAAATGCCTCTATATGCTCATTCGTGGTACCGGCGTCTGCTTTGGCGCTGAATGTTTTAACATAGGACTCTGTTCTAGTTATTTATATGTCCATCAATAGCACAGGAACCTTTGAAAAACGTATCCGATCGGACGTCAAAACATTTTAAAAACGTCAGTTAAAGTAAATGAAAATGTCTAATGGACGTTTTTCTCTAGTGCTAATGTTACAACTAACTTCCCACGTCATATATTTAGACATTGAAAAAGGACGTTTAAAAAACGCCTTATATAAAATTAACCGTTTAGGTTTTACAGCCTGTCAAAGTTGCAAAAAGTCAATTTTCAACTGTCAATATTTCCAAAACAGTTTAACTTAGGTATAGGGTATATTACATGAAATCTGCTCAGAATTTTACGTAGAATCCATATATGCAATCACATACAGGGTGTTCCATTCAAAATAACAAAGTTCTTTCGCATACCCAATAAACGGAGCACCCTGTATATTCGAAAATATTTTTAACTAATGCATATTAGAGCATGAAACAACTTTGTGATTTCATTTTTTTTTCTTGCATCACCCTGTAAGGAGATATCGTCCGATATCGCACTAAGTGGACACCCCTTATTATTAATTATTATTAAATATTTTATAAATCCCTCGTTTCCAAAAAAAAAGAACGTGCATCGTACCTTTTGTGCAATTAGGGCCAGACCCAACTTTCCAAAATATGTCAAAAACTACCGCAAACGGACCTCTTGCACTCAATTAAAATTAGGTATATAATTTATCTGTAACGAAAGTGTATTTGATGTACTACATAAAAGTATGGTTGGGTAATTTTTTTTAAAATCTCGGAGTCAGAAATTGAAAGAAAAAAAATCAGATTATTTGAATTTTGCGGTATAATTTTGCACCAATCAAAAATCACTGTTTGTCTAAGGTTTGCCAAATTTCCATGTTCCAAACGAATATTTTTTTTTCTTTTTGAACACATCGGACAAAAAAGGAGGCATATATTTATCAAAATCGTTTTGCGTATCGACTTTGGTATACAGCTCTACTTTTGCCTTGAAACTTGAGGAGAAAGACATCTATTAATCGAAGTATCGACTAGTATCGACAATTTTCTTTCCTTGTCTATAAATGCGAATTAAACAAAGAAATCGATATCTGCACTAATCCGGCACAGTATAAAGTACGAAAACGATAAAAGCGATTTTTGTTTACCGTAGGTCAGTGACCCCTGGCTGGCCAATTTACTTATAATCACAAAATAAACAATAATTAACAACAAAAAACAGCAGGCTGGGGCTGGGGGCAGTGTAATTTGAAGAAAAAAAAAATGATGTTTTTGCCTGGGAAAATTTGAAAAGGTCTTTAGGGAAACTGGAAGCATAGAATAATCTGGAAGGTATGGAATACAGACAGATAAAAATTATACGCGTGTTTTATTTCCCATAAACCACTAAGAAAAATAATAATAATTTTAATAGTTAGGTAATTATTGTTTATTTTGTTTGTGCGATGGAGGATGGAAGAGTTTGTAAAAACCGATTCCAGGAACTGGCCAGGAGGACTTGAGATAATGCCAATGCTTTCGGAAAAAAATTCACATGAAGGGTGAAGTTTTTTTTTTTTTTTAAAGATAAAAGTCAAAATGACATTATGTTGGAAATACAATGAAAAATTGTCAAATTTTTTATGTAGAAAAGGCTTGTGTTGCCAACATAGGCAGTTACTAAGATTTTGACTTGGGGAATTATCTTTAAAAAAAAAACAGACTTTAGGTACTTGGTAGATAGGTATTAGTAAAATGCAGGTGCAGTAGAGCAACCTTCTACAAATAATGATTCCCTTATATGCTTATTAGGTAGAAACCTCTAAAATTTAGAAGCACACACTAGTAAATGAGTACCTAAGGTATTCAATTATGAACGACATAATGGCCTTATGGTCGGGTTTATTGTTTGTTTCTTGATGGTTTGTCTGCCTTCTCTGCCTTCTGTCTGTTTTGGAGAAGCTAATAATAAATAAATAAAAATAAATAATGAATAATCAATTGAAAAGTTGGGTTAAGTTTTCCATAGGGATGAGAATCGATTCCATATCCGATACTTACAAATCTGTGAATTTGATATATCGATTTAGTTGTCGCCCCCAGGAAAAGTTTACATGAAATTCTTGACATCTGGGCAACACTGAATAAAATTGACCAATCAGAAATTTGGTGCCGTGACGTCACGGCACCAAGAAATTTGAACTTCAAATCGAAATTTAAAGCCTTTGCAAGTCCGAAAAAAATCTGAGAAAAATACAGTTGAGCTTTATTTTGACTCCTCTTTCCAATAAGCAAATAAAAAAAAATGCATGCAAGAGGTCCATTTAGACCCTCAGAATATTGCACATGTGTTGCAATTACGCAGGGGGCGTAACAGGGGATTCGAAATTATTGAATGATTTTTGAAAGTTCACTTTACGCAATGTCTTAGAAGAAATCTTATAAAAAGTCCTCCTCTGACCTTAACCTTATTAAACACATCATAGGTTGAACACCATTAGCACATAAAGGGGTTAATTTATTAATAAGTTTATTTGATTCACTAATAAAAGCATTACAAGTTACCATTGTATACGATACAATCGTTACATGTTTAGAAAGTTAGATTTGTTTTTAGTTTGATCATCAGGTATACCTACCTATGTAAAATATAAAATGCATTTTAACTCAATTGTTTTTTAGTATGGCAAATGCCAATATACAGTTTCAGTAGCAATGAAGTTATTGGTGATTGGTTGCAGTTTTCTTTCGAATGCTTAAATTACTGTAGGTACCTACCTACCTAGCAAAAAATGGAGTGAAGATGAAATTATTATGACTATACCTACGCAGCCGTGTAGTTGAAGAGGATAGCTAGATAATTATTTAAAGAATACAGAAAAGGGAACATTGAATAAAACTAATAACTTAGACTCACCACAGAAGATTTGCAAAGAGAATTAGACATTTTCCCCGTTTTCAGGCCAAATTCCTGTTGCTTTCATTAGTTTTGAACTTTCTCTCTATCAGCACAGGTCCATTAAATGAAACGCCGCCCGTATTATACGCTGGGTCAACCGTAACACGTCGCGTCGTTCGGCTCGAAACAAGTTATTGGAGAACAGTACAGTGACTGAATTGCTTTGCTTTGCGCGAAACTGCTTTGATGACGTGCTGGCCACACTAGTCTTTCCGATGTATGCTTAATTAAACAAGCACTATTGTTTCTTCAAGAATGGTCAGCTTCAGGTCTTGCTCGTTTAACCGTGTTCTTATTAGAAATGGAGTAGACACATTAACCATAATGCACATACGCACATCAGTAGTGTTAAAATTATTCTTGTTATTACGAATTATGTATACTACACACTTTTTTTTTATAGTTGTCACAGGCGATTGGTCAATAATCAATAATTACTTCTTCAGTAGCACATTCTTTTGTTTTACCTTATGCGCAACTTTTATGTGCGAATGCATTTGCGTTTTGTCCCATGAATGGAGAGGGTACCGGTACCGTTTTTCGAAAATCGATATTTTGCAACGTCTTATTGAAGCAAATTGAACAAGCTAATCAAATTTAAAAAAAATTAAACAATAGAGTAGATATTGTATCGTTGTCATACCCATTTACTTCTTACGTAACTTGAATGAGAAAATAGGTCAAGTAAGAAAAGTTTGATTATTAAAGTCTCTTAAATTATCCCCCGAGGATGAAACAAAGAGTCTTGTTGAAATGAAAACCACAATATTGCTGTCAAGGCCTCAAGGGTTAAATTCGTGCTCTGGAATTACTTTTTCGATGTCTCAGTTTTGATTGACTCTTCGGCAAAATAGGTGAAGTTTTTTTCACAATAAATGGTTGACTCCTTTTAACTACCTGGGCGTTTGAAAGGGCTCGGCCATGAACACAATGGGAATACAATGGGTAGTTTTATTGCAGTCATTAACTCCATACCAATTATTGTGAAAAATATTATACCTTCATCAAGCCAAAAAGAAAGCTATATGTTGTGTATATCTACAAAAAAACTAGTGGTGGATTTTTCTCTAGCATACGCAATAGTTCTCTTGAAAAAATCGTGTTACTTACATAAGAAGTCATGCTTGAAACAGAAAAAAAAGGAGCTGGAGAGGGGCTGTTTCAATCCTGAGTTTCAAGATTTTGGTACTGGCAAACAAACAAAAAATGGTGTGCACACAGAAGTGAAAACTTCAATTAGGCAAGATTAATAATATAACGACAATATGAAATACTTACGGTATTTTTTTGTGTTCAATATTCATTGCCCAATTTGAACTTAATTTCCTTTATTGTATCATACTCTAAAGATGAAACAATAGCTTGATGGTAACTGGTAACTAAAAGATGTGATGAATACTTTTGATTCAATTCTATTTGCTAAATATTCTTTAGATTATGTCTGTATGAAACACAACAATTTATGTCACATTTCCATATGAGCACACGCATATTATATTAAATTACGCTTAAGGAAATTTTTTTTATCTATTTTAAATAAAATGTAACAACTGTTTCTCTCTCGCTTGCCTGAAGTCGAGTCGAGCCGACTGTACTCGAATGAGCGTTACATAGAAGAGCGTGGTGGCTCAGTAGTCAGCTTCATTCAGTACCCACAGAAACGTGTGCTGAATGCGCCTAGAGAAGTTTTCACTTCACTTCAAGAGATGAATGGGGAAAAAAACAATTGGAAAACGTGTTAGTTTTGGAGCAGCATATGTGTGATTTGAGTAAACAAGCGTTTGCGTGATTCTAGATATAACTCGATTAAATTATTGACTAGTCAATTACCTACCTATATCAATAAAAGGGGGGCTAATTAGTGGGAACAATAAGTGATCTTTTGTTGTAATGAGACAATGATCATATACAGGGTGCTACAAATTAGAGTGCATGCATGGGGATATCGGAAACCTTAAGAGATACGAGGTTGGTTAAATTATGGCAAAGTTGCGTAATTTGATGCCTAACAAAACGCCATTTTGTAATTTGAGAAATTCCAAATACAAAAAACCGAAATTTGCCAATTTTTTTTAAAAAAATTTTCTTAGTTTGTTTGAAGAAATATGTAAAAGTAAATGTCATTTCATTGTAGCCACTATTTCTGCATTACAAGATGGTATCATCAAATTTAAAATCCGACGTTTCGTCTTTGGGTCACCATCATCAACTTTATTTTTTCAAATACGGACCTCAACTTTTTTTCTGTTTTTTGTTAGTTTTTGACTTGCTAAATGTAATAGTGTATTGCAACAATTGATAGAAGAAATATTTCTGGGGAAAAATTAGGTAGGTACCTAAATGGTGTGGAGATGCTCATCCAGCTCATCTTTGTCTATCGCATTGTTTTTGTCATAAAATTTTCTGTCTGACATAATTTTATGCAAAGCACTTAATAATTAAATTGTTATTATTTAAAACATAAATTTAATTTCAGGCATGCAAAAAATGATCCCTTTCAAAAAAATTCTAATAGGTAGGTAAATAATTTATTCAGGTACGAATTAAAAACGACATACGGCTGTTTGCACCGCTATAACTTAAGGGATATTAAATCCAAGTGAAGCTTTGAATGTGATTCTTGTAGAAACAAAAGTCACATTCTAAGCTCCACATAGATTAAATATCCCTTAAGTGATAGCAGTGCAAATGGCCATTAATTAAACAAATACCAAACTAAGGACCGGTTTATCAGTGGACGGTTATTGAGTTAGGCTGTTGGTTAACTGATAATTATCAATTGGTTAACCGCCAGTTAAACTACATAACCGTCTACTGAGAGATGTCCGACATAAACCTCAAAACATACGAGATATTGTAAAAATGTTCGAAGTGCCGATACCTGGCGACCACATAACTTTCTGCATCGGTTCATCTTTATTCAACACATTATTCTTGTCGAAAGTAGATTGGGTTATTTTCTAGCAATTTTTTTTTTCTTCAGTTTTTTGGAACAAATCCAGTTAAATAATAATTAAAACAAAAATAATACTGGAATATTATTTTCTCCACACTACATTTAATTAAGTGCCTACCCAAAGCTAATTATCCAAAATTGCAAAAATTTTATATTATCTTTCCACAATCCGATGTCCAAAGGTAAAGGTAAAATTTATCACCGTTAGTGCTATTTGATGAAAATTGATAAATTTACCTTTACCTTTGGACTATATGGATTGTGAATAGAATATGAGTAAGCACTACAAACTTAGGACTAATAAAGTCTAATCTAATCTAATCTAGGAAGTAAGTACCTATCTAAATGAAAACTTGAAAAACTTAACCAAATACCTACATCAATTTCGGCGCATGTGTTCAAAAATATTACCGTTTGCCCTAATACAATTGTGTACTTTTGTTTGAATTTTTTGAACTGACTGTAAACTTCCCTTCTTTTGATTGTTGCAAATGCATTTGTTATTCTGTTTCTTAGTTCTTCCCTACTATTAACAGGTCCTTTGTAAATTAAATCTTTAAGAGCACCCCATAGATAAAAATCCAATGCAATCGGCGCACATTCCTGCTGTTATGCGCAGGAGCAGCATCCTGCTGGAATCAAACATTTCGTAGAGAGACCAACGGGATATCCATGAGGTACTCTTGAAAGTCTCTTTTTAAAAACCTTAGTTAACGGAAATTAAATTTTCTTCAAAAAGATATGGCCCTAAAATGTGCGACCTCCCAATATTCCTGCCCAAAAATTTATACTGAATCGAACTTGAGGCCGGATTTCCCTATTTTCTCGAGGATTTTCGATGACCAAATATGTTCGTTGTGATGGTTGAATATGCCGCAGTTTGTGAGCTTCGATTCATCCGTCCAAATAATCTTATGTGAAAATGCATCTCCGTTGCGATTAATCTGGTCGCGCAACCAGAAGCAATATGTCAACCTCCTTTCAACATCCCCTGGACGAAGTAATTGACTCACATGAATTTTGAAAGGTTTGAAATTATTGCTTCTTAATATTCTCCAGCATTTTACTTTGTTCAGGGTCCGAATATTTGCTTCTGCGGCAATCTGATGCGTGGAAACAGAAGGATTATTGTTTACCTAAAATAGAAAAACAAAGCAAAACAAAAGTATCTTGGTTGTAATACTAGGTTGACCACAATTTTTGGTATCTTGGTATTATTGAACTACAAACCTAGTTCAAAACAAGAGCAACCTCTGCCTTTGTTGTTCTGCTTCCATATTTTCCGCGTTGTTTGGAAAACGAACCATACCTAGGTGAAGTTGCATCCAGCTTTCGAATAAAGGAAATGCTTGGTTTAGGTCTCTCAGGGTAAGCGTTGAGATACATTTCTAAAGCGCGCACTTCCTTCTATTGAACTGATAATACATTTTCATCATATACAGAATAACAGAGGCAGAGGTTACTCTTGTTTTAATTAAACCAGGTTTGTAGTTCAATAATACCAAGATACTAGAAATTGTGGTCAACCTAGTATTACAACCAAGATACCTTTCATAACTACATAGATAAATTTCAATTTTTTTTTATTTTTCTATTTTTGGTAAACAATAAGTAATCCTTCTTTTTTCCCAGTCAATCACTTCGTCCAGGGGATGTTGAAAGGAGGTTGACAGACATGACAGATGAACTGAAGCAGAAAGTTATGTGTTCGCCAGAGATCGGCACTTCGAACCTTTTTTACAATATCTCGTATGTCTTGAGGTTTATGTCGATGTCAGCCATCTCTCAGTAGACGGTTATCTAGTTAAGCTGGCGGTTAACCAATTGATAATTATTAGTTAACCAACAGCTAAACTCAAAAACCGTCCACTGATAAACCGGTCTTTAGATTGCTATTTGTTTATTTAAGTCGTTTTTAATTCATACCTGAATATTATTTACCTACGTATTAGAATTTTTTTATAATTCTTAATTCAGAAGTATAAACCAGGCATTAGGTATCATTTTCCGCCGGCCTGAAATCTGAAATTATATTTAGGTATGTTTCAAATAATAAAAATTTATTTATTAAGTGCTTTGCATAAAATAATGTGTCAGACAGAAAAGTTTATGACAAAAACAATGCGTTAGACAAAGATGAGCTAGATGAGGCAGATGAGCATCTCAACACCATTTACCTACCTAATTTTTCCCCAGAAATATTTCTTCTATCAATTGTTGCAATACACTACTACATTTGACAAGTCAAAAACTAACAAAAAACAGAAAAAAAAGTTGAGGTCCGTATTTGAAAAAATAAAGTTGATGATGGTGGTTCAAAGACGAAACGTCGGATTTCAAATTTTATGATATCATCTTGTAACGCAGAAAAAGTGGCTACAATGAAGTGACATTTACTTTGACATATTTCTTCAAACAAACTAAGGAAAAAATAAAAACGATTTTGGCAAATTTCGGTTTTTTCCGGATATCTCCGGAAGTATTTGAAATTTCTCAAATTACAGAACGGCGTTTTGTTAAGCATCAAATTACGCAACTTTGCCATAATTTAACCAACCTCGTATCTCTTACGGTTTCCGATATCCCCATGCATGCACTCCAATTTGTAGCACCCTGTATAATTGGTTTTGACATCGAAAGAGTCCAAGTGATATTTCTGGAACACTCCATAGTGTTTCATTTAAAAATTAGACAAGGTAGGTTACCTACCATAGGTATGGGAATTTTAACTTCGCCACAGGACTTAATATTTGAAATCAAGTTTCCAGAAATATCGAGTATATAGATTATTCTATGGTAAATATAGTACATCAGGGGCTAAACAGGATGATGTTCAACAAATTATAGAGACAAGCTGAAAGTTTGCAAGATACTTTATTTTAGGATACTTAATACCCTCTGAAACCCCAGCGTTGAGGCGTTGAGCCCGTCACCCCAAAATCAACCCTTAGGTCGGGTGAAATCTACCTTTTTTACGTTTTTCCTAATAACTCTAAAACTGAACATTTTAGGAAAAAATATCAAAAAAGAAAAATTGTAGAGAAGAGAATTTCCTACTAAAAGGGTGGATGGATATAAATTTTTTTCAGATGTTCAGTGGCGTAGATATCAAGTATTTAGTTAACCTGATTTTCATAAAAACCCCACTTATTTATTTATAATTGAAAACCAAGACGTTTAGAGCGAACGCCGCCACGAAAAAAATTGCATATTGTAGATTTTTCTGTAAATGAGGCACTTTTTATTATAATGTATATGTGTACCTATACCATAAAGTGGTATTGTGGTTTTGGGGTGCTCTGTTGGGATGGAGACATAATTACAACACAGCACGTTTATTATGCAAATAGGAAAAAACAAAGTTGTTGTTCTTGTTCTACGTCCACATTTGTTGGGTTCATAAAAGTGAGTATGAATTCAATCCTATGTACAGTTTTTGAATAATCCCACAGTTTTGTATATTTTCGTATGGTTCTCCATTCGTAGGACGATCGAGTGTACGCCATTGGTATTTTCCTGTTTCTGACTACCAAAACATCAGAGCTCTGTAAGAAGAAAAAGAACAAATAGGAGATATTGAATAAGACACAATAAAGAAACTTAACTTAAGAAAAACGAACGGTTGGTATCGGCAGCAATTAGATCAGAATCTTATCGCTGCAGAAAAAAAGTACAATTCAAACTGTAGACTTCAATGAAAAGCCAAGAAAACTTCAATTACTCACAGTTGGGTGGATGTTTGCTAGTCCGAGGGAAGCCCACAAGGATATATCAATTACAAAAAGAAAACTTCAGTATTCTGTCTACTTTTTGTAATTTACAAAGCTCCACTGTAAAAAAATGGACAATTTTTTCAAATATATCAATAAATACTACAAAAGACTGCGGAAAGTTTGATTATTGATTATTGAAGGAAAATCCTAACAGTGGACAGCAAACAAAAATTTCAATGCGAAACGTTTTCCACGGGGAATTATTCTGTGCAGAGAGTCTGGAGAGCCCGCAAATGTACATGGTGGAATCGACCTGAGACTAGGAATTATTAGGATCTATCACACGTGGGTAATTGTTGATATAGAAGATAAGTTTATTTTGGGTATGGACTTAACTTAATGAGTCAAAATGGCTCTCCCCTCGCGTATACTTCGTTCTCACCCTGAAAATGGTTTCACGAGCATGTTTCGAAGTGAGCGAACGCCAGTCCGTTCGCCATGTTGCTCTCAGTGTACAGGTGCACCGTGTGTTTCGCCAAAAATGGAACAAGAGAGCAGGATACGCCTCATTCAGCAAGCCATCCTAGTAAAGTTCCTGATGTTATCTTCGCAAGATTTCGCTTACTTATCCTTTAGCAGCCTTCCATATTGAGATCTCCGACGAAATATTTCTGTGCTTCACCATGGGCATCTTGTTTTTCATTTTTTTTGCTTTCTCCGATGGTTCTGGGAGCTGCGTTGAACTTATTACAACTACACCAAAACTGCAAGAAATACCTCGTTAAGGAAGCCAAGGTAAACTCACAAGGAATCTCGCCGTCCGAATAGCACAACTTCGCCACAATACTATTCAAATCAATATCTATGGGCGATGCCATATAGCCTCCTATGAGCCTGAAAAACATAGAGGAAAGAAAGCAGATAAATCATCCCAGTGACATTCTGAGACAGTTCGAGTTATCTTAGCAACATCTCTCCTCTAAGTAACTGAAGAAGGCTCAACAATTCGTCTGTGAGAGGAAGGATGGTTATCTTGGAATGTAAAAATGGCGAAACTCGTAAAACGAACATCAGTAGGCATCAATCAATACTGGTTGTGTTCATCTAATCCATGAACAACCTAGAAGACTTACCCATGACCAAACAACAAGAAGTGGGTCATTAGTAGATAGTATATGCTTGTAGAATAGGTCGTTAAGAGTCTTCAGGTGCGTGGTCATCGCCAATTGCACGGGTAACCCAAGAGAGACGGAGTTACCAAACTTTGTGTCGATTACAAAACGCGTACAATTTCACTAAGAAAGTTCATTACCCTGAATTGACGATATCCTATTACGGCAAAATAAATTACTATGCCTACACAACCATCAATTCCAGGAAATTATGAAAACTCCTGGAAACTGCGGTCAAAGCTGTCAACTTGCATTATTCATGATTTTCTGTGATCTATCAATGTATAAACTGGTAAGTACGTACTTACCTCAAATGTATTATTAATTTCTTCGTTCCTGTGATGCAATAATATGCCCCTTGCATCAAATTTTTTATTGCTGATTTCGATCGTCCATGAAAAATAAGTGAACACGTGTTTTTTCTTTTTCTTGTTAGTCAAAAATTGACGGAGATACAACGCTTTGAAATGTCCTTCTGACGTCATAACTTATAATACGTTGTGACGTCGCACATGCTCAGTATATCTATATATACAAAACTGAATATTTGTATAACTTTCAAAATAATCATATTTGGGCGAAATGAAAAAAAAGTAACGACTTTTTTTCGATTTCCTACAGTTTGCAATAAACAATAATCAATTTAATTTTCCATGCAAGTACCCTATTGTTACTGACATGAATGACTTTTTCAAAAGATTCTCTTTCAGTCGGAAATGATTTGGGTTTCAGCTGGTTGCTACCTACTGCTGCGGCTACTTTGTCTGTGGCAATTATTTGCAAACTGTTTTCAGTCTCTCACCGTCGAGGCCTTTGCTCGTCTATCTGGAAATGTGCCAGAGTGCAGCTCATCTCGAAAAAGAGCAGGAAAACTCTTCCTAGCACTTATCGTCCCATCTGACTTATATCTTTACTTTCGAAAGTAATGGAAAAGAAAAAAATACCTCGAAATACCAATAAGCTCATCTCGGACAAAACAGTACGGGCTTCGTTCTAAAAGACCAACGGAACTCGACTCTCGAAAAACTTGGCTCAGAACTCAGAAATGTAGCATTGGACGTCTCCAAGGCTTTTGATCAGGCTTGGCACCCAGGTCTCCTCAGCAAACGTCCATCGTATGATTTTCCGAACGAGTTTTGCCATTCCCTGTTAAATGCTGTCTCTGATTTCTGTTTCATAATTTGATTGTATAAATAAAGCTCATTTTTTATTTATTTAATTTATAAGGCTCAAGTCAGACCATGTAAAAAAAATTGTCATAAAATGAAAAAAGGGTGAAAATTTAGCGGTTTTAATAATGTTTACCAACGATCCGGTGGGCTTTTGAGGTCGAAAACTCGGATTTGTCACTTCATCAGATACAACACCCATATCAAAAAATCAGATCTGCCTCATTTCATGAATGGTAAAATGTACCAATTCCATGGATTAACTTCATTTCCTGAACAATTTAACCTTAACATGTTCAAACTGAGGGTTATTCGCCACTCAACTTCGTCCGCTTAGGCAGTATAAGCTTTGTCCTTTGTGAGTGAACCAATGTAGAAAGAAAAAAAATTCTATTGCCTCGACCTCCAAGTAGGTACTATGGGCGAACCGGTGATCCTAGTATCCATGAGTCGTTCGAGGCATATCCGCCCCGACCTGGACTAAACTGTGTTTTATCCTTCCTCTTATAGCTTCTGACTTCATAGTACATATATGTTATCCACTTTTGAAGACTTATGGCCGTTTGCACCGACCATTTTAAGGGAGGTTTAACGATAATCCACGTTTAAAGTGACATTCTCACATGTTAAAATGTCACTTTAAACGTTGATTATCATTAAACCTCCCTTAAAATGATCGGTGCAAACGGCCATTAGCTAAATTTAATTTTTATAGTGTGACTTCAAGTTGTAAATAATTATTCCAAAGAATATTTGCAATAATAATAGTCCTAAAAATGTAATTTAAAAAGCAATCAGATATATACTTGTTCTTAGGTATAAATTGATTTATTTTTCCTTTTCAACTATTCTTAGGTGTTATGCCTAAATTATTCATTCTTAAATATGTAAATATTCGATAATATAGCATCACATACCTAAATGAATAGTACAAATACTGTGTTGTACTAGTAGTAATAAGCTTTTTATATCTGTAGGTAACTAATTACTTTATCATCAAAAAAACACACCGTTCTAAACCTACTTCCTGCATATCAGGCTTTTCTCATTATTTATTTAAATTTATTATATTAACTAATTTTTCTACTAAGAGAATTTTTTTTGACTTTATTATGATGAGCAAAAAACATGTACCTACCTAATATGTAGATAATACAAAATTGTTTAGCTTACAACTACAACTCTTCGTGATACCGAGAATTTCTTTTCCAAATTGCCCAAAAAAGATTATAAAACGCATATATGCTAACAACTAAAATAACGAATAATGTTAAAGCAAACATAATACTGAGAAAATTTCCGTCGATCACATCGGTGGCTGGTTTTCTTCTTTGCGCCTTATTGTCATTGTTTTGATTTCTATCTGCCATTAATTTTTTCATGTTCTCCAGACGTTCGCGCAGCTCATCAACTGATTCTGCGGTTTCTTGTTCCTCAACTTCTTGGTCCAGTTCAATTTCTTCTTCTGTGTTAAGAGACTCTCGAGCTTCTACTGTCAAAAGAAAATAGCAATAAAACATAGGATATACTAGAAGCTAGTCTTGAATACAATGCACACTAGCTAGCAGCCAATTAAGACGGAAAAGAGATATTAAACAGGATATGGCGTTTTAACAAAGCAATTTCTAACCTGAGTATTTTGATTAAAATGCTGTAGAGTAAAAATCAAACGAGAAGAAGCCACTGTCGTTAGCGCTGACAAAGAATTTCCTTTTCTCTGGGTCCCTCCCATTTAAAGTGAGACAAACGATAACGCGTGTGACTTCTTCTCGTTTGATTTCTACTCTACGGAGGTACCTATGTGTAAACTGTAGTGATACAAGGGCGCAATCAATATGGGTAATCTTTTTATCGATTCTCGAAATCAGGGAGAAAAACTAAAAAGAGGAAGACCGAAGACAGAAACGGAGGCAAGAAAAAGAAGAAGCTCGAATAAAGAAAGAGAAGCCTGAAGAAGAAGCTCGAGCACAAGGTGAAGGGGACCGGCTTGCTAAACTTCTTCAACAAGAGAAAGAGCGAAGAATTGCAATGTGCGTCGAGACTAGCTGGTCGTCCTCCAACTTTCTTATCTTAAATAGAATATTCGGATTTTACGTAAAATTAACGGTAAAATGCTGAGGAGATTTCATGTCATATACTCTATAGTATACCTAGATTCAACTGTTTTGGAAATATTGACGGTTGAAAATTGACTTTTTTGCAACTTTGATAGGCTGTAAAACCTAAACGGTTAACTTTTGAGCAAAACCGATCCTACATTTTTTTTTTCTAAGATTTTCATAAGTTATCATTTGACACCAACTTTGCATTTAACCGGAAATTAAATTTAATTGGAATTTTCAATCATGGATTTAATTCAAAAGTTGGTGTCAAATATTGTTGTCAACTGATAGTTTATGAAAATCTAAGACAAAAAGGTAAGATCGGTTTTGCTCTCAAATTAACCATTTAGGTTTTACACCCTGTCAAAGTTGCAAAAAAGTCAATTTTCAACTGTCAGTATTTCCAAAACAGTTGAATTTAGGTATAGGGTATATAACATGAAATCTGCTCAGAATATCACGTAGAATCCGAATATTCAATAGTATACAGGGTATTCCATTCAAAATGAGAAAGTTGGAGGACGACCAGCTTTCCTGAAACTACCTGTACCTATATGCAAACGTGAGTTTTTCGAAAAATTCAATTTCAACCATGAAACTTTTATGCAAGGCACTTCTTTCTAAAATGTCAAATAAAAAAGATAGAGGGGGGTGACATTTATAACCAATAACCCTGTACCTACCGGACGCATCCGAGTTGGGTCCCAAACCTTATCCACTTACCTGCCTTCAAAAAGGTGTGGGTCGAATTGGGACCGAAGAAGATATTTTAGATTCTAGGAAAAAAATGGAAAAAAATGGCCTTGTTGCCGCACTTCTAAATTCCTAACAAAATATAGTTGGGTCTGTTGGAATTAAAAAAATATATATATCTACACAAATTTACAACTTTATTGAATTATTAATAACGTATAAAAAAACAGTACTAACTAAAAAGCAACTTAACCTAAATTAACAACTAAAATTACATTAAAATCCAAAAATATAATTAGATATTAGGTAAGTATAATAAAATTGTTAAAA
Source organism: Ceutorhynchus assimilis (assembly GCA_917834065.1). Taxonomy (NCBI): domain Eukaryota; kingdom Metazoa; phylum Arthropoda; class Insecta; order Coleoptera; family Curculionidae; genus Ceutorhynchus; species Ceutorhynchus assimilis. The sequence continues at coordinate 14,558,422 of OU892277.1, forward strand.
AAATGCTGTTTCATTAATTTTTGGCTTTAAAACGATATGATATCGTTTTAACAAATTCAAATTTGTCTATCTTATTTTCACGTAGTTCTTGAATTTTTGCATCAATAAACTGCCTTTTTAATTTAGTTTTTTGGCTTTGTAGTTTTGTAACGCTGGCAACACTATTTATTCTTACATAGGTTTCTAGTTGAAAATCTAATAATACTTTCATAAACTGGTGAATATTTGGGTGGGCAGAATAAAAGGATGAATTAAATTGGTGATGAAAAGACTCGCAAGCATTAGTTGTGCTGAATGGATGACGAGTGTTCAGCCCACACTTGGGGTGGAAACGTGGAATTTTCATCAATGTAATTATCTACTAAATAATCTGAAAACTTAATAACTAGCTCATTTTGTGGCAAAATTGAGGCAAAGTCCATACCAAAACAATCCCCTACATCCTGTGGGGATAAAAATGGTAACCCAAAAACATATGTCAAATATTTAGTTGTTTCTGTCGCTTCATTTTGCTTTTTATATTCGGATGACAAACCAAGCTGTTGTATTTTCCTATACCATGCCTGGCATAAGTGAAATCTACATCCTTTAATGTTAGAGAGGGGAAATACCTGCTTAATAGCAGAATGAATAGCATATTCAAAATCTACAGTAACGTTTTGTGGATAGAAGTGTGGAATTTGAAAATTATGTGACTTATTAGGCAATAAGCAAAATATTAATGGGATATAATGACCATTCTTTAAGCCGTGAATTGTGAAAAGTTGTACAAAAAATTTTGGACAATATTGAAAGGTTCCATCAACATACCAATCTAGAACACCAGTTAAAAATTTTATGTTAGTGTTTGTTGAAAAAATAACAATATGATTAACTTTATCGTTTAGCAAAAGAAAATGTTCATTTTGGTTTGTTTTCACCTCGTTGGCTTCTATCACTTCTTGAAACTCTTGGACGTTTTTGGGAAGTTTACACAAAATCGATGTTCTGGCGTGATAAGCATTTCTTCTTGCTCTAGTAATGTCGTGTGTTGTTACTGATTCAAGATCGGATTTATATAATTCTTGACGTATCAGCTTCATGGGTTTCTCCGTAGGGTTGTCCACAGCTGCTCTCTTGACGGATTGAGACAAAATTTGGCGAGTTAAGAGATGATTTGGTTGTTTTTCATGATTATGTTCCAACGTTGATTCGATTATGAGGTTCTCCCCAGTTGTTTTCACAAAGGCTTTGCAAAATGATTTTTTGCATGTACAGGGTGGGCCAATTTGGACACTTTCTCATGGAAACACCCTTTATTTTTAGAGATAGAAAAAAATGAACCCCCCACTCTGAGGCTCAAATTTCATGAAATTTTGATTGGTGCAAACCGCATTTTGATATCTTTAACCATTTAGTTGCTAGAGGGCAATTCTCGATTTTGAGCAATACTGTGAAACCTTCATAACTTTTTTATTTATGAAAATAATTAATTTCTGTAAAGACTTTCTGGCAGCACTTTTTTAAGTGGAATTCAGTGACGTTTTCAGCTTTTTTCTATTTGGCTCCGATTCCGAGATATTGACCAAAATCCGATTTTTTTCAATAGGACATCCTATATATTAATAGCTCATTGAAAAGCTCTTCTTTTGCTGATTTCAATTATATAAAATTCGATAGGTTTATCTCCAACGGTTTCCGAGAAAAAAATTATTTCGATTTTTGTCATAAGACACAATGTGTTGGGAAAGGACTTTATATCTGTAAGGAAAACGAGAAAGGTCTCTTTCTAACACATTGTTTCTTATGACAAAAACAGAAATAATTTTTTTTCTCGGAAACTGTTAGGGATAAACCTATTGAACTTTATATCATTCAAATCAGCAAAAGCAGAGCTTTCCAATAAGCTATTAATATATAGGGTGTTCTATTGAAAAAAATCGGATTTTGGTCAATGTCTCGTAATCCGAGTCAATAAGAAAAAAACTGAGAACGTCACTGAATTCTTCTTAAAAAAGTGCTCTTAGAAAGTCTTTACGGAAATCAATTATTTTCATAAACAAAAAAGTTATGAAGGTTTCACAGTATTGCTCAAAATCGAGAATCGCCCTCTAGCGGCTAAACGGTTGAAGATATCAAAATGCGGTTTGCACCAATCAAAGTTTCATGAAATTCGAGCCTCAGAGTGGGGGGTTCATTTTTTTCTATCTCTAAAAATAAAGGGTGTTTCCATAAGAAAGTGTCCAATTTGGACCACCCTGTACATATCCACCTTTTTACACCACCTTTCAAGTCTTTTTGGAAGCAAAATTTGTACCCGTTAATCAGTAACAGCGATTTTCCTTTCTCACTTGAAAGTAGCGTACATTCCATTTTTCTAACTTATCTACTCTCACTAACAACACTTTAAACAGCTCAATTAACATCAAACGAATTTGAATAGCGAGTGAACTTAATAACCATGGGGTACCAACCTTATAACAATAAGAAATATACCTGTAATACCACCCTCTCGAACCTCCAATTAATTACTTGGGGTACCTACCATGAAATTCAGAAAACTATCCTAAATCGGCAACACTGTCCTATTAAAATTCAGTTTTATTCAATTATTTGAATATTATTGCGGACCCAATTAGGCCCTAGGCCGGACCCAACTAGACCATAATTAAATATACCTGCTAGAATTGGGACCCAACTCGAACTTCCCCTACCTACCTACCATAGTCACGCAAAGAGCTAGTGTGGGAATTTGGCGGTAAATTCGAGGAAGCTTAAAAGAGGTCTTGGAAACATTCACATTTTTATGTCCAAAGTTTTTTCTTAAACTGTTAAAGAAAATTTAAGCTGCATTTAAGTTTAAGATATTTGTTGCCGATGACGTCACGCGGGGATACAATAATAGCTAGAGGTTCGGCTATTATGCATCTGGTGTGACAGTGAATTTGGAGCAAGTTTTTTCATTTGATTCCGGAATAAAGAGTGTGTGTATTTCAACTCCAACTTGCGACCAAGATAATGAATTGCGCATCAATGGCTGGAAAGGATATTTTTATGTTATTGAAGATGACAAAGAAGAAAGAATTATTGAAATGATGATAATGAGTTTGTCATCTTGTAAATTTTTGTATGTAGGTATATCAATTAACTTCTTAACTGATAATGCTGTGATAAAATCGATACCTAATAAAAAAAAGTATTTATATAGGCCTTTATTCAAATAATTAGCGTACGGTCTTTTCCAATTTTGAAAATAATATTTCTTATACATATAGTAACTTCAGATATAAACATCAAAAATATGTATAAGTATAATTTCCTCAAATCCGTATCGATACGACCGACATTACTAGAATGCGAGACTTTAATAATATTTCCTTCTATATTGTAAAATGAAATAAGTTATTATCTAGGTGTTGATTGTTTGAAGATTGATTGTAAATTATTTTATCTGAATAAATTTTAAATTTGAAAATTCGTCTCACATGATATATCTTTCTGAGCTATTTGTTAAATATAAGTAGGTACCTATATACGCAATTTCAGAATGCACTATTATATATATTTCGTAAAATTAGACATTAAGTTACCTAGATGCACAAAACACGCCTACTCGATTAAGCCAAACAACTTTATTTTGGGTTTCGTGGGTTAAACTACAGGGAGACGCATGCATTTGTGGAAAAGATTCTAAAACACTCAATTAGTAAATAAAAAAGGGCGAACTAATGCTTACAGGTTTCCAAAAAATGCTTATATTGTGCCATGTTAATGTACCTATTTGTTGACAGAAGTAAATACCTATTTGTTGACAGAAGTAAAGGGAAGCAGCGCGAAGTTATAAAACTATTGATTATAACTCGACAACTGGACCAAAAGGCAGGAAACTGGGGGAGAGATAAATCCTCCCCCAAGGCGTTGAGAAGTCCTGCGCAGTTTCGAAAATTATAAGTTTTCCGAGAATCCTACACAGTTCTGTCCTGTTTTATTTGAAAACAAAAAAGCTGCAATTATTCTTTTTTCTTGCGACCAAGTTTAGTGAAAAATCTTCCAAAATTTTTTCAGTATTCATAAACGCCCTTTGCTGTAAGTCCAGTTTAAAGATTGATGTTCATTTGCTGCACATAATTGTTGTTTCACCTGGATGTTGTTGATAGGAACCGTGTCCCGTTTGGGCTAAATGTATTGTTGTAACCATTATCGCTATATTTGGGATTTGTGTTCTGTAGTGCAACATTAGATGTTTTACATGTTGTCGGAATCGCGGAATTTTTAGCGCATCAGCAGAAGTCGGGATACGATCGATAATATCAAGTCAGGTGATGGGGGATGCATTTTGATTGACCGAATTTGTTAAAAATTATGGCTTACCGTCTACTAAACCGCCCGTTTCCGAATATTCGACGTAAGTGTTTCTTAGCTGAGTTGTAGATAGAAAAAAGTACGAACGCGAGTGATATCCAAGATGCCTTTCGTATCGATTTTTCCGAGGATTGTGGCCCTGGGCCCTAAACACGTGTTTTTGTCCTTCTGTTCTTGTAGATTCTTTCAATTAGCCCTTATTTTTCAACACTATTGATCTGTTATGGGATAAATCAAGCTGCCCCCATGTTGAAGATACCTGCACGTTTTAAACAATGTGACCTCAGTGTTTCCCTAGCCTTTGATTATTGTGACTGCATTGTCAACATGGGTACAAGAGCTGCTGCATGTAAGCAACTTTCATCCTTTTTTTTTACGTCAAAGCACACATGTATCACACAAATTGATCACAGAAATATTGACCCATGTTTGAAATAATTTAGATTCTTGAAATTAAAGCTTCCTATATTTCATACAAACAATGTCAAGTCCAAAATTATAACACCGGTATTTATTTGTTCACATTTTCTCATGAGAACATAAGTCAAAACAATATTTGACAAAAACAAATAAGTATACTTAGAACTCTGTAAATTAGTTCACAATGGATATTATTAGATAAATCTATTCGATTTCAATCGCATTTGTGGACGTACATCGTTTAATAGTTCATGTCAATGAGCCTCCTAGCATCAGAGTAAAGCAAACTGTACCTAATCGTTGTCTGTGAGTTTTTTAGCAAGGTAATCCTTGAAGTTTTGATTGGTTCATTGGTTCAACAATTTTCAAGCGTAAGTGGTACCTAATCCTAAACTGAAAAATATCAATGTTTTTATTTTCATGAGTTTTTCATGGTTTTCATTAATTAATCTTTTATGAATGAAACCGCTTATCAAAACAAAACTGTACCGCGGCTCCAAAAAGTGAAATGAAATTTAAAAAAATAATAAAACTTGTTAGCCTATGGGCCAATAATAAATTATCCAATAATTTTACTTTAAGAGTGTGCGAAGATTGCTCATCTGCATTTTGATAAAAAAAAATAGTAATTTTTATCCTCGTTATACAATTCAAAATTTTAAAATCTGGTAAAGACAAAATTTAAAAATAAGTAGTAGGTATTAGTAAAATGTATTTTTAACGTTTATTTAGAAATTGCAAACTAATGAATATAGGCAATAACGGTTCTACCTGTACAAACTTTCACTTTGGTTGTGTGTAGTTAGCTTCGCGCGAAACTTCACGATTGCACACAATTTAGGTTGAAGGCTGAAGCAAAAGTGCTCTTCAGTTTTCTTACCTTACTTCCCCTACCTCTATTCTCCCTTTTTGGTGTCTTTTTCTTCTTGTGTGGGCAGTTGTCAGTCACCATTTTTTTTCCTTTTATTGTTGATCTTGACCTACTACTAGTTTTGTCCTTTTTGTACAGCCACGCTTCAAATTTTCCATTCTGCAGAAATTTTCCTATGGCTCAACAACTTTCAAATTACATACCTGATCGAATTGAAAAGGCAGTTTTTTATTTATGGATACTAGACATGACTTTTAGAATAAATTATTCAAAAACACTTTGGCTAAATTAGTTTGCCAGGAACGCCCTAGCTGACAATTTTTCAAAAAGTCAAAAAAAAATTAAAATTGCCTCACAGTGCTGAAATTTGGTACGATGGCTTCATTTCATTGTTCTTATGAATATACTGCAGCAGTCATGTGAAGCAATTAAAATTGCCGTATATTCACAAGAACAATGAAATAAAGCCATCGTACCAAATTTCAGCGCTGTGAGGCAATTTTATTATTTTTTTGACTTTTTGAAAAATTCCGCGCGACGTGTTCAGGCCAATAAGTCATTGAGTAATTAACGAAAAAAAAAAAAAAATCTGCTGGAGCATTATGAGAGGAATAAATGGGCTGCGGATTGTCGAAAACTGTCACCAAATATTTGCCCCCTTTAGAAATTACAGTGAATGCAAGAAAGGGGTAGTTTTCGATGCAAGTTACAACTTCCTCGCACATTAGGCAAGCTCGTGCTCGCTTAATTTTCAAGCAAAAAATTCGAACAAAAAAGCATTGAAGAGTGCATTTCATTAGCAATAATGTGGTCTTTTAACAATTAAAATCGGATTACGCATTTGGTGCAAATGCGTACAAACAAGCGAAACGCTGATTCAGTGACCTTGAACAAAAACATGCTACTATTCAAGACGCTGCGGAAAAAAACTATAGAAGATAAAGGGGTGCTGGTCGCGGAGTTTTTTTATAGCAAACAACTTCAGCTACAACAATCATTTGAAACTTTTTGCTATTGGACCCAATGAACTATAACCAAAAACTGGAATGCTAACACATAAGGACGAACTTGAAGCCTAGTGCGGCTGCTGCGGAGGGGATACCTGTTTTTGTCGCACTCATTATGTTAAATGGCGAAAATTGCTTCCAACACGTATTCCAATTGATGAAACCTGTGAAGGGAAATATGACCAAACTTTCGAAAACGTCATATGTCAGCGAGCAACAGAAAAAAACAACATTCCTCCTTGTGGCATCTGTCTTTCATGGCTTCATTTTTTTTGGCAGATATGGCAATGTGTGCGCATTCCAGTTTTTAGCTATAGTTCATTGATTGGACCATCTCTTTGAGCAGCGTTCTCCATAAACTGCAAATTACCCCTAAAAAACACCCCTAACTAAAAACCCTATGGAAGTACAAGGTCGCAAACTTGATATTATTTAGCACATGAAAATGGACCGATCCCCCCCAAAAAATGTTAGCTTCTAATTATGTTGAGGTAAACCCTCTTTTCAGATCCCCCTTGGACTATTAGTTTTGACTCCTAAAATAGTATTGAATTATTATGGAAATACTCTGTACCTATAGGCATAGTTTGATTTCCCAATAATATTATCTATACAAAATTTTAAAAAATCCGCGCATTCAGTATATACATTAGAGAAATCTAAAATCTAAATTATTTGAAACATGACCCAAACTAAATGAAAATAATAAATATACTTGTAAATGTCAAAAAATCATATGTTTGTGCTTTGAGGCGTTTTACTTTTCTATTTATCCATATACTATGTAATTTAAGTACAAACCCTTAAATGTTGTATTTAGATGGTAAATTTTGAAATAATCCTTTATTGTCATTTAGGCATTTGTACCGTGAAGATACTTAAAATCTTTAGCTAGTTTTATCCTGTTCATTTATTAACTTTTTCTTACTCTTATCATTAACTTACCTAGCTTTTAATTCAGCTTGACTATAATTTTTTTCCAGAATCAAAATAACATTATCGTTCATTTCTATATTCGTAATTGTAGAGATAACAAAAAATTCTTTTGAAAACTTATTTAATTTTTTATGTGGAATAAGATTTATGGATCTACATTTGCCTATGGTCCCCCATTTGGCAGATACAAATGTATTAATTTTTATTGTAGAGTAGATATTCATTAACTTGATGACATCTTTCAAATTGACTGGATAAGATAAACATGTTGTGAGTAAAAATAGAGAAACAATAAGATATATTGTTTTTTCAAGCTTGTACCTTATAACTAAACAAAAATAATTTGTTTATAATAATCAAGAAATATTATTAGTGAAAAGGCAATGATAAAAATCATGCTGTAAAGGTCCTGAATCCAAATAAATATGACGAATAGGTAGTTTAAAAAAAAACTTTTTGCAAATATAATTATCTAAACGCTACATTAATTGGTAACAGAGATAATTACTAAATCTAAGACCTATGTTTGTTTATCTATTGACGGTAGGTACATATTATTACAAGTGTCTTTTTGCCCAAAAAAACACACTTTCTATAAAATTGTTAAGAAAGTTTTAGATTTTTTACGTACGTAGATTTTATAGATGTCACAAATTTTTTAATAGATATAGATACACAATAATTTTTTAAATCAGTTACAGCTAAAATCCGCAGTCTCTATGATTACCAACTCCGACTCATGCAGGGTACTTTGCCACCCCCTTCTGGAGTTGACATAGCAAACACAATAAAATACTTCTCCCAAACTCTTTTAAGTACGTATTAAAGGTTTAATTTTTTATGTTTTTAATAGGGGTCCACCAATTTTGAGTATGTGTGGGTTGTTGTTGCCCAGAAAATCAAATCTCATTTTCACATTGCAACTCCAAATTGGTAACCCTGTTAGTGCCCTCTCACTGCAAAATAATGATCTCATCGAGTATTGAATAGAGAATGCCCTCTTGGTAAACCTGACAATAAACATTCATGGAACCGCTATGCTGATAGATGTTGGATAAATTAATGAGTATATATGTTCGAATAGTACCCTTGAGGTATTTATGTAAGGATTATTTTGAGTTATAGAGAGCGGAAATAAGTAAGGACGGAATCTCCCGCAGCGGCACCCAAAAATGTTTTTTTTGAACGGAGGTAAAAACCGTCACTTGAAAGATAAATTTTCAAGAGAATGCCGTTGAAAAAGTAATTTTAGTGCCATTGATGGTTAGTTTATAATATATTTTAGTTAGTAGGTATACCTATACAAAAAAAAGCACACAAAAATCAATCATAGCCATCTGGAATGTGCGGACGCCAGCAATAGACCATAATGGAGAACGGCCCTCGTGTCATGTGAGCTAAAGAGATCCATCATCGACCCTTTCTTCTTGAAAGGGGAAAAGATCGAATGAAAATGAGCCCCGAGTCCACAAGCTCCACTATAAATCTTGATGAGCTTGCTTATGGGATCAGTGAAAGGCTCGTGAATCTGCGTCAATTTCTTAAACAACCAAAGAGTCACTGTAATCAATGCATGCGCTACTACTCTAGATTCCGACGATAATAAAAAAGAAGAGTTCTGTTTTATTTAAGCGACTCGAAAACAAAGACACCAAAACAAATTTCCAGCTCCTATTGAATGAGAAAATGCTGAATATCCCAACGATATTGAGCAGCACTGGTCGCTGCTTGGAATATTAATGCTGTCTTCATGCCAAGAACCGACGGGCACTTTCACAAGCAATCATCACGATTGGTTTGATATGAACAAAAAAAGAGCAAAGATTCTGAAAAACGAGTGGTAGACAACAAAAGTCAACAGAATTGAAACATTTAGTAACCTCTAACAACACCAGCTCGCTCCTCACCGCGATAAAAGCAACCTCTCGATTAAAGGAGCATTTTCAGGAACTCCTAGCTAAAGAACGGTTCCCTCGTGAATTATGACGACGTCAACAAAATTCCTCAGAAACCCAACCAAAACCATCTGAGTGACATTCCTTCCAATCAACCAACTATTAGGAAAAGCGCTCATTAATACCAGGTAGTCCGCTCTCTGAGATTGTTCACCACAGTTGTAGACGAAACGTCAAAAAAAAAACTTCTTCTGATCGGGCCGCCAAATGCGAAAACATCCTCTTGTGAGAACAGAGCCTACAATCCATAGAGCAAAGCAAACCTGTGTATATCGCATTTAATGCATATCGAATTCTTAGAACTTGTCAAAGCGTTCGACTTTTTCAATCGAGTAGCTCTTTCCAAAATACTTCTTTTCGTTCCGCCTAAAATTATCAACAAAAATGCTTCGTTTACTGCATGACAACATAAACGATTTCAATGTGCTGATGATAGCGCTCGCCTGGCAAGTGCATTTAAGCACGCATACGAAAGTAACGGTCTAGAACTCATCACGGATAAAGACAATAATCCTATACCAGTCTGCCCCAAATTCTAATGCACCCATATCTCAAGAGATTTTTTTTTGACGATGGTATCAATTGATGCAAAAATTCAACACCGACTAAAGTGAGCCTTAGCTTTTGGACTTCCCAGAAAAGGTTTTTGTCATAAACGATATAGATGCTATTACTATACTATACTATGCCATCGTTATACCGCATATAAGGCGACACTGCTCTACTGATGTGAACCTGGACTACCCATATGGAACACCTGGGGTGCTTGTAAAAATACCACCAGCGTTGTTTAACAAGGAAAGGTACCAGGGGCGGATAGGACCGCCGGGAGACCGAGCAAATGCCCGGTGGGTCGAATATTAAAGCTTCCTTTAAACATACAATTTTTCTCCCCTTCCCGAATCAAAGGGCCGGCGGCTCTGGTGGTCTTGAGACAGAGATCCAGGGCCGATCGGACCTACCTCATCAGCCCCTGATAGGTACTTACAATAAATTGGCAGGATCGCCGAATGACAGTATCCTTGAGAAAACCAATTCCACCTGATTAACCACAGGTCTGTTCGCACAGAAATCACAAACCAGTCAGACCGAACTTTATTGGTGGAAAACAGTCAAAAACTAGTTTCAACCAATGAAATTCACTCTGACTGATGGTTTGGGATTTCTTTGCGAACAGACCTACAACGACCAGCCGCCGAGGACTGGATAAGCAATCAATGTGGGAGAAATTGTGGGTCCAGAGTGAATGATGAGAATATGGTATACGAAATTATTTCGAGAGAAAATAAAATTTAGCTGTTTTTTGTCCATTAATTTATTCGAGAAACTGTGACCAACTTTGATATCGGCAGCATCACAGGAATTATTTATTAGGTTTGTTCGGACTTGAACTATGAGCTAGTGCATTTGTTTATATCGAACATATATAAACAAATGCGCAAGCGCAGTTCAATTCGAAATTGATTCTGAACTAAGTCCGAACAAACCTATTATCAAAGTTTACCACAAGGGGACTCTCGATGATATCCAATGCAATGGGAATGGTTATCTCGCAGTGGGCTGCTGTGCTATATAATTTACGACAAGAAAAAATGACAATAATGACATAAAAATTCCTCGCTCACGTTGTCATTTTAAATTTGTTTTTCAACAATATTAATTTGAGTGTTGTCAAATATTTTTCAAGGTATAAATAATTGACATAACAACGTGTAACAATTACCTGTGATTTTTTAATTTGGGAGAATGAATTGAATTTATTACACAAGATGCAAAATATTCCAAAACTTTACATCTATATAAACGAACCCTTAAAGCCAGAGGTAGATAAATATACTATTAACACCGCTTTACAGATCGCTATTTTCCTTCTTGCAAGCATTCTGCCTACAAGTTTATTGCTGCTACAAATTTGTAACGGTTTTACAGTTTGCAGTTTTCATCTTCAAGCTTACATGCTTCAGAATTACCAACCACGGGAATATTGATGAACGCCAACTGTTTTTCAAATTAAGGCAATTTTTTCCTGTTTTCAGACCTTAATTAATCAAAAATAAACCATTTGAATCAGAAATCCAAACAAAGTATGAATAGATAAATTAAATAGGCCCCTATTGTCACTTTTCGAGGATATGTGGTACAGATGGCAACACGAAAAATATTGAAACTTGCATGCGCAGATGGTAGAAAAATAGGTCCGGAGCTATGGTGAAAGAGATGTGCACATGCCCGTCATAAACTTCCCTGCAATTTTTTTTTCCGGAGATGAAAATAGCGAACTGTGAAGTGTGCTTTACAACATGGCTCTCTTTTCCCTACACAAAAATTATTATCCTCTAAAATATCCATTGATTTTATAGGTTACCATATTACTGTGTGTGTTGGAGGTCAGTTGCACTGCGACCAAAGTTGATCTACTGTACCCCTCTGCCTGCTGCTAAATTCAGGTTTCCTGCTCAAAGCATGTAGTTCTAAGTTCTATAGGAATCTTAGGATATCCAGTCTTTCCAGACATGAAATGTCTTAAACTGTACAAGAAGACGCCCCAGATTGCTCATCCTTAAACGACTAACTGCATCGCAGTTCAGTAGAAGATGGTGAGGTGTCTCTCCACCTTCTTGCTAAGGTTGTCCAGCAGTTCTGATTTTTTAGTCCTGGCGGTTCTAGCCATTGTTTGTTCTTCTTCCCGTTTCTCTTCCGTTTTGAAGATTTTTTGGAGTGCGTAGAATCGTTTTGGCCCAGTAAAGCGAGAAGAAGCTCCTGTTCTCGCAACTGTCTATGCATTCGTTGCCCTCAACCCCTATGTGTCCAGGCATCCAGAGGAGGGTTGCTCTCCCTTCCTAACTCATTGAGTCTCTGTAGATATTTCCAACTATCTCAAAACTGGAAACTGGGAAGCTCAATGCATTGACAGCTGCTTGGCTGTCAGACATTATTATAAGGTCCCGTTTCCAATATCATCTGTTCAGGTTGAAATGCCCGCAATTCTGCTTGAAAGATGCTTAGTGATTTAAGCATTGGCTCCGAGTATCTGGTCCGTGGCCCACTTACTCCTGCTCCAGTTCCCTCAGTAGTCTTGGAACCGCCTGTATATCATTTGATGAGGTTTGCTTTCAGCGACTAACTAGATTCTATGTTCCATTTTTTTTTCGAACTAAGATGAAAAAAAAATTCTCGAAACTGATGTCCTCGACAATCGCATCTCCTAGATTCATAAGTTGTGCACAGTCTGGGAGAGGAAAAGTTCTGCGAAAGTGCGCTTTTCCTTGAATACCGATCTTCGCCAGTCTAAGATATGATCCATTGCCAACCCGCTTCACTATTAGGTCTGTTCTCACTGAAATCACAAGCCAACCAGAGCGAATTTCATTGGTTGGAAATAGTCAGAAAACTGGTTGTTGGTGATTTGGACCAATCAAAAACGCTCTGGTTTGTGATTTCTGTGAGAACAGACCTATTGTATGGAGTGGTGTGAGGACTAGCATTACTTCTAGAGCCGCAGTTGGACATGATCCCATTGCTCCTGCACAGAGACACACAAGTTTTATTATTATTATTATTATTATTATTATTAGTTACAACAGTAAACGGTTATGACCGATGAAACTGTTGTCATAATTTCCGTGGTTCTTTTTTGGCTTTTCAAAATATTCAGCTTGTTCATTTACAGTCCGAAGTGAATGTTCACACTAGTCAGCACTTCCCGTTGATTATCTAGTCTGTTTTTGAATGAGTTAATACTTGGAGCGCTCACAGTGTTTTCGGATAATGCATTCCAATGATAGACAAATCTATTTGTCAAAAAGTTTTTACGGGGTAGTTTTGCGTTCTTCTCTTTTTCCAGTTTTTTGCTGTGTCCTCGAAGGTGTATGTTTGCATTCGCATGGAAGATATTAAGAGTAGCATTATAATATGGGTTTAAAATTTTGTAGGTCTCAATAAGATCTCCTCTTAAACGCCTTTCTCGTAGAGTTGTCAATTTAAGTCTTTGTAGTCTTGTAGTATAGTCTAACTGTGATAATTCTGGTGGTATTCTTGTTACACGTCTTTGAACTTTTTCTAATAGCTCGATGTCCTTTACAAAGTAAGGGTTCCATATTGTTTCGCATTATTCTAGTTTTGGCCTAATATAAGTTTTATATAGTTTCAATATGGTATCCGTTGAGTGGTCTGAAAATGCTTTTTGGATGCAATAAATGAACGAGTTTGCTTTTTTCACTATCCTATGAATGTGTGGTTCCCATTTGAGGTCTGCGCTGATGATGACGCCTAAATCACTCTGTTGATCGACGTTATTTAGATTGGTACCATTTAGTGAATAGGGTATAATTGTGTTGTTTATTCCAATACTGAGTACTGTGCACTTCTCTTCGTTTAGTTTCATGCTGCAGGTTTTTGCCCATTGCTCTATTCTATGAAGATCTTCTTGCAGCTCTTAATAAGCGTTTCCTAGCTGTTTCTATCTGGGTTCGGCTATATTATAGTTACTATCATGGTATACCAACATCTGTCGCAGGATTAATGGGTTACAGCCCCACGTTTCACCCGCAATGATTTTGCAGACCATTAGTGCCGAGATTGCTACGTTTTTTGTGTTTTCTACGCGTCGGTTTCAAAAAAGTTTAGAATCTAGAGTTATTTCTGAAATTTCTACTTCTTGTATCCAGTTGAGTTTACTTCGATTGACGCGAATGTTTCTCAGGTTTGGGAGTTTTGTGCTTCTTGTGAATATTAACAGTATGGTTTTCGAAGAGTTTAGATTCAGTCCCACAGACTGAAACCATTCCTTCGTGCTTTTTCTATGAGGTCGCAGCTTGTTCCTTCGAAATTGCCCGTGGCCATAATGATCTACAAATTTCTCAGCTGTTTTCAGTGAGATCGACGTGAGGCATGATCTGAAACACTTCGGAATAGTAGCGTCCCTTTTCCCTGGCTTGGGTATGAAAGTTACCTTACCGTCTTTGCCTTACCTCCATTGAGTTGGCATGCACCCACTCGCTGAGCTGTATCTGATAAGTTTGATTTTGCCCTTTTGCAGAACAGCTTTGTTGAACCGATTTTTTTTTTTGAGTTTAGGATGGTGCCATGATGCGGTCAAAGTTGAAACAAACCAATTATTTCCTTGGCTAGGTTTGGTATCCATGTAAAAGTTCATCTTTAGCACCTGTGCCAAGTGGCTTGCTTCTATCATCAAATGGCGAAATAGACTAAGATGCAACATACAAAAGGAATAAAAGGATTTTTCTAGTTTTATCGTTTGTGGTATAGACATAGAAACGGGTGTCAAGCTGATTTAGTTTTCAATAATTCCATTCCTTTACTCTGCGAGAAATAGGACCTTGTCATCAAATATGCTTTTTCTAGGTGACCTTCTCTAGCTTACTTTAGAAGTAACTTCACTAGAATAACCTACCCAAGACTAAAAAAATCTTTAGATTCTCAGGACTCTATGAGTGTTTCCTTAAATTTAGACAATGGTTAAGTACTGTCATTCTCATGTCTCGAAATAGAAGAACGAATTGCTTCGTTTCTTAGTTTTTACCCCATATTTGGAGTTAATGAATTTTATTATTACGGCTAAATAAGAAGAAATCACATTTCCAAATCTGGTTACCTATCTGATGAGGCAATAAAAAAGAGAGGAAAAAAGGTATGACGCAACTGAGTATATACCTACAACATAAAAAGTTATGATATCTGTAAAGTTCTGAGCGAAAATCAACTTTTTTCGAATTTCCCACTCCTACGGGCATGCTACTTAAAGGCAGCAAGAGGTCCGAATGCGATCAAGCGCCTAATGTAGTGAGACTAGATAATGTACAAAAAAAAAAAACAAAAAAAAATATCATTTTTTCTTGACGTAAGTAAATAACAGAATACCTATACTCTCGCGGAAAAGCTATATCATTGGTATAAAATATTTCAGGTGTGCTAAAAGATGTTCAAAATTCACCTTTCGATCTATTGAAAAACCCGGAAATGGATAGTGTTCGTATTGGCCTTTTTCAAAATCTAGATTACAAAGGCTTGTATAATTCTATTATACCATTGATCGAAGTTGCACCTCTCATAACTAATGGACTCCATGGTAAGCTTGTTAATATTTTTAAAATTAATATTTTAATCTTGATTTTGTTTTTAGTGTTTGGACAGGCGCTACTTCAATGTCTGGGATGCCTTTTACCTTTTTTGGATCATGATTTAATTGATAATTTACCCTATTTAACGGCCTCTACCATTGCTGTCCTTCCTCCCAGTTTGCATCAAGACATTATTAATACTCTTTGCTATTATATTCTTCCTTTTACAATTAGTAAGCAAATTATTATTTTTTTGTAACATTATTTTAAACAAAGCATTTCTTAGCTCGCCATGATCCCAAACAAGCCGACATTTGTCAATCCGTTTCAGCAGTAATAATGATGATTTTTCAATACTCAACTAATCCAGCTCATCACTGTCAACTTTTGGAGTGCCTAATGACATTAAAGCAGAATACACTTCAAGATATGTTAAGTGCCATTGCATATGGAACATCCAACTCACGAGCATCTGCAGCTAAACTTTTATTTTATTATTGGCCTACATTTAATGCTAATTTGTTTGATAGGAAAAATTTAATTTGCAAATTTGCTGGTAAGAATTCTATATACCTACTTTTTCTATTTCTAGTTCCGTAATTTTCAAATATCAGATCCAAGATAACAGCGGATTCGGAAAGAGAGGCAGAGCTGAAATTGAAAGGGTCATGATCATATCATCCTTGTAGGACTTAATTTGCTAACGAGTATTATAGGATTCTTGGCAACATCATTATCTATGGGTTCTTCGATGGCTGAATAAGCCTATTCTGGACCCAGAATTTCTTCTACGGTGGCCGGTCGCTGTTACAAACCAGATCTTATCACACGTTCTGGTCCTTTTCTACGATATCGTTTGTCCTCTGCATCCCTTCGCCTTATGTAGAGGTTTAGCCCACATCGATCTGACACGCATTCATTTTTGCCTTTAGGACATCTTTATATGATTTAGATTGGCCTCCTTTTCTGCGATGGCCATTTTTTAGTAGGATAAGGCATACATAATTTGCTTAGGTAGACGTGAGTCTGGCATGCGGACGGTATGACCAGCCCAGCGAAGCTGATGTTTGATGAGCATTGCCTCAATGCTGGTGAAATTAGTTTCCTCAAAGTCAACGTCCCAATGGTTTCGAAACCACTCTGTATACGAATTCTACTCACAAATTTTAGGCTTTGCGCAGAATCGTGACGGTACATTGTTCGATTTGGGCTGTGTTGCAACAAAGCTGAAATGTTGGTATGATCATCGCGCTGTAGCTAGCTTAGTTTGGGCAATTATGTTGTGGTTGTCGAAGTAGGTACCTTTTCAAGAGACGTCTAAAAGCTGCACTAACGCACTTTAGCCAGTGTTGAATTTCTGCGTCAATAAGTCCATTTGAAAGGATGACTATCGAGGTATGGGAAGTTTTCTATATTTTCTATAGGTGCTCCACTGATAATTACACAACTGGATCAGGTGCGTTCGTATTTGGGGCAGGCTGATATAGGATTTTTGTCTTATCCGTATACTTAGAAAAACACTTTGAACATCAAAAAATTTTGTAGCTTTCAGACCATACGAAAAACATGCTTTGTTAGCACTCAGCAGGTCGTTGTTTCAACTAGATGGATTAGAAGATCGACGCAACCACTGCATCGGTTCTCATTCGTGGTCGCTCTCCTTAGGACCAATTCACTCTAGAGAGCAGCAGCCACCCCACCAAAAAGTTATCTTTCAGAGCCGTATTAACCATACGCG
Organism: Ceutorhynchus assimilis; assembly: GCA_917834065.1. NCBI lineage: Eukaryota > Metazoa > Arthropoda > Insecta > Coleoptera > Curculionidae > Ceutorhynchus > Ceutorhynchus assimilis. Next base: position 14,575,770 of record OU892277.1, read on the forward strand.
TGATGCCATTTGCGCCCTACGTATCATACCGGACCGATGCCTTCGTATGCTTACTTAAATGCATTCAAAGTGATTTCTAGATCTTTCTCGGGACACCATTATCTTCAGCATATTGAAGCTCATAAACAGTAGCTGTTGTGGATACTTTGGTTTCTTGGCTCGAAGTCTGCTTAGATTAAATAGCTTACCATCAGTTCCATAGGAGATTTCAACGCCAAACGTCAGGTTTTCATGAACAAGGTCGAGTACGCATCCTACAAATATTGAGAATAGACTTTTCGCAATGACACATCCTTGCTTGACCTCGGTCGTGATTTCAAAGGCCTTTCCGGGTCCGTTGTTGGTAAGGACAGTGGTGTTGAGGTTGTCAAGCAATAAACGAAGTAAGTTGATGAATTTAGGCGGGCAGTAGGAGTAGGTCCAAAGAACGACTCGATTATAAAGTCAAACGCCTTGACAATGTCTACAAATTCCATATTCGAAGGTATGCTTTGCTAATTCGATTTTTCTGGTTGTTAGCCTTTTCAATCTCTTGATTAGTCTTGATGGGAAGGAACATCACTCAAATGGTTTTTAATGGGTTTGTGGTAACGGACTTTGTGGCAGACCTCATCATCTCTACGCTATAATCTCTCTTCAAGATTTCCTTAGAATACTCCTTCCATCGGGAGAAGCGGGATTTTTGAGTTGCTCGGCCCCATCTCTAGATCTAAGGGGATTTGGACCTATTGTAGACAGACCATATACTCCTTTTCTGGCGCTGGAGAAGGCCCTGGTGTTGCTAGTAGCTGCTAAAAGTTCCAATTTAATTGACTTAGTAGTCCACCACTGTCTTATTAGCATTATTGTTCTTCTCTGCACTAAAGCCTTTGCATGAAGATAGTTTTGTTTTTCACTCGCCTAGATCTTTTTGCCAGATACTGTAGGCTTTTCTCTTCTGATCGATGACGTTATGAATTTCCTTATTGCTCTCATCAAACCAATCCTAATGTCTCCTTGTTATGAAGCCCATTGGTATTGGCGATGGATGTTTTGCCATCAATGAGCTACACGTGTTTTAAAATATTTTAAGGTACAACTTTCCGCACTTGTTAGGATGATAATAAGTATATTTTTTTGAACTGTGTTTTATTTTCTTGTATAAAAATATCAGAAAATACTGCAGGCAATAAAAGACAATTATTTTTTAATAGAACCGAATCCTTTTGTTTGTCAACGAGACGAATGTCCTAATTCCGGAAATGCCGAAGCTGCAAAAGTTTGTTACGATCATTGTATTGCCATTCAATTTTCCACTGATATTCCTCCTCCATTATATTTGTGCATTGAATGCGCCAACGAGATCCATAGGGAACATCCTAATCAACGCTTTTTTGACGTGCTACATCTCATGCAACAAGTTTCTATGGTCTGTGAAAATAAGGTATGAATTATTTGCATTTTTTTTTTCTCAATAAATATTGTTTATGGTTTGATCGTGTTTTAGAACTGTCGATCAAATGATAAATCAGCAATATCCATATGTTTTTCAACCGAATGTGCCTCATATAACGGAAACCATCCTATCAGGTACTGCGAACAGTGTCACAATAATCGACATAATTCTAGGAGGGGTGGAGATCATATTGTCCATAAAGCTATTCCACCAACTTGGGAAATGGATCCGGAAATGCAGACTTGTATGGTTGAAGCCATTGTTAGGTAATTCTTAAAACTTGTGGTTTTTATTTTTCTATAATTGGAAACTTAGTTTGTTGAAAGAATCAAAAATTCCTGAAAGTGAGTTAAAAGAAATAGATAGGAAAGAAATTGAAGAGCGAAGTGATAAAAAAGAATCGAAAGAAGGTAAAGAAAAGGAAAAAGACGGAAAGAGTCCCATTCCCGCATTAGATAACATTAGTGTAGAAGAGCGACAACTTTTAGGAAGATACGGGGTTTGGTTACTGGTAGGTCGATGTAACACAGGCGAAAAGACGCAAACTGAAGTATTAGGAAGGCTTTTAGCAATGATCTTTCATTGGTTTCATATGACAGCATATTCTTACGATGGTAAAGCAATGTCGTAGGTTTACCGATGCCTACAACTGAAAATATTTTTTAGGTCGAGAAGAAAGCGCCTTAGAAAAACTTAAAATGATAGATGTGTGTGGGTGGTTAAAAGAAGTAAGTAAATCGCATTATGATCTTTTTGTATCGTGCCTTTTACCTCATCCATCCGACTATGCTAGAATTGGAGGTCATTGGTAAGTCCCTCTTTCCAAAGAACAACCAGGACTTCATTAAAAAACTTTCAGGGATACCCTAGCTACAAGAACTACTCACCTGAAAGAAGGTTTGGACCGACTTTTCTGCCTTGTGCCTTATGACGTAATTTCGCAGGAAATTTGGGATCATATAATGCCTCATTGGATGGAAGCTACTGTCAATAGTGTACCAGAAAAAGAACTTCCAGAGCTTAAAATAATTCTAAGCAAAATTTTGGATCCTGATATGAGTCCTTTGGGCTTTGATGCTAAGAAGATGTATCAATTTGTGGCAATTAGGTTTCAGAAGACGAATGCCAAAGTACAACAACAAGCTCTTAAATGGCTACAAGTAATTATATTTTGCAGCTTTTAGATAGTTCAACTTTCGAAAATTAATTATTTCAGACATTAACATTGTTAGAAATTTCCACTCCTTTGCATCTTCTTTTTTCAATATTCAATGATGGAGTTACTAGTATGAAAGAAGGGGTCGATAACAGTGAAACTATTCCGATACAACAACCTTTAGAAGTTCATCCTGTGGTCACAGAGCCTAAAAGAGACTCAATAAGTAAGCATGCAATTTTGAGAGTTACCATTCTTTTTTGTTAAAACCATATTTTTAGCACCTGAAAACATTCATCATTGTGACTCAACTAAAACCTCGATATCAGATGAAGAAAACTTGCTAACCAAAAGCCATTTTGAAACCGATTCAGAAAATAATTTGTTCTGTTGTATATTGATGCTTGACATCCTTTTAAAGCAAATGGAACTACAAGAAATAGACAAACATACAGGTCTAAGTTCCTCGCTGTGCAAAAATGTGTGCTCGCTTTTGAAAAGCATGATAACAGCTGCTTGGATTAGCTCACACTCCTGCTCATCAAAAACCGAATGTACTTACTGCGAGTGCAGTATAATGTGGCATCAACTAGCTTATGAACTTGTCATTTATTTGTCACCTGTTACTCTTGCACATCCTCCTGATGTAAGAATCTATAAAGCATGATTTTATTTTTCTTCTTTCTAGTCAAAGATAATTGTATTTCCGGAAGGTGTGAAAAAAAAATTAGAGGCAAGCTAATTTTTTCAGGATTGTTCAAGGAGGGTGTTGAACTACAATGAAATTTTTGGACTATAATTGTAGATAATCGGATTCTCTACAACTTTTTCCTTGAACAGCCCTGAAAAAATTAGCTTGCCTCTAATTTTTTTTTTCAAACGACGATTATCTTGGACTATTCATGCAACTAGAATGGAAAACTTTACCTAAACAAATTAAAAATATTTACCTAAAATCCTGAAATAAATGTGGTCTAAATTTATTGCAATTTGAAAAAAAAAGATGAACTTGCCCATTCTCGCTGTTTTTCTATATTTAATTAGCTATATTTTTTCATTAGCATTTTATTTTTCTGTGTTTTTTGATGTCCTATAAATCTACTATTTATTCCATTTCATAAAACCACATAGTTTTGATTTTATAATATCTTCTTATTTGATGCATTATTATACTTTAAATGAATTTTTATTTTAGTTCATTTCAAACTTTCTATTATGAACACACCAATTGCAGTGTCACAAATATTATCAAGTTGACAATTCAACGCTCCAAGCAAGTTACTACGGTGTTTTTGTAATAAGGTTTTAAAGACTTGAAGATGTTCTTCCGCGATAATTCCCATTCTGGGAAATAACGCGAGGGGTACCTAATTCCTATGTAAAAACATAGGATTGAATTAACGTTTCCAATGTGAAAATTAAATATTCAAAAATTGTATGATTATAAAACCTAAAGTACTGCGTATGAAACTGTTTCGTTGCGCAATAGTTGGCACAAACTGGAAAATCTCGTTGCTTTCTCACTCCTTCGCGCCTTTTTTCAATTCATGAGAAAAATGAAAATATAATATGCAATAGTAAAAAATTCTAATATCTGACATTTATTGTCCGTCTTCTGACCTCGATTTCGATCTCCAACCATTTCTGTCCATCCAGGCATCCTCCTCCAAGCCACTGTCTCTCATTTTCTCATCTGTTCCATTTCTCCAGCTTCTTCCCCCTGGTTTCCACCCAATAATTTTCGTATCTACCTTTCTTTGTACATGTCCGAGCCAAATCAGTGGTTTTTCTTCAATATCATTGAGTGCGTCTACATTCGTAATTTCTGTGATTATCTCGTTTGATATTTTCTTTATTACTGACCTACATGCCGTCCTCCCTCAAAAGGGCATTTCATTTGCCTCCAGTATTTTTACGGTTTTCTTTCAGTGGCCAGACCTCTGAACTCTATATGACGATGGTGTTGATTATTCTATTCTTGTTTGTTTTGTTGATATTTTTTCTCCCACAGTACTCTATTTATTAGGGATATTGCCTTCTGTCATTGTTTTCGCTCAATAATTGCTTCGTCCAGGGTCCCCTTATACATACGAGATATTCATTCCCAAGTATTCAGTGCATTGTTTTACTTCTTGCCCGTCATTCAATTTTAGGTTTCGTCGTTCTCCTCTTATGTTCATGTATTTTCAGTTTTCGTCAGATTTACTTCCAAATCCTATTTATTGTATTTGTATCAGTTTACATGTCATGTACTCTGGAGGTGATTATAATTCTGTTCAATTAATACTGTATGTTTGCATTTTTTTTAAACCTCTTGAGCGCTTGTTCCAAATATATTTCAAAAAGTATTGGTGATAGGCAACATCCCTGTTAAAGCCCTTGGGTACTGAAAGTGCTACCCTGTTTAGTTTTGGTTTTTGCGACACTATAGTTCCAACTGGCTTTATTAGTAGCATTTTCAGTGGAATATTATAATTTGCCTTTTTTAAATCCAGAAATAGTAAATGAAGCTTCTTTTTTATCACCCGGATCGGACTAAATTGGTGGTCTACTGTTGATCTTCCTGCTCCAAATCCACTATCCAGCCTGTTCTTCTCACTATCTTCTTCCTCGTTTTCCATTGGGTTTTTTATAACTTTTTCATGTGCCCTGCTTAACTTATTTATCACTGCAGTGCCTCAGTGATTTTCGCATTTGTCTTTTACTGGTCTCTAATATATCGTCGTTAAGCAGCTGATTTTCTATTCTTCCGGTACTTCATCTTTTTCTGTGCATGTTTGGAAAATTTTTGTTAGATGTTTGTGAGGTTTATTGCGTCTATACTTATTTTTCCTAACTCTGGCGTTCGTCCATTTTTCAAGCAGCTACACTGTTTTTTCAGCTTTTTCCTTTATTACTAGGTTGACGTTGATTTTTCTTCCTATTCGTCCACTGAAGTATGCTACAAATTCTATTTTCCTGGAAATTCCTACTTTCAGGATTTGATCACCGATTTGTTTAAAGAATGCATCTTTGAGGTGTTCATTGTCGTTCACTTCCTAATTATTATGTTCCCAAAGCTGTTATTTTTCTTCCAAACATACATCCCTACATTTAGTTTTATTATTGTTTCATCATACTGCATTCCATGATGTTATATGTTTTCTCCGTTTTCGATCTATAATAATCGAGGCTCTTTTCTTCGGTCTAAATTTCATTCGATAACATCCCTGTAGAAGTGGTTATACTTTCCCAGCTTTTCTGAGCTCCGTCCTGTCCTTTTGGTTTCTGGAGCGACAATCAGGTCCATTTTTTGACGTTTGAATTTTGATATTACTTCATACATCTGCCCAGAGACTTCTTGGATGTTCTACGTACCAAAGGATTTGTGTTCTGTTCTTAAGGCAACAGGAAGAATAGGGAATTTGTGCTCGTGGTTTTCTTTCTGTCAGCCTTAGATAAAGTGGGTCTGATGTGAACTTGGGCAAGCAGAATTTAATAAACTTCTTAGCCTGTCGTTGTCCTGGTGCCACCATCTCTGGAATTCTCTGTCTATTTAGTTCTTGATAGATGTTTTAACGAGGCATGCTGAGATTCCACAGAATAGTTTTGGGCCTATCATCTCGGTAGCTGAGCCTCCTTTAGCTAAGTAGCTAAGTCGTTAGCCTCTTCATTGCCAAGGTGGCTCTCATGGCCTGGTACCCACGCTACGGTAAGTTTCTTGGACAAAAACACCTTCTTCGTATATCTGGTATGGCGACCCGAAAGTGCCTGCTGAAGATATAAAGACTAGTTTTTAGTCCTCCCCTCCTCGTTTGCAATGGGATTCCAGCCATGGGACTGGTGCGGGCTCTTTCACTTTCATTAAAATTTAAATAGGTACTTAGGTACATAATTTATGCATAAAGTCTTAAACGACTTAAACGAGGTACTTACTATTTCAAATATATTTTACAAAAAAAAAAAAGATTCATGCATCAGGTTAAATAAGTTTTCTAGAAACTCGAAAAACTTAAAATCATTAAAACGCGCCAAACGATGACATATCAAAAATAATTCCAATCAAATGTACATGGTAAAATTGAAAATAAAGTTGAAAATCAGTGAAAAAGTTCATTCAATTGTCAAACAAAAGTTGAAGACGCAGCAGGATGAAAGTATGTACGTTGGATTTATTAGCACATTTCGCTGAGTATTGCAAATAAGGGAGACTTAATTTCACTAAGATTATGTCAGTTTTTTTTAGCCGTTTCCCAAATTTAAAACGATTTTCATTGCTGCCAACCCAGTTATGGGCGTTTCCAGTTTTATTCTGATTCTTTTATTGACCGGCCTAAGAGCATATCTTCAATCTATTCAATATACCTACTTTTTTCAATCACATTCAATCGTAACCGTCTTGAGGGAGAACATCTTCAAACATTTTTCTATGGTTTCTGAAGCGTTTCTTCACTTATATGGGCTTAATAAGAGCTCGAGACTATTGATTGATGCACCTAAATGGCCGATGTCACTTGTAAATTGAGCTTTGTGTACTGTAATGTTCTATTTACAGAAATAAATAAATAAATTATCTTTTCTTGATACATATCATTTTTCAAATAAGTTTTTGAAACTTGTTTGAATAATTTTTTAAAACATTTTTTATATCTAAGGGTTGGATGGATTACTGTTTTTGTCACTTGCTATTTGGTTTTCTCACTTCGATGTATTATAATTTTATTGAATCGCTTGTATAAGTGCACAGGTTTTACTTTATCTTGCTAAATCGTCTTAATTTCAAAACGTTTCAACCTTTACAATTTGAAAAGCTCTATGTATTTCAAAAACTACTAAAGATGCAATACTTGGAATACCTACACTTAATATAGGTATAAATTAATCTTACTGTCATATTCAAGGTTCAAGCAACACCCTAATAAGAGATTATGAGGCTTAACTGAGAAAAAGTAATAATTAATTGGAGTAGTTAACAACCAACAAATATCATAATTGCTACTTGCTAGGGGAGGAGGCAGAGATGTTCAAATAAATAATTTTTAACATTCAAATTTTCCCAAATCCAGATGTAATATCAAATTTTATTAACATACCTTCCTTGTTTTTCTGGGGCAGCGGTTCCTCAACTGTGGGGTGCACGTCTCTAAGATGCGAAGTAACAAAATTAAAGGCGCAAAGTCGTGAATCGAGGATGGACAGCAAAGAAAAAGTTATTAAAATGGATTTCACAAGGGCGTCGAAAAAAACGTTAGAAGGCGACTCGATTGAAACTGTTATAAAGACTTGGTCCAAACACGCTACTCACTCTAATCTACTCTACTTCAACTCTACCAATGAATGCGCGTTTTTATTCGGAATACACTGTATGATATGAAGGCACAGTCTTAGGAATAGTGTCGTAAATTTGAAGTTGAGACGAGAGAGAACCAAAACTTTCCAAAAAAAGTTTTACTTCGACTATGAAGAGTTAATACAACTGTTTGTTTTAGCCGCCTCCAGAACCTGAAACAGATGATGTTCACAGTCGAAAAAGTCCACCCGAAAATGAAAAAAAAGAAAAACCAAGTGAGCTGGTCCTAAATATGCCAATTCCAGAAGTGCCTTCGGTGGGAGGTGTATTAGTCCATATGCCGCACGTGTGTTCTGTACGAATATTACAGCATAACTCAAACCAAGGCTCCCAACCACTTAAGTCCTTACCCTATTGGGTACAGCTTAGTTCCTTCTTGGTTTGAGCTATTTAATTGATTCTCTATCCTAACTTTTTCTATATTAGATTTTTTTTAGATTATGACTGCTACTGTTGAAACCGTCTCCGAACAACTAGACTTGGCGTCAATAATGCCTGCCGAGAAAGTGGTTTCGGCTGTTACCAGGGTTGTTACTTTATCAGAAACAGATATAGGTAAGTTAGCATTAATGTTACACACATGTGATTTTATCGAGTGTTGGGAAAATCAATTTTGTAAGGATCGCTCCATTAAAAATAACTATCACGAATCGAACTTATTGTCCAAATATGTCATTAATAACGTCATGAATTCGAGCTTGAGGATGATTTGACTTTCTTACTTTTCACTTAGGTACTATTGCTTTTCCTGTAATCCACTGAAAACCTCGTGGAACCATATTTTTTCTTTACTGGTACTGCCCAGACTTGTCCAGGACTCATTTGCAAGGTCTTTTGAGATCAAACTTCCACCTTTCGATCGGTATCGTCTCACCGCCTTCTCTTCGGCATATTTTGCACCAATATTTCACTTTCCATGTGTGTTTGGATGTGCTCTCTTTTATTATTTTAGCATGTCTCTGCGTAGTGCTTCGGTTTTCCACAGTTTGGTCTGTGATCAATGAATCTTGGTCATATTATCTGTGTCGCGGCTGTTGTTGATTGTTGTTTCTTAATGAGCTGGAACAATTTAGTTACCTTTTGTTGGCCTGGAGCATTATCTATCGTCACGGGTGTTCGTTTAAGTTCATCCATGCATATAGGGGAATCATAAGACATGTTCGTCAACCATAGTATTGTTAGTTGGCGTACTCCTTAAGGCCTTGTTGGGTGATAGTTTTAAAGTCGTGAAAATCAATTTCAAATTTATCCTCTTCGCATAAAACTGGCGGTAGTAGAAGACGTTTTTGGTTCTTTCGCCCTCGGACTGCTTTCGGTAGATGACTTTTTAATCAAGTCAATATTATCACTTTAAATAAATGTGTGTTCTATTTTTCTTTATTTCACTTCAATTTATTTATCAAATGATTTTTTTCTAGCAACAGCAACAGTTTCAATAGGAAAATCTCAACCGTCAATGTTAGGAGAAACAAATGAGCAACCAGAATCAGATTCAGGAGGTGAAGAAATAGATTTTTGGCAAACTTCTATTGGAAAATTCAAATTTTCCTTAGAAGATTTACCCGAGCCAATACAGTTTATACACCAACTACTAATGGAACTTTCCAAAGTTACAAAGCCAGATATTCTTTATTATATGCTTAAATGTTTGAACGTTTTAATTCTTTATGGCGATGCTTGTACTAAAGCATCAAAGGAGAATAAGGGTTTTTTTATTTGGTGTCAGGAGCACTTGACTATAAAAAAGTACGTTACCTAGTGATAAAAGCTCGCATATTTGCATTTATTTTATTTTAGTTTATGGAATCTCCTTAACTCTGAACACTCTCACATTTGCCAAGAAGCTGTTCCTCTATTGTTGCACTGCATTACCTTACCAGCAGGTCCTGACGTGTTTTGGAGAATAATCCAGGATGATTTTCACAATCAAGATTGGAGAGTTAGATTTACTGCAGTGGAAAGAGTCACTGTTTTAGCCAGATTTATGGCCGATTGTCCTTTAAAAAACCAAATGCAATTACAAGCAGCTATGGCAAACGCATTTTGTTTTCTAATTTCCAGTATGGATGATCCTAATGTTTATGTTGCCCAAAGAGCTACTTTGTATTTGGGTACCATTCATGATTTTGCAGTTAGGGTAAGAATTATATATAAGAAATGATTTTATCTGAAAAAATATCGTTGCAGTCTTTAATATTGTGCCTGGAGTCTCAATTTGACTCAGTGATATTAGACCGACCAATGGTTTTGCAGTCTATTTACCAACTTCACAATTCATTAAGCGAAAGAAAAATTTTATGTTGGGATTTTTTTCTTAATCGTTTCGATACGTTATTCATTGAAGCTCAGATTGCTTTGGAAAAAGCTGGTGATATTACTTATATTAGAGGTAAGTAGGTATTTTTTATATTATTTCATTCTTTTAACGAATTTTTGTAGATTTAAAGAATACAGATGTCAACAGTGAAATATTTATAAAGAAACTTCATCGAGCTCACAATGCATTGTCGAGCCTCAATGAGGGCAGTATCTCGAGTTCGATTAAAACCTTAAGCGCTAGTTTTGGAACAAAATGGCCTTATAAACGCACCATGTCGGCACCTGCATCAATCATACGGCATCAGGAAAGCAAATCAGGTAACAAAACACGAAATTAAATTTCAAAAAAGATAATTTTTTTCTGCCAAGGTTGAACATTATCATGACTTATTATCCTAATTATATTATATTCTTGCTCCTACATTCCCTATTGTCGTGTCAATCCTTGAAACTCCTAATATCCACCTATCACCACCATTTCGAAAGCATAGCGATTCTATCAAAGTCAGCATTTTTCGGTGTCTTTGTCTGGAAATAATACAGTTAATTAACGTCGACGCACTCTCAGGTACTCAGGTGTTGCAATTTCTATTCGAGCTTTGGTTTCCTGGAAGTAATGTACAGGGTGTTCTTGAAATAGGTGGTACAAACTTTGAGGGGAAAATACTGATCAAAATATTAAAAAGGTTCATACAAGAACCGCTCCGTTTCCGAGATATTCGAGGGGAAAATTGAAGAAGATCGTGGTTTTTTTCGTCTGATCTTTTCAGAAAAATCAAGAGGGTGACTAAGGGGTTGGCATCTTTTCATTTTACAACTTTTTGGTTTCATTACAAAGCTTTTTGGTTTATTTTATTCGTATCTCGAGGCGTATTGGCATTTTTTAATAACAAAAAGTGTGGCTTTTGGTCGTTATTGAAAAGTTTTTAAATTTCGAAAAATGACCCACTCATCAAATTCTCTTCAAATAAACCCGAGGGTCGTGCCTGTGAATATGAAGACAATTTTAAATCAGTGGATAGTGGGTTTTAAAGACGTTATCAGAAGATAGCAACCTTGCATTTAAGCTACGACTTCTGGCTGTTTGGACAATGATTATTCTATACATCGAATCAGGATTTTTAAACTGACCTTATTGTTAATTATCATGAAAAATTTTGCATTAGAAGAGTAGATAGAGTAGGAAGGAGGCAACAACCAAAACTTCCAGGACTCATCTGGAATTCCTACGACTCCTCAACTGAACGGTTGGCAAAAACGAATAATGAAATCGGAATATTTTCCAAGTGGAAAATTCGTTGTGCAGGCGCTAAGTGAACAATCCACTGCATTTTCCTCATACTATGAGGTATCACTTCTAGACGTAGCTCTAATATGCGATACATGTAGTTTTGCTCTAAATGAATTTTTCATAAGGAAAATATTCCAATGAGATGAGTCACACTGTCAAGAAGATGCACTTCGTGAATTGCTAAATAGGTACAATTCGGCCATACATATGTGATTTTTCATTTGTGGTTTGCAGAACTTCGAGGAGATGACACCACTTGCTATTTTGGCATTGATGGCTATGATGGCATTGTAGTTCTTATATCAATCTTGTTCTGTGATTTGGTAGTTATGTTTTTTGTTATGTACTGACAAGAACCAATAAGTTCGAAACGACTAAACCGCGGTATGTAGCTAGCGGAGAATCCGATGAATGGAAGCTACATTTTATCCTATTTTACAAAGCACTTATCGCATATTCTAACTGTGCCTGAAGCTCTACAACATCATGCTATGAGGAAAATTCAGTCGATTGTATACTACGAACTCATATTTCGATAACATTCGTTACACTATCCAGAATATACGCCTTTTGAATTGCTGAATACCAATAAAGAGTTCGAGGCTGCACAATAGTTTCAGTGTGTCCCGCTTAAAGGGGGTGTGACCCAAAAATGGAAGTTTTAGTGCAAAAAAATCTAAGAATAAATATTTAAACCGCATCTTGCTACGATGGTCCGTTTTCGACTAAGAGCGGTTTAAAGTTACAACTAGGCGTTTGTGACGTCACACTGGATTATCAGGAACAGTATTAACACTTGTAAGAATTTTCCAAAACAGAAGACAATTATCTCCTAAAGCGAATTGCAACCACTGAAAGTATAGGGTACTGTTCACTCACAACTGAACGAACAGAATACTGCGATTTCGGCGGTTGTGACATCACAAACTCCTACATAATTTATCTTCACAAGCAATTTTCTCGGAGACCATTTTGAACATAGGACTGCGGTTTTCACGAGAGATCTTAGATTTTTTTTCTTGATTTAAGTAGCTTGAGTCGTTTTTTAGGGTCACACCCCCTTTAAGGACTGACCACCCTTCTAAAAATCTGATAGCAGATTCTTGTTTAGAATGGTCTAAAACCCAAATGTACTTATTTTTGTTTCAATACGATACAGGGTGATGACAACAAATTTTCACAATTTAATGAATCAAACCTCAATAATGTTATATTTTGAGACAAGCTAGTACAAGTTTTGGTTAGAGATGTTCCAAAACTATGTTGTATCAAGTTTTGTTGTTCTCAAGGCCTCAAAATATGACATTTCTCCGGTTTGGTCCATTAAATTTTGAATTTTTTTTGTGATCACTCTGTATCATATTGATAAAAAAAAATAGTACATTTGGGTTTTAAACCAGAATCTGCCATCAGATTTTCTCTAAAAAACTCCCTAAGAGTATTTATTGAAATTTGAGCCTATAAATGTGGACACCCTGTACACCAGTATAGCCGCAGAAATAAAATTATGAGCCTAATAAGTGCCAAATTCGAGTAGATATAAAACAAAAATACAATAAATTGAATCGGTTAGAAAATAAAAATTTTAGAAGGGTGGTCAGTCCTTGACAGTGTGTCCCGTATTATGACTATTGCGAGATTTTCATCCTGATTTCTTACGCGTCCAATTTGAATTTCTCATTCTAGCGATACATCCTGGAAAAGAGGAATTGCGAAACAGTTGAAAAAGAAATCGATTTTTACCTGATTTTTCAACTTTCTTGCATTTTCTTGTACAAACAATTGGCAAATTTAAAATTTGTTAGAGACTAAATTATCCATGAAGTTGGTCGTCAAGGAGCTCTGTAGGTCAGTTAGCTTCTCATCTACAAAGGGCGGGTAAAAGTTCTAACCTACTTGGGATACGTCGGATCCAACCGTCGCCGTCGTCGCAACGACACTTGCCGGGATGACAGCGTAGCGACAAAACCCCGAATTCTATATCGGGACGGATATTTAAAAACGCGTGTGAAGTTAGCACACGATTCTCAGCAACGATTTTTCAGGAGAAACGCATTACCGCCAGCGGTAATTGGGGTCAATTCAATGTACATATTTTTTTTTCTTGATTCGATTTTTTTTTCACAAAAGGGTAGGTACCTATGAAAACATTTTTCTATAATTTTCCCTTCAAGAAGATGTTTTCAAACACGAAATCAATATGACACAAAATAATTTTAAAAAAATTCAAAACTAGAAGAAGGGTCACTCTAAGTTTTATTTAAAATGAAGTTATAAGGGTAGGCTGTTATAAAATCTACAAGGTGAAAATTTTTCATCGGTAGGAAATTTTCTATCAGTGAAAATTCAAGAAGATGTTCCCAAACACGGAATCAATATGACACAAAACAATATTTTTTTTTGCGAAAACAAGAAGATGTGTCACTCTAATTTTTGTTTTAAAATGAAGTTATGAGGGTAGGCTATCATAATATCCACAAGGGAAAAATTTCTCATCGGTAGGAAATTTTCTATCAGTGAAAATTCAAGAAGATGTTCCCAAACACGGAATCAATATGACACAAAACAATATTTTTTTTTGCGAAAACTAGAAGATGTGTCACTCTAATTTTTGTTTTAAAATGAAGTTATGAGGGTAGGCTATCATAATATCCACAAGGGAAAAATTTCTCATCGGTAGGAAATTTTCTATCAGTGAAAATTCAAGAAGATGTTCCCAAACACGGAATTAATATGACACAAAACAATATTTTTTTTTGCGAAAACTAGAAGATGTGTCACTCTAATTTTTGTTTTAAAATGAAGTTATGAGGGTAGGCTGTTATAAAATCTACAAGGGGAAAATTTCTCATCGGTAGGAAATTTTCTATCAGTGAAAATTCAAGAAGATGTTCCCAAACACGGAATCAATATGACACAAAACAATATTTTTTTTTGCGAAAACTAGAAGATGTGTCACTCTAATTTTTGTTTTAAAATGAAGTTATGAGGGTAGGCTGTTATAAAATCTACAAGGGGAAAATTTTTCATCGGTAGGAAATTTTCTATCAGTGAAAATTCAAGAAGATGTTCCCAAACACGGAATCAATATGACACAAAACAATATTTTTTTTTGCGAAAACTAGAAGATGTGTCACTCTAATTTTTGTTTTAAAATGAAGTTATGAGGGTACGCTATCATAATATCCACAAGGGAAAAATTTCTCATCGGTAGGAAATTTTCTATCAGTGAAAATTCAAGAAGATGTTCCCAAACACGGAATTAATATGACACAAAACAATATTTTTTTTTGCGAAAACTAGAAGATGTGTCACTCTAATTTTTGTTTTAAAATGAAGTTATGAGGGTACGCTATCATAATATCCACAAGGGAAAAATTTCTCATCGGTAAGAAATTTTCTATCAGTGAAAATTCAAGAAGATGTTCCCAAACACGGAATCAATATGACACAAAACAATATTTATTTTGCGAAAACTAGAAGATGTGTCACTCTAATTTTTGTTTTAAAATGAATCTATGAGGGTACGCTATCATAATATCCACAAGGGAAAAATTTTTCATCGGTAGGAAATTTTCTATCAGTAAAAATTCAGAAAGATGTTTCTATTTCATTAATTTTCCCATGCGAATTTTATTTGTATTTTGTATTGTATCCGTTTATGATAAAAATGACGTGTGACTCTAAACAAACAAACAAACAAAGTTGAGGCTTTCCTACAAGAAGAATATTTTTTATCGCAAAGAATTTTTTTATCAGTGAACAGTGATTTACTGTGAAACTTATTCTAACTTTTATTTGAAAAAACTTGAAGAAGAAACAAAAAGTCACATCATTGCCTTTGTCCAAAATACGAAAATTGATCAACCACCGCTGGCGCTAATGCGCTTTTCCTGAAAAATCGTTGCTGAGAATCGGGTGCTAACTTCACACGCGTTATTTAAAAACCGTCCTGGTCTTTGGGACACCAAAGAGTATTTTTGTAATACCTTGCTACTGCGAGACTATTGAGTGTTTCTTTTTTGTTGCAGTGCATGTTCCAGAAACAAAGGAAAAAGTATATAGCCGTCAATACTCGGCACCCATATTGAAAAGGAAAAGTTCTCGATTTGGATTGGGTCAGTTTCTAGGCACTAGTAACAGCATTCCAGGTAGAAAATAGATTAGGGCCTTGCTTAGTGTCAGCATGATACAGTCTAATCCATGTTAAATTTTCATCTCGCCTCATTCATATACTTCAAGTCATATTGGTACTTTAACCTTTTCGACTTTAAAAATGCTACAAAGAATTATAAAAAAAAACTACTGGAATTTCCATTGCTCCTCTTTGTTCTGGTATACGCAAGCTAGACAACAAAACTGAATATATAGCATGATGATTACTCAAGCAAGTATAATAAAACTGTTAAAGCGGATTTAGTCCACTGGATCACCACAATTACGTTTGTTGATCTTTGCATCACGCAGTAGTACTCGTTTTCTTGCACTCTAAAATCGCAGCTCTGTACAAGGCTGCAGTAGGTACTAGCATTTTACAATTTCATTATACCTTTCACTTTTACCTTTGTAGTAGTTAAAACATCTTTTAGTCATTGTCAAATCAAAAAGTAAGGAAAGAAACAAAGTCTATTTCATGCAAATTTTGTTTATTGAAATTCAGCGTAGTAGAACGCTTTCGGCTTTCGCCATGATCAGTACTACCTGCAAGCGAGCGAAGAAGAAATTCATGATAGAGTAGTTGTAAATATGTAGGTATATAATAAATTAGTGGATGTTATTTTTTCTTTTAAATTCTTTGTTTTTACTCACTTATCAGGTTCCGACAGAGAAGTTAAAATTGTAAAAGGACAGCGACGATGAGAATAAAAAGCATCACGACACGACGAGAATTATAGATCTGTACTCGAAAAAGGTTACAAACAATATAAAACTTTAAAAATCGAGGACCGCCAGAAAGTCAAGATTTAAATATAAATATAAAACTTTTAAATTTTCCTGTGTATTTTACTTGATTATTAGTAAATATAAATTGTTCTTTCAATGATTTAGTGTGTTCTAGTGTCCTAATAACACTGAATCATTGAAAGAACCAAGAAGTGAGTAAAAAGAAAGAATTTAAAAAAATATAGGTATTACATCCACTAATTTATTATACATAGGTACACATACATATTTACAACTCTATTATGAATTTCTTCTTCGCTCGCTTGCAGGTAGTACTTATGATAGCGAAAGCCGAAAGCGCTGTACTACGCTGAATTTCAATACCTAAACAAAATTTGCATGAAATAGGTACACTTTGTTTCTTTCCTGATCTGGACACATGTACACAGCCTCCTCCTTTTGAAATTGAAAAGTGTCTTTCATTGTAACTCCAATTTTGATTGAAACATTTTTGTAAATTGATGACCCAGATGTTTCGAATCCCTGACACAGAATCAGAATATTTTCCAAGAGACGTGTACGCTACATGATTATTGCTGAACTGCATCATTCACACCGTCCCTAACAGTTCTAGAAGCTTGGCATAGTTGCATAGAAAGGAGTGGAGATCCCGAAGCTGTCGAGGCTCTACGAGGCCCTGGGACATAACATATCAGCCTCCCCTAACATCAAAACAGTCGCTGTGTGACAGCCGCCTTTAACAATCCTAACATGGGATCAGACACTTCCTCATTATTCAGGTTTCCTACGCTTATTTTCATAGCAAGTGACTAACCTTTCAGTCACCTTTTGAGATAGACAGGTTAAATGCTGAGCCTGAGATAACTACCCCCTCCAGGTAGGTATTATTTTTTCCTATGTTGGGGGAAAAAAAAGGAAAAAACTCTGTTTGGCAGGAAACTTGGATGGTAGGTTTTTGTGAGGTGCGGGGGGGAGTTGATGGAAAACAAGATGAGGACAGCGCTCATCTGGCGGCACTGACTGTATCACGTCTACGCATTCGGTAATAAATACTAGTCAATTTGCCAATGACACTGCAGACTACTGTTCAAAGTGAAAAAAGTCCTAGTTCCGTTGGACGATTCTTTAGACAAAATAGCAGATACATGGAAATATTTTAAGTACAATTAGAAATTAAATAAAAGACATTTTCCAATTTGACAATAACTGAAAGCTTCAACCCCCTAGCTCCCAAAGCCACCCCCTTGAAAATCTTGAATGGGAAGTGGGGCAAGTGATACATAATTTTGGAGGGTTTTTAATTGCATAGATTTTGGTACTAAATTTCAATACCTCAGTTCAACTGTTTTTGAAATATTGACAGTTGAAAATTGACTCTTTTGCTACTTTGACAGGTTGTAAAACCTAAACGGTTAATTTTAGAGGAAAATCGATCTTACATTCTTATCTTAGATTTTCATAAACTATCATTCGACATTAACTTTGAATTTAATCGGAGATTAAATTTAATTGGAATTTTCTATCGTGCGGAAGGGAGAAAATATTCTGGAAAAACTGTCGAAAAGTGAATTCAGGAAAGAACACCGAAACACACTGGAAATATTATTGGACACCTGTGTCTCTCCATATTATGTCTTGAGCATCCTGAGATTCGAGACGCTATCATCGTTTGTCTTCTTTGTGTAGATTTTCAGAGCTTATTATTTCAACTTCCATTTATATGTAAAGTGATTTCCTTGCAATCTTCTGATCAATCTCTAATATGCACCTCGTCGACTTTAATGTCATAGACAATAGACATTTGTAATTAGAATGTATTTTTTGCCCCTGCTTCTCGCAGGGAAAGGATTTGCAATGCCCATTGCCATTCGCTTGAAGGTTATCCATGCTTTGTACTGCTCCATTTGTCCCTAAGCTTGCGTTTTCGCACCTTGACTTGCTGCAAGTGTTGCACATTGTCCTGATATCCTGGTACATAAAATTGGTCACGAATCTTATCCAAGCAAGTTCTTGTTGACTCCCAAGCGAGCTCCGGATGTCACAGAGTGTATGAACTTTTTCTAAAACACGAACAACTTTTGTCTTGGGCACGACCAATTTCGATTTGCGATCTGCCCTCTCTCTGGTTCGTATCAGCGATAAATCATTTGCGACTACAAGTAAGTCCCATGGCGCTCGTGGCGCAAGCTTTTAAGTAAAATTTCGCCATGGTTGATCTGGATTTTTCAGTTTCCTTTAAGTTCAAAAATGGCTTGACGTCACTTACTTTTAATTGGTCACTTCTAAGTTTTTCGGAACTGTATTTTTAATCCGCTTCAAATTAGAGGCTTCTAATAGGAGCTCCCTCACGCTTGAAAATTCTGAGGCAGCATTTGCATTCAACTAGGCATGGTTGCCTGGATAAGGAACCTTCGTTGTTATGCAATTTACCAGA
Organism: Ceutorhynchus assimilis; assembly: GCA_917834065.1. Classification (NCBI taxonomy): domain Eukaryota; kingdom Metazoa; phylum Arthropoda; class Insecta; order Coleoptera; family Curculionidae; genus Ceutorhynchus; species Ceutorhynchus assimilis. The sequence continues at coordinate 14,594,639 of OU892277.1, forward strand.
ACGATTCTTGATTTGCAACTTCTCCGGTCATTTTCTACCTATCCCTGGTTGTCTCAAGTTCAAGATTTATTTAAGCGATGCATAGACTGTTTTCGTGAGAAATTCTTGTCTATACCAGGTACGTGGTACAATTGCTTAGAGTTCCTTTCTGGTGAAGCATTAATTTATTATGGGTTTGGTAAGCACTTTACTATAGTATTTAATGACCCTTCGATCTCCATCTCGTATTTGTGACACGACATCGCAGAAACTCATGTTGCTCGCGTCTATGTCCAAAACAAATTTTCCATAAATGCTTGTATAGACTAAAATAGGACCAAACCATAGAACTGCCTTTAGCCTCCGAAAAGCAACGTCTTCTTAATCCATCCGGGTGAAACTATGGGGCCAAGAAAAATAAAACATTGTTGGAAGAGTAAATAATTCTTTTCATTTATCGGAGATATTCCTTACGGATAGGTACGAGTACTTCTTGTGAAAGTTTTTCCCACTTCATCCAGGTAGAGACAAAGCATCCCAGTAAGTTCTCGTATTACGATTTCTATCAGCCTTTTAATAGTAGCATTACAGAGTACAAACGGCTAAACTTTGAATTGACAAAGAAAGGTTATTCCTTTGCCTTTTTTGGTAATGCCCACCTGCCAGTATCCGCATTTTAAATCCGAAGTGGAAAACCAATTTGATTCAGAGCCAAACCCGTAAGGGTATCATCAATTCTGGGTAATGGGTAATTGGCTTTCTTAGTAGAATACTATCTACTCGTGACTCCATTTCTTGTTGTTTCGTTATGGAAAGTCATCTAGTTGTTTGAAAAATTGGTTGAGTACCACCAGTATTGATTCGATGCTTGGGAGCTTGGTAGGGGTACCATTCGTTGCACCCTTTCATGCCTCCATGAAGAAACGACCAAGAATACTTCAAGACCTTGTAATCCATCTTATTCTGAGAACGACACCGATCTAGTGTGGAAATTTCGGCAGTTTTGTTTTACCTAACTGTTTAGTGAGCGAAAAGTGACATTGTTGAACTGTGACGAAGATGATTTTGTCAAAACTGATAAGGATTTCCTCCTGCTTCAAAGGCTGTGTTATAAGACATTTTGGGTTTTCTTAATGCAATAAGTTGAAGCTTATAGTTGCCATGCAAAGACATTAGGCTCTATACTTACTTGACGGTAAACCAATGATGGTATTGGATTTTGAGCTCTTGAATGAGTTTGGATTTGTTCAAGTAATTCATTCCTAACAACTACCATAAAATCTGAATCTTTAAATGCGTGAATTATCACATTATTATTGGAATTTCCTGTTAATTCATCGAACAGTTACTACTTGTAAAGAATTATGCCATAAGGATATCCTTTGAATCCGGTTAGATAAAAATAATTGACGCTAAGCATTTCAATTTAATTGATTAATAATCACGGTGCACATGAAGTACAACAATGAAGTGAAGATAAACACTATCTTTGCATTATATTTGTTATAGATAAAATAATTACATTGAAAAGAAGTAGCCAAAAGTAAAGTCAAAATAATCACTATAGTTATATCTGCATTTATCACATTTATTAGGTATATGGAAGTAGATTAGCTAGTTTATGACAGTTTGTTATCTCACAATGTTTTATAACATGTATGTTCGCTTTTCCACTTCTAGACGAAATGTTGAGGCTTAAAAATATTCACACCCGCCAAGTTGTGCATGAATTCTTGAAATGTGTTCATAGAATTATTAGGATTTTCACAGAAAATTAATTAGATTTTGAAAGTTTATTAATAAAATTTTGGTAACATTTGAACATTCAAATTTAGATGGTCACATGCACTCTCTCAACGCTGTCGACGACCAAAACTTGTCAACGTTTCTTCAAAGGATTATAGATCTGGAAGAAGCTGATAAGGAGACGATGCATCTCCTCGTTTTTCTTCTCATGCAATTTTTATCCAGATCCGACCAAGCGTACCCAGCAGACGAAAAGAACTTAGGCCGGACTCAAACTATTGTTCTTAAACATTTATGGTTGTTATTAGGTAGGTTTGCTACCCAGATAAAAAGATAATTGTAATACATAATGTAAAATATCATAGGTTACAGTCAAACAGACCGTGGTATTTACATCCCACCACAAAGTCTTCGTGCGTCACCAGCATTCAACGTATTTCTGGCCAACTTACCTCAACTTATGGACCAAAATCACCTCATGGGAAGAATAATATTTCCCACTTGCTTAATTATGTTACAATACGCTCCATCACCTTATTACATACCCAGTGCTATGGATTTCCAGCAACCTCTGCATAGCTTATGGGCTTTAGAACCCCATGCACGAAAAAATTGGCTCATGTCTTTAGTTGTAATTTTATATAAGGTAATATAATATAACACAGTGCAAAAGAGCATAAGCTGAACATTATTTTATTGTTTCAGTACCAGTATAGCCAACAACCACATTGCATTCATTTAATTGCTTTGATTAGAATTGTTTTAAATACGCTGGATTCTCAACACCATCATTGCAGAAGAATTCCAGCAACCATTATAATGGGTCAACAATCATCTAGGTCAAGAGGTAAGCATAACAACGAGTACAAGTGTAATTATCTATCACTAGGGAATCCAGGGATAGATGAAATGGTAATAAATGAAGGGATTAGTTAATTTCGTCTCCGAGGTCAAGAAAAATGCAAAAAATGTATTCTCGCTCCTTAACTGAAATTTATAAAAATGTAACATTACTGATAACACCTACACGAAGTTCTGGAAAATATGGAAATTTTCCAGTAATGTGGACATTCACGTAGTATTTTATCGTAGCAAAGGGTTCGGGACGCCACCAGAATAATTAGGCCTATTTTATTTACATGAAAATAGTTTCAAGAAAATCGACGGTTTTGTTTTTGTAGGTATATAGTATACATAATAAACTCACCAGATAAAGACTATAGGTCTGTTCCAACACCTCAAAAAATCGTCCCGCATAAACGAAACCACTCAGTATACGAGTTTAGGATTATACGCAAAAATTTTAGGTTCTGCGCAGAATCGTGATGGTACATTGTACGGTTTCCTGCTGTGTGGGAACAAAGCTTATAAAAACTGCCGCATAACACAGACAGTAATGACTGACTAAAAAAAACTCAAGTTTGGCCAATATATGGCCTCGAATATATGTTTACCTTTCGAGTAAGCATTTTGCGGCACACTTAAGTGGGGTGCAGTGAAGCTTGATGGAGCGAAAGTCAGAATACTTCTTTATTCTGGAATGTTAGTCGGTTAGCCTTAGATTGAGCTGGGAAAATCTAATTTATTTCATGTTTCTTTTGAACATAAAATTTCTCCTAATATTTGTTTTCAGACGTAAGCCAACCATCATTAGGTACAGAAATGGATCACCCAGAACGAACAACGCCACCTTTATCTCCCATGTATTCATCTGACGGACAATCAATTCAAGTTTCATTAAGTTCCAAAGGCGGAAAAGTACAAGTCTCGTATACGAAACCATTATCCATGACTGGCATGGAGACGCACTGGGAAGAAACTAATCAAAATGAGAAGCATTCGGATGAGAAATGGGAAAAATCTTTTAGAAAGCAAGGAGATAAAACGAGCATAGATGATGACACTGAAAGTGAATTATTAGCAATTCCTGAAAGTGATATTTCTGACAGTACTTTGCAGGGAAGTGGACAGGATTCATTTGAAGAAGGTAAATTAGCAATTTAATGGCTATTTTAAGCTATGATATTGCAGTTTTAGCTTTGAGTGAGAATTCTGGAATAATGAAGCAGGTAACAGAAAAAGCGATAGTAACTAGATCTCCAAAAGAAAGTGTTTCAAGCTTAAGCGAAATTAAAAGAATTTGCTCCAATAAAGGGCGACCAGTATGGATAATAGGTAGCGAAGATGAGTCAATACGATCTTGTGACCACAAAATGCAAGAGCTGGCCAAAGCAAAGATGGAACTGAACAAAAACTGTGCTAGAATAAAATCTAACTCTAGTAGTGGGTCAATTAATTTAACTTATGGTAAGAAAAATGATATTTGTACTAAATTTTAATATTTTTAAAGTAATTTTGTTTTTATCCAAGAAATAAGCTAATTATAGCAGCGCTCCCACGGAGAATACTTTTTCAACTTTTATTGATATAATTTATTAAAATTTCACTATATATTTATGGATAAAATTCTCGTTTATTGGAAGTTAATGGGTAATGAATAACTGCCTGTTCAACAAGCGACAGTGTCACCATAGAAATACAGAAAACTCCTAGTTCAATGTATAAAAATACATAAATTTGACATGTGACATGTATAATATCAAGATATTAAAAAAATATAAAATATTTCACCTAGGTACACGACTTAGTGAAGAATCGCGGCTCCGTATCCAAATACCTAATCACGTAACTCAAAATACAAGGTATGATTGGCCGCAAAACATAGCAAATAAGTCATAAGTCATGTCATTTTTCATAGATAGTTCGACCAATCACCCATTATGACTGTAGCAGCTTCAGAAATTTCGTAAACAAGTTCACCTTCAACATAATATCTCATGAGGTTAATTCCAGAACAAATGTAGAGATTTATTTAGTCTACGTCTTTGTTTCAGATACATCAGGATGAAAATAATTTGTCAATGAACATCTAAATTTGATTTTAGGGTCCAGCATACAGTCAGTGAAACATATATCAAACTCATCTCGCAAGCAAATAGATTCATTTCAAATGTCTAGGCCGAGTCGAATAGGGATGCATAAAAAACTTATAGAGCCTAGCGTAACTGCTTCATCTACTTCTGTTTTCGATTATGATAATAACAAAAACAATCATCTTCCAACGCCAAGTATAGAACGGCTTTTACCTATTGGACCAATTAAATCACCTGGTAATCTCCATCTTTAATTTCTATTTCTCTCAATTTTAACAAAACATTTTCAGATCTAGATGATGTATTTTCACCATTAGAGCCTCATTTAGAAATACCAACACAAGAGCGACTATTGCCGATAGGACAACATACGAAAGATATATCGCACTTAGTGGAAAAAGTTAAGCAGGCACTAAATATTAATTCAAAAATTTCGAAAAAAACAGAAATACAAGAAAATAATATTTTTGAACAACCCAGTACGTCACAGACCCACAGTCCTAGGAAACTAATCAAACAAGTTGCACTGGAAAGTCCTCCAAATTTATACGAATCCGATGATAACGGAAACGGATTGGATAGTTACTTGAATACTATTAAAGTTGAGAGTCAAAGTGCGTACCTATTACTATTTATAAATTTTAAAAAAAAACTTATATTTTAAATTGTTTTCAGGAGATGCAATTGTCAATCATAGACAAAGGATAAGGAAAACGTGTCCTTTAACACCAAATTCTCAACACCAACAGAAGCCAAAACTCCCAGGAGGATGGATGACTAACTCACAAATAACATATCGTAAGACTGATAGTGAGTATATCTAATTTTATAAATAAATTATTTCTGGTGTTCAAAAAAAAAAGATCTCCATTGAACTTGACTTCCGATGATGGAATTATGTAAAAAAAAACGCAATTATTGAAATTTCTAGAATTTATGTTAATCGGAAATTCCTGGAAGGAAAGTATCTAGAAACTTACTCGAAGTATGTAAAGGAGTCGGTTAAGTCAGAGAAAGTGAGTTCAAATATAGTGCAGAGTGATAATTATTACTAAGACAGAGTTATATGATTGTGAAGCGTTTTGTGAACAGTCAAGTCTAATTCGATTGATACGAAGTGTTATGAATGTTATGATAATTTTAGAATTGTCGTTATTTTTCTGTTAATGTTTTAAATGCTCATTTGCGAACACGCATACGGAACATGTGGTGTCAGAAGTTGGATAAGTAAGTGAAGACACCCACGGTAACTAGAACGCCGAAATGCTAGATAAAATAAACCAGGTGCTTCCTTTATTGAACATTTCGGAAGAGAAAATAAGGTAACAAGAAAAGCAAAAACAAGTAGACAGGTGATTAAAGAACAGAAACGTCAGACGAAAAAACAAGACCGACTCCAGAAAAGTTTGCATGGACGAAGAAAGAAGGACCAGAAGCAGAAGCAGGGCCGTAGCCAGGGGGGGGGGGGGGCATTGGGGGGCAATGCCCTATCTTTCAAATGATCATGCCCTACCTTTAAACACAACATCCATTAAGGTTGCTCTAGGAAATTTAGGAGTAGATAATAAATAGGCCTGAAATCGAGTAAGTGCGAGGATAAGTGTTTCCGAAAACGACTAAATGTATGCAACAATGTTTGACGTTTGACGTTTACACAGGGGAAGTTTTTCATTTCGATAGAGTGCGAATATCGTGCGAATGCAAGGAGAATACACACTAGGCACTACACACAGAATTGCTTATTCGGCCTGGTTTGTGGAAATCTCGGTCATATGGTGTAGCACGATTGATGGTATCATCAACTACGTAGTCAGCTGTTTGCGCCAGCGGTCGTAGTTTAGAACATACATTTATGATGAAAAATGTTATTTAATTTTGATAATATCAATTAATGTACTAGAACCAAGTATGCATAAAGCAAAAGCGCGGAATCATAACCTGTGGTGCAAACACCCAACGTCAAGGCGAGAAACGACACGCTGCCTACATCATCACTGGTTTTTTGGCGTGGTGGGGAGCTTGAGATTTGATTTACACAGGCCTTAGGGCCAAATTATGGACCAACTGGTAAGTGTCTGATTGTTACCTAGCAGGTACTTTCTATTATCTAGAGCATAGAAAACAAAGTACCTGCTAGGTAACAACCAGACGTTTACCAGTCAGCCCATAATTTGGCTCTTATTAGGATAAGCTATCCTATCCTGTAGTTCTAGGTACTTAGTGTGTTTTGTTTACCTATAAATAATTTAAAGCGGGGGGGGGGGGGAGTAGTGTATGCCCTATGTCAAATTTGTCATGCCCTATCACGAATTTGACTCTAGCTACGGCCCTGAGCAGAAGGAAGAACAAAGACAGAAATCGCCGGGTAGTTCTAGAGTCAGTGGCTAAATCTGGACGGGCCGCGAAGAATTCGAGGAATATAAAACACTCAGAAATTGAATGGCGAGAATTTATATGGACACAAGCAACGGCGATAGTCTGGTTCAAGGAAGTTGAGAAGCAGAACAGCTCTCAACAAACTACAGCGCCTAGCATGCACATGGATTACGGCCGCAATTAAAAGTTGTCCCACAGCAGCCATCGAGAAAATTGAGTCTCGCACCTCTTCACATCGTGGTGGAGGAGGCTCTAGATGAGCAATAACTAGAATCACGAGGGAGGGAGCTAGCGAGGGAGGTTGGCTCGGAAGGAGCATCGCTTATCCCGCTTCTCGAGCTGCCTAGGGATAATATGATCAAAACATATAATTTTGAGAAACGCTTCACAGTAGTGATAAGAAGCAGAGAAGAATGGAAAGGAAACACCACATTCATTCTTACAATGCAGCAGAACGCCATAAAATCGTATATCGATGGGTCAAGAATTGAACAAGTGACCGCGCGGAGCCGGGGGACTTGGGCCTGGCATAAGTTCTCCGAAGCAATGGGAAAAATCCCAGAAATATTTCAGGCGGAAATAAACGCTATAAGTACATGTGCTTAGTTCAATTCTGACAGCCACTACAAAAAGAGTGAAATTGTCATATTCTCAGACAGTCAGGCAGCCAGTGAAGCGCTGAGCTCACCAATAATCAGCTCCAGAATGGTTGTGGATGCCTGGACACGTTAAACAAACTGGGTAAAAATACCAAACTATCGCTCTGGTGGATACCGGGACACGCAGGGATCGAAGGGAATGCGAAAGCGGGCCAATTGGCGAAATTGGAAGCACAAACTCCGCTTTCAGGACCAGAGCCTTTCTGTGGCATAAGGACGCACACCTATAAGGAAGCGTTTAGAAGGGAATTGCAGACCAAATGGATAAGCCTCTGGGAACAACTTCCAGGGTTAAGGTAATCAAAGATGTTTCTCGGGCCCCTTCACCAAGAAAGTCAAAAGTGAGTGAAAAAAATCTTCGCTATCTCACTGGATTTCTTACAGGCCACTGCCGGTTAAGAGGGCACCTTGAGAGAATTAAAATCGAAAACGAGGACAGCTGTCGGTTTTGTGAGGAAGGAGAGGAAATTTCAGAACACCTTCTCACGGATTGCGAAGCGATCGTGAACATACAAATGGCCTGCTTCAGATGCTGCACCGTTCATCGGGAAGAAATTCTATCCTCTATGAATGGAATTTCCAGCATAGTTGCATTTATAAAAGTTTTGAAACTGGATGAGGTGCTTTGAGTGAGGATCCTGTCAATTGAAGCACCCAGAAGGGGGACGCCAAAGATATATGCAGGTCGCAGTATAACAATACCCTCAATTAATTTATTCATTCATTCGTTCATTTCAGTAGCGGCGGGCGGATTGAATACGGGTAAAAGAGGGCTCGTCTTAGAGCTAAGGTACTGAAACAGGTTTCCTTAGCCAAGTGTATAGAGGTTAAAAAGCAGGATGTAGCGACAGACCGCCGCAGGACTTAAGAAGTGACATCGAGAGAATGGAAAATCTACTTTTTAGTCAACAAAGTTTTTCCTGGGTAGAGTAGGTAATCGGTATAGGTACACCAGGTATTCGAGTAGAGATGTGACAGACATGAGTACCTAGGAGTCGAATAGAATAAAATCATCTCTAGAAGTTATGGAGAATTTCGAAAAGAGCGGCAATGATTTACACCAGCAAAGAAGGGGCTGATATCTCTGTGATCACGTTACCTCGGGACGTGCCCCAAGCAACGGCAAGTTATGCTTAAGAAAGGCTTCTCATAAAAATATCATAGTCCTTGTTCCATAGTCAGTAATAATAGTTCCCAAAAAGTATGCTTCCACGAGGACCTATATGGATATAGAAGACTGAATTACGTTACGAAAAAAGACAGCTACCTATTGCGTACTTTTAAAGCAAATCACTCAGTTCGCAGGATGCGTGAAGCTTTGATAATTATTGTCGAATATGTATTTGACTTGGCTCATATTATGAGTATTCAGTTCGACGAACGGCCGAATTTAGCATGTGTTTACAAAATGCACTATTCACCTACAAGTTTTGCGTGTACTAGCTTTAACTGTTTGAAATAATCGTAGGCTGACAAAACCAAAACTTTTTAAAATATATATATATATTACTATATTTATGCTAAATAAATCACCATTTCACTTGATTCTTAATATATATTTTTCCTGCAGCAAATTGTGATTCCAAACAGAGCTCGTACAGGATAGGAGACGAGTCTGTTAAGGAAAGATGCTCCGAATGTGGTACAGCAAGGGAAACATACAGTGACGAAGAAGTTGGTCTTTGTATTGTAGCCTTGGGAACATTTATTCATCGAGAACCTAGTTTAGCTGCTCCTTTACTGCCTGATATTTTAAGTATAATAGCCAAGTAAGTCTAAGTATATTAAATCCATAGGAAATTGAGTGATATTGAAAACTTCGACCCAAATGAGTGAGATTTGCATATCAGATACCTATCTAAAATCTGCATATTTAGGTAGGTATATACCTACCTACTAAACTAACCCACTCTGGACAAATTCCCGCATAGATATAGAACCTGCTTTGTTGGAAACAACTTGCAAGTGCAATTCCAAGAAACAAAATTTGCCTGAAATTGTATACTGCACTTTTATATGTCAGTCTATAACTTCTCTTCTGTATAAGTCACTGTAATTCTCAAGATCTGCTTTATCCTCTTTCTTGTGTAAAAAGAGGGATCACCCCATTTGTGCTAATGTTCATTTGCTCTACCCACCCGAAGTCGCCTTCGGGCGGGAACGTCGGACGAGCCGAAGTCCGACCGGAGTATGACCCTCATCGAAACGAATGCAGTTGTTGTAGCGCAAATGGGTACAGCGTTGCCGTTCCCTCTCCATCTGGCGGGTATTTAAAATAGAAAATAGAATTCTATTTCGATATTTTTCAAGTATTGAGTGGGTGTGGTGTTTTGTTTACTTTAAAAATGGAAAATTTTAACTTTTAATATTTTATTGGTTAAATATTAATTTATTTTAACCTTCCATCGCGAGTTTTATAACATCATTAGTCACGCTGTATCACAGAGATACATATACTAAATCATTGATAAAAAAATTGAACCATCTGATGAATTTCGGTTTTACAATTTCTATGTATTGATTCGGGTACTCAACAATCAAAGATAGAACATTTTCACTGAGAAAGAGATTCCAGAAGTTGAATTCTATTTTCGCTATCTTAATGTTTCGAGCGCGCTCGGACTGCTCGGAGTTTACCGAGTGTAAAGCCACTGTGTGCAGAAGCTAGTTTCTGGATAGGAATTAGCAAATAAGCTATCCAAGTGCTCCTAAATAGTCGAAGAAGAACAGTCATTCAGATTTTTTTCATTACCAGGAATCACCTTTTCTACATTTAAAATCGATGAAGAAACAAGCACAACCTGAATCGCAAGCATCCCATCGAGGCTTGCGGGTGACGTCACCACTATAAGAGGCTATGCTGCTAATAGTACTAACGTCACTCGCAGGCCTTGCCGACTCGAGAATTGGCGAACGTACGCCTTATAAGGAAAAGCAATCCTATAGTTTATGATTCTTGCTATGCAAGTGTTTCCAAATAGTCAAAAAAAATTTGATCAGTTAATCATTAAACTAAATAGAGATTTTTTCTCATTATTAGGAAATGGAAATTGTTGGCTTCACGTTTAACTAGTTGGTGGTTAAAAGCTAATTTTTTTCTGGATAGGACTTAGGTGCTCAAGTGCTCCTAAATAGTCAAAGAAAAACATGAATTAGTTATATTATTTGAATTATAGATTTTTTTTGTATTATTATAGGGAACTGAACTACTGGCCTTACGTTTACTTGGGGGTGTAAATATTTGCAGCGAAACTGATAACACTGATAACAGTGGCTATAATGTTGTAATAATTGGAATTAGGTGCTATCTTAGTGCTCCTGAATAGTCGAAGAAAAACTTGAACTATCTAAAACTTCAACTTTTTGGGAGCACTTAAATAGCACCAAATTCCAATACAACATTTTAGTCGCAGTTTTCAGATTCGCTGCAATGCAAATACATCCCCAAGTAAATGTAAAGCCAGCAATTCCTTAATGAAAAAAAAATTTGTACTTCAGTTTAATAATTAACTGATTCAAGTTTTTCTTCAAATATTGAGAAGCACTTAAATAGCACTAATTCCTATCCATAAACATTTTAGCTCTGACACACCACCAACTGAACGTGAAGCCAATAATTTGCCAATAATGAAAAAAAACTGTAATTCAGTTAATAATTAACAGATTCAAGTGTTTCTTTGACAATTTAGGAGCACTTAAATAGTAGGTACCTAAATTCAATCCAAAAACATTTCAGCCTTTAACGGTTTAACGGCCAATTTCATGATAGAGAATTAAAAGTTACTTTAGCTAAATAGACTTTTAGGATGGGATTTTTCTACTTCAAATGGACCTTTATATTTAAAGTTTACTTTAAGTTGATTATGAAATTGGCTGTAAGCCTCTAACACACCCCCAATAAGTAAACGTGAATCCAGGAATTTCCTAATATTGAAAAAAAATCTGTAATTCAGTTAATAATTAACTGATTCAATTTTTTCTTTGACTAGGTATTTAGGAGAACTTTAAAAAGCATATTATCTAAATTCTGATACCAAAGAAAAATTTAAAAAAATATTTTTCACTACAGGGGACTGCTATATTTCATATTAACCTAGCAATCCCTTCGTTTTTTTCCATATGGGACTGCTAGGTTTATTGACCTAATATTCTGGGAAATCAATAAATAATACAACCCCATATGATTTTAAATCTGGGGAGATACTTTGATAGGTATATGTATTATTGACTTTACATTTATAAATAATTTTACACGTCTGTATAAACTCTACAAGGACTCTACGCTTTAATAAATAAGTATATTATATATTTCTAAAATCTTAACTCTACTGTAGACTGTAGTTAATAAAAATAAAGTCCACAATCATTCACTAAATACAAATACATTTTTTAATTTATTTTTATTATTATCAGCTGATTACACCAGATGTTCCGCGCGCCCGCCGCGTACACAAAACCTTCATAAGCTTCAACTACTCTTGGTACTCCTCCGCGATCATGTTAACTGATCCCGATCATAGCCGATCGCGTTCGTGAGTAGACCATTTGCGGATTAGCACAAATGCACAGTAGCACAAATGGAGCCATCTCTAAAAAGATCATGATTGATTGAATGTTTTGATTGTGGATGCACAGGTAAAAAAGTTTTTGAGGATTCCTAATTGATTATTACTTTGCCGCCCATTTTTATTGTCCCTTTTGTTATACCGTCTTCACTTGGAGTCGTGTGGCTCATCATCTTTTCAAGCGAATTGTGAATCTCCTCTACAAAAATGTCGCCTGAACCCTGATTCACCGCTATTGCTTTCACTTCCGCGAAACAAAGTATCTTTTGTCTATAGTTTCGCCTTTGAGATTGGTAATTTCTTCTTTCCCAATGGCAAGTTTCCTTCTCATTACCTTCATATTTTGTTTTACTCGATTTCTTGTAGTACCTAATGTATTATTATATTGTTTATATATTTTCCTATGTCTCTTTTAATGGCCTTAGGAATGTCTTTATCCAGTTTTTTTTAAAGTCTCTCGGTTTGCGTTTTTGTCTTTGATAAGAGTTTTTCTTTATTGTATTTTTGCTGCTGTTTATGCAATGATTTTGTGGCTCTTTTTCGCTGGGGCGTCATTTAACTTATGGATGCCGTTCGTTGTTTTTTTTTTAATGGTTTTAGCGATGCACTCTGCAAATTCATTTTCTTCTTTCGGTTTTGTGCAGGTCTTACTTTTCAGTTCTATCGTTTTGCCAGCGTTTGTATTCAACATTATCTACTTTCTCCAGAAGGCAATTTTCTTTCCTTATTATTATTTGCTGCATCTTCATTTTGTTTTCATTTAAAAATTATTCAGGGTTATTTTGTTGAGCAATGACTATTTAGTTTTAGTTCAGGATATGATAGGTACTGCGAGGAAGCTATGCGGTAAACCCTGATGTGTTGAAACATTGAAACACGATTTTTGTTGCCAAGCGATCATCCAAATTTTCTATTCCACGCTTAAAGAAATCCGCTGATACGAAGGCCAAAGTAGTTCGATAGGCATCGGAAAAGGTGAACATTTGATGGTGCAGGATTCCAGAATGAGGTGGATGTGAAATAACTTCCCAATCGAGCTCATGGATAGCCGCTTTTGTGATTTCAGCAGTATTAGATCGAGAGATATTATGAAGCAAAATCACTCGATGAGGTATTTCTGGTATCTTTTGCAGAATTTCGGCCTCGAGACCTCGAGACGATGGAGCTGGTGGTATTCCTCAGAAGCAATTCATAGTAGAATATTGTCAAAACCCCATTAGGTTTCGTCCTGGGACGTCACAACAACAGCGTGACCTGGGGGCATGGGTGGGGTTCAGGTAGAGAGAAACTTGCTTGGTATAGGTACAATGAGATATGTATTGAATATATATAAAATAATATTACCCTAGGAATAATACCATGCATGACGTTTCTTCTACGGAGGGACGTACTACTTAGGCCACTCTGTGTTATATACATTGTACACTTGGCGCGACTGAAGACTGAAGCTGGGTTTGAAACAGGTCCAGAAGGGCGTTTCCCAGATAAGGAAGTTTGCACTGGACCTAGTCTGCTGCGTTCAATACTCCCAGAAGGGCGTTTTCCAATAAAGGCAGTTTGCACTGGAAGGAGATTTAGCTAGAGGGGCATTTCCCAATTGAGATATTTTGTACTAGCCTGAGTCTGCCGATAATGGATCTCGGCGCGGTATTTATACCAAATCAATGCTGACTCGTCGACACACTTCAGTGAAATTGATGTACAGAGTGGTATTTACTAAAGTCGTTGACAAAATGTCCCTTTTTTCTCACCAGATACCCCACATCAGCTTTCGCATCCTTTCTGTTACGGTAAAGTCATTTTTTTATTTTTCCTGATGTTGACCGAAAGAGCTCAACTCTTCACTGTTATCCTGTCTTTTCTGCCCGAAACAGAAGTAGTGTGAACTGGGTTAGAATGCAAGAAATTGTAAATTTATGAAACGTACCTGCTACCAAAATTAAAGTAGATAAAATCGAAAAACAAAAGGGTTGAGCATACGTAATCTGAGAAACGTCTGGCTTATTTTGATTCCCCTTTTTTTTTTAGAATTGCCACCAACGCTTTTTATCCATGGCAATGCGAAAGTAGTGTTCATCTTCCCGGAGGAGCAGTCAGTGTAGCGCATCAATTTTTGAGATGTGTTTTGCACCAGCTTGCACCGAACGGAATTTTTATTCAGATGTTTCAAACAAAAGCATCAGGTAAACTAATTATGACATTTTAATTTAGTGCAATTACGTTAACATTACATTTTATCTTTTAGATCACATAAGACTGCATTTTTTTAAAAGTGTTATTCAAGCATTAATAGATTTTAACGAATTAAATCCAGTGGCACCGTTGCAATTACTTCTAGAAACCCTTAATTTCAAGAAAACATTGCCGACTGATATGATGCCGACTATTTTATCGAATATGGCAGCTTATCTAAGTTGTCTGCCATTGGAAAGTGCTTTAGGTCCCACAACACCTATGTGGAGTACGGTACTGCAGCAACTTGAAATTATTTATCGAAAACTACTGTTTATGTTAAACACTTTAGATGACGTTACACCATTACTAAATATAATGGCCTCTATTTTCAAGTTGCCTTTAATAACACAATTTAAGGTAAGATATTGGTAATACTCCCAATTCAAGACAATCCAGCAGGAAAGGTGTAAAAACCAAATCTTGTAGGCAGAAACGAAATCAGAACAAGACAGGATTATATTATACAAGACTTATTGCCTTTGTTTGATCTTGTATTCCGTTCCCCATAGCTTCAGCTAATAGAATTTTTCACTCCTGGTGACAAAATTATTGAGCAAATAATGCATTTGGTGTTACAAAACCATTCAAGTCACTAGTTTCACATGTCCATGTGAAAGACCATCTATAATACCAAACGTTTATACAACCATTAGCCTACGACGATTATTAGAGCTACTTTATTATGGATTGGATATTTTCAACACAATTGCCCTCATATATCCAATATAATAAAGGTACCCTAATAAAGTATAAATATCAGCTACGTAAACTTGCGCACATTCTTATTGGACAAAACTGTATATGATTGGCCGTTCAATAGAAATTCGAAAGGCCCCGAATCAGTTCAGTTTGCTCTTTGTCTATTATTTTATTTTCTAATAAAACAGATATCGCTAAACTAAAATATTGTCACTTCAAGCATATTTTCAAACCACAATGATGTCGTACTACCCAGTAGTACCCAGGAAAGTTTTAGATTGAAAAAATGACTAACTATTACCGGTGTGAAATTAGCCTCTTAAGATAGCCTCCAAAACTTCCGGAAACTGCCGAACGGCCAGTGGCGTCGGAAATATAGGAAAATATATTCTAAAATCTGCTTGTACTGACAAATTCATATTTTAGGGACAAATTGTGACAAGCATTTGCTCTTTTTCACCCTAACACCAGATTCCAATAGGCCGTAAGAGGATGCCAAAATATATAGAGTTGAAGATATAAAAAGAAACATATCTCGAAATCTGCTCGTGCTGACAGATTCATATTTCCAGGACAAATTACGACAAGCATTTGCAATCTTTTCATCCTAACACCAGATCCCGATAGGCCGTCAGAAAGTATTAAAATAGGGGTGAAAATATAAAAAAAATCATATCTCAAAATCTGCTCGTGCTGACAGATTCATATTTTCAGGATAAATTTGGACAAGCATTTGCTATTTTTTCACCCTAACATCAGATCCCGATAGGCCGTCATTGGGTGTCGAAATAAGGGTGAAGATATCAAAAAAATCATATCTCAAAATCTGCTCGTGCTGACAGATTCATATTTTCAGGATAAATTTGGACAAGCATTTGCTATTTTCTCACTCTAACATCAGATCCCGATGGGCCGTCAGAGGGTGTCAAAATAGGGGTGAAGATATCAAAAAAATCATATCTCAAAATCTGCTCGTGCTGACAGATTCATATTTTCAGGATAAATTTGGACAAGCATTTGCTATTATTTCACCCTAACATCAGATCTCGATGGGCCGTCAGAGGGTGTCAAAATAGGGGTGAAGATATCAAAAAAATCATATCTCAAAATCTGCTCGTGCTGACAGATTCATATTTTCAGGAATCTGTCATCACGAGCAGATTTTGAGATATGTGTCTTTTTATATCTTCAACTCTATATATTTTGACACCCTCTTACGGCCTATTGGAATCTGGTGTTAGGGTGAAAAAGAGCAAATACTTGTCACAATTTGTCCCGAAAATATGAATTTGTCAGTACAAGCAGATTTTAGAATATATTTTCCTATATTTCCGACGCCACTGGCCGTTCGGCAGTTTCCGGAAGTTTTGGAAGCTATCTTAAGAGGCTAATTTCACACCGGTCTAACTATTGCAATAAACCTCTGGCTAGTCACAGTAACAGAGCTAACAAAATTTCTAAAAAGTAGGACCTTATCACGATATGGCACACTCTTCTTCTTTTTCTCCTTCTTGATTGATTTTTCATTTGTCTATCGGTTACACTGCAACGTCTGCATCTCTGGCATTCCGAGTTCCAAATTTCCTCAATTCAAAAAAAACCAGATGTCAAATTTTTGACATAACGCTTCCTAGACAAATAACTACCTAATTAATGATTGTCATTGTCATTAATTGTCATTTCGAACCATGAATTCATTTTGATAAATCTTGACATTTTTTCAGGTTTTAATATCATTTTTCGGCGTTAATACCTACCACATAATACCACGAGAGCTTCAAAATTACGGATAATTTTTCACGATTGCGTGTTTTCTATAATTTCCCGAGTCCACGAGTCCTTAGGACGAGTGAAATTTGCAAAGAAAACACGCATGAGTGAAAAATTATCTGGTCCATTTTGATCATTTTAAAGCTTGATTGGTATTTACTTAAAGGATTATTTCACGAATAAAAAATGAAAATGCAAAAAATATGTTGCTAACAGCGTCCATATTTGTTTGTATTGATACAAATAAATAGTTGCTAGCGTCAGCAAACGTTTGTATCAAAAATTAGCATGCCCAACCATATATACGATTAACATGGGAGAATATTCGCTGTCATTATTTCATTATTAATAATAATTATTATTATTATTATTTTTATTATTATAAGTGAAAAACCCTAAAGGTCCTTTTGTAAGTTTACCCCCATAAAGGCATAAAGTGTTTTGCTGGAAAGGGACCTCAAGCCGGCGTATTAAATCTTCAATAAGCACCCTAAAACGCTATAATCTCAAAAAAAGCAACGTCGTGTAAATTTTTAAGTGGTCGACGCTGCTTAGCTTATCATCAAATTTATACTTAATTTTTTCAAAAATGTCCTAATGAAACCTATTGAGATTTTTTTTTTTTAATCTTAATTTTTTTTTTTTTTTTTTCTCTCCGTAACTTTTCCCTACACGTCTTCTTATACCTATTTCCAAAATTTCATCAAATTCCATCGAGCCGTTTTCTCAGAAAAATGCCAACACACACACACACACATACATACACACAGACGGAAATGTGCCACCTTGCCAAAAAGGCTTAAAATGATCCAAAACGTCAAGATTTAATGAAATTTTGACATGTTCAAAATCGGGCTATCACCATAGCTTCCTATATCTAGGAAGCTAAAAATCCATACGGACTATCAGCAGTGACCATTGGAGATAGTATAAAATCACATAAATCATAAAAGTGGTCGTACATATACTAAGGTCTTGTTTTTAAAATATCAATTTGGAAGATTTCAAAGAAAGAACTTTTTTGTGAAAATTGATGTTAGTTAGTTTTGCAATGTTTTGTGGACCTGAATAAATAATAATAATATCATTACTCTCGTACCTACCTAATTAATTATTATTCTTATTTTTTTAGGGTATTCTAGAACCATTCTCAAAGGTGCTTAGTTATGCAATCCAAACGCACACATTACAATATAATCTATTGGTAGAAATATGTTATCTTTGTAACAAAGCTTTCACCAAGGATAGGGATAGATTAATATTTAGTAGAATGGTGGTTATTGAGCTAGTGCAAGTTTTAAAATTCAAAACAACCATTCCCGATTCTAACTTGTTGATGCTGATAAATTTAATTTTACAGGTATAAAATATAGCTGAAATGAAAACATTAAATTATTACGTGTGTTTTTGTAGGATGTTGGTGGGCATATTCCCTCAAACGTTGTGATAAAAGAAAGCAATTTACTCTCATTCGAAACCTCATCTTTCTGCAGCACCGGCATATCTGAATGTATGAAATTAAACCTTGTAGATATCTTAGAGTTTTTATCAGACTTTCACACGATATCAAAGATGAAAGTGAGTGCAGAACAAATTTTAGATACCTCGAAATCAATTATTTTATCTTTTCAGAGTTATTGTAAAGGCATAGGCGTAGGTTTAAATGATGATACCCTAGGTGGTATAATAAAATGTAGCGTTGCTCAATATTTAGCTTTAGAAATTACAAAGGGAAATAGTAGAGACAGCAGAGCAGTTGCACGATATTTTCCCTGGTTATATAGCACATCTGTATCGCAACAAAGGTAATAAATAGTATTCTGATTTTGATTCGTTAACTAAATATGTATATCCCTTTCAGTCCAAGAGAATTCGTAGAATGCATAGGCCACATAAGACTCTTATCATGGTTACTTCTGGGTTCTCTAACACATACGGCATTGCAAGGATCAAATACCTCAACATTATTGAGTCAGCCGATTCCTCAAGAAGCATCTTGTCAAATAGCTGACAATATCCAAGTAATCATGTCCGGTTTTGCTGACCAGCCTAAAGCTAGCGTCCTACACATGTCATCACTATTTCATACATTTATCTTATGCCAACTTTGGACTGTTTATTTAGAGCAAAGTTTAAGCCATCATCAACCCGTTACGGAAACATACAACGTGACCATGAATATTTTGTTTGATTTTTGGGGAAAAGTTACTCCATGTATTTTGCAGCTGGTCCAAAAATCTAAAACGGTAAGTTTGATTTATATATAGGTTCCTACAAGTCGCAGCAATTTGATAAAATAGCCATTTATTAAGTACAAGTTGGGAAAGGATATATTTTGTGAAACGAATTTAAAATTAAAACTCACACGCCCGGTCAAGTTTTAAGTATAATAAAACTTTAATACGATTTATGGAATCAACAAGATCAGAATTGTCCACTGTGATAAAGTTTTCGAACATCTTCAACCATTGGCGTATCCAGGATTTGGGTTTGGGGGGGGGGCTCTGTTAACACAAAAAGTGGTGTGACCAAAAAAAAAAAAAACGTTGCGCAGAATAGTTTATTTTCACTTGCCGCTTATTGGCTAAAGCCGATATAGTTGCCACATAAGAAATGTAGAAATGCCGAAATATTTTAGGATCATTTTACTAGGTAGCAAGGGTTCACCAATTATACCTTTCCTTCCTTTTCTTATGAAGTAGTAAAGGACAAAAATAGGTCATAGGTTGTGACTACACCATTTCCAAATCCAAGCGGCAGTAAATGACATTAAATAACCTAAATTATAAACAAACACCAGGGCTGGAACTTTATAACGAATAGAGATATTTTGTCTATTTCTATTGACGTCCCCTCTCTATTGATTTCGAATAGAGAGAAGAAGACAGCAAGTGCTATAGCGATAGGGATAACGATCTCTATCCGTTACAGAGTCCCAGCCCAGCTTTCCTATTGGATGAAACGCCCTACCTGTGGTGCGATTTTCGAAACCATTCGAGTACATTTCGTACACGAAATTTGACTGCTCCCCATTCAATTTACATTGCTGTCAGTCAAATTTCGTGTACGAAATCTACTCGAATGGTTTCGAAAATCGCACCCCTGGACCAGTGCGCATGCACGGAGGACATTTGATCAGAGGCGCCGACTTTTGAAAGTCCTCATGGGTGTAGAATACCTTCATAAATTTGTTTATAGGGGGAGGGTGAAGCTCGCCGTAGGCGCCGCCGGAGGCGAAACATTTTTTCTACGAGCGTGCGAGAAGTGCTTTTTTCTGCACGCATTTAGGCACTAGTGCGGAAAAGTAAAATAATTATGCAGTGTTAAGTCACCCTGGTACTTTCATGTCCTGAAATGCGTGCGGAAAAGTACTTCTCCGGTTTCATTTTAGCCGCCTCTGTCAACTGTCAGATTGTCACTCTCAACTAATGAACTATTATTATAAAAGTACCGATACATCGAAAAGATTATTAGGTATATCGATATTTTTTTCGATATATCGAATGTAAAATATCGATTAAAATATATCGATATAGTTTATTAGGTATTATTATTTTTTATTTTTTGGGGTTTGGTTGGCTTTGCACATAGTGCATACAGCCATTACAATCAACTTAATATAATATTTATGTAAATTATGATGTATATAATTATGTGTTACAAATAAATATTATTAGGCAGTCTCATGACCTGCCAAACGAAATTCAATATGGAAGGTCAGGTCAGACACCGTAGTCGAGTGTTTTCACAGCTATCAGACCACATACCCACCTCTACCACGTAAAACCTCCCTCCAGCACCGCCATCATACCACTACCCACCTCCACTGCAAACCTCCTTCCGTGAAGCTCCTACCCTAAAATCCCCCCACTATGAGCCCCAAACAAGATGGCCGCCATAGCAATATAATGTGTCCATCAACGCAGCTATAATAACGGATTTTAATCTGAAATTTTGAGAATTTGACCCGGGCCAATCCGTTATTATAGCAACGATGATGGACACATTATATTGCTATGGCGGCCATCTTGTTTGGGGCTCATAGTGGGGGGATTTTAGGGTAGGAGCTTCACGGAAGGGGGTTTGCAGTGGAGGTGGGTAGTGGTATGATGGCTGATGGCTGTGCTGGAGGGGGTTTTACGTGGTAGAGGTGGGTATGTGGTCTGATAGTTGTGAAAACACTCTACTCACCGTGTTGTTTACATGGTTATTGACAGAAATCAATGAAAAATTATTATTTTGTCACATTCTGGACATTTAGGTTTGACATTGGCATTGTCATATTGTCATGTTTGGCATCTACAACAATAAGGGCACTGAGCAAAAATACTTTTTTTATAAACGTCACCACAATTTGACATGAACCGCCATATTGGAATAGATTGCCTAATTGTCTCGAATAAAAATGAAGATTCTTGAAAAAAAAAAATTATCAAAACATAGACAGGGTCACTCACTTCACGCCATAGGGTCTATCTAAATCTGCGGTTCCCAAACTGGGGGGCGCGCCCCCCTGGGGGGGCGTGAAGCAACATTGAGGGGGGCGTAAGTCTTCTAAACAATTAATACAAATAATTTTAAGCTTTAAAATAAAAATTCAGTTAAAATTTAAAAAAAGATGTCTACAATCCTGCAACAGCGCATACATAAGCCAAAGCAGCTTTGCCATGCGATCTGTTATGGGCCCCATACACTACGTTCTTTCTCGTCGGTTTTTATCGCCACGATGAAACAAGTCGTTCCAAAACCGAAGTGTGTGGTAGAAAAACACGACGATTTTCTACCACACACTTCGGTTTTGGAACGACGTGTTTCATCGTGGCGATAAAAACCGTCGTGTTTCATCGTAGTGTATGGGGCCCTTTACTGTATTCCTTTTACCCATTGAGTTACTCGGAGCTGCTTAGTGTCAAAAGCGTGAACGTTCCTTTTAAAAGTGCGTGAAACCACTCGAGTCGCTCATAGTGCATCCCCCTTTCCCCTGATGCACCAAATTTGCGGTGGTGCAATGGGCTTTTTTAGGTAATGTTAATATTAAAGTGTAATGATAATAGAAAGTTCTCGTACATCAGACGCTACGTTAATACGGTACCGCTAACAATACAGTATTTTAATAGTAGATTATACCACGAGTCAATAATGATAGCTATTATTCCCGAGGATTATTACGAACTGAGCCGCGTTAGCGGCGAGGGAGTAACATTCCGAGGGAATAATGGCCATTATTGCGAGTAGTATACTCTACTTTATCTACGACAAATTAATTTATTTGAGATTTTCAATGAACAAATTTCATCCGTCTCATAATTTTCAATACAAATCCACAAGCACTACATGTTTGACACTGACACTTTTGTGGATTAATGACCATTAATCCCGCTACTCGTCATTAATCCCTGGAGGAATAACATATGTCATTATACTGCCAAAATCACAAATATAATACGCACATTATACATTAGTCGTAAATAAATGGTATTTTATAGTTCTCGGGCACGAAGTCACAAAAATCCTCTAATTCCTTATTCTGTTTACATTTTGACAGCTGAATTGAGTGATCTAACCCAACTTTTTTTTGCTTCTTTGTCAACTTTTATTTATCCTGAAGATTCCTGAGTTTCAATAATTTTTCCTTGGTGTTTTTTATCGAGGAATTATTAGAAGTTGCTGTTCTTACAGATGTAAATGGAGCATAAACTAATTTTGACATAGCATAGCGTTACGGTAAGGCATCCGCTAACTCCCGTTAGGTAGCGGGCGGCTCCGCTAACGCTACTACCGTAAGAACTGTCATACTTGTCAAATAACGTTACGGTATTTGAAATTTGGACAGCACGAGAACTCTCTAATATCTGAATTAAGCCTAGTACTCATAACTGCGAAATTCGCTTTTTTTGACATTGCTTCGACAATTTGACGTTTGATACACGCATAAAACGTCAAATTGTCAAAGCAATGTGGAAAAATTGCGAATTTCGCAGTTATGAGTACTAGGCTTCATTCTGAATTGTGTGTTTTGGAGTGACTCCGAGGAGCTCTAGAGCGACACGTTCGGTGTAACTCGATGTATAAAAGGAATACAAGTAATAGGCTCCTTGCATCAAATTTTTTTATTGCTGATTTCGATAGTCCATGAAAAATAAGTCAACACGTGTTTTTTCTTTTTCTTGTTAGTCAAAAATTGACGGAGATACAACGCTTTGAAATGTCCTTCCGACGTCATAACTTAGGTACAATACGTTGTGAGTTGTGACGTCGCACATGCTCAGTATATCTATATATAAAAAACTTAATATTTGTATAACTTCCGAAATAATCATATTTAGACAAAATAAAAAAACACGCATCCGAGCACGCATCGATTTTTTTCGATTTCCTAATTCACAATAAAAAATAATCAATTTAATTTTTCATGCAAGTACCCTATTGCTACAGCGCACGCTCGTTGCCTACTGTCATGTCCATTCTTCCTCTTGTAAAGTCCATGCAGTTCAGACGAGTTACAGTAAGTAAAAAAAAAAATGTTTTTGTATAATGGGGGAAGGAAGGGGGGCGCGACCACTTCTTGATTTCAGAAAGGGGGGCGCAAAATAAAAAAGTTTGGGAACCACTGATCTAAATAGACGACTTTATCTACACAAACAGGGGTAATCGACCAGGTAAAAAGGATAACATAAGGATCAGTACCAAAGGATAACAAGTCCCTGAAGCTTTCTCACACACATAATATTTTGATTTCTACAAAACATCGATATATCATTCATTACCATCCCTACCCTCGCGCAAAACCAAATTTTATGGCATACAGTCGCTATAGCGCCAGACTTCCCGTTGTAGGCCGGACTTCCCGATTATTATCACAAAGAATAGAGATGGAGAATAGCAACATAAAGTAATAGAGCATACAACTGACTACAAATATATGAAGGACAGAATACTAATACCACTTGTATAATTCTTATACAAAGTTGTGTACATTTAAATCACATGTTACTGGATATTACCACATGGAACGGAATGAGCATTTAACACGTTTGTAATACATGAGAGGTTGCTCATGGGTGCACCTGCCCCGATGCCCCCATGTAGTCGGCGCCAGTGCATTTGATAGGTTGTAATGAAAATGTCCAGTTTGTCATTTACTGTCGCTTGGATTTGGAAATGGTGTAATTCTATGTCAGCCATGTTCGGAAATGATTTACTAATGAGAAATTTGGCATCCTCGATGTTTGGGAAAGTGACGTCCCTCTCCTATCCCGCGTTTTGACAGTAGTTAAAAAAATTGATTTTCAAATCATTCTATTTTCAAAAATAAGCGTTTTTTTTGGAAATTGATTGGATTGGATTGGATTGATTTAAAAACTTGAAAGTTGCCTATTTTAGTCAGAATTTACCTCTGTATTTACCCCAATATTACGCGCCTATTCTTTTTTGCGGGGCGACAAAAATATTCGCATCGGGACACTTAATCGCTTTTTTTGGTAAGAGGAGACATTTTCCTCATGGAGCCCCTTCTTTCCTGAGGATTAAAGTATTCAAGATGATTAAGATGAAGCACTGATTTACAAAAAATGTACATGTCACATAAAATACGCTGAAAAAAAAAAAGTCTAGACTTCCCTTTGGGGGGGGGGCTGCAGCCCGGCAGCCCCCCCCCCCCCCCTGGATACGCCTATGTCTTCAACTATTTTTATTGGAAAGTTAATTTCTAAATGAGAAAAGTTAATAGAAGTAAGCAATTGTATTTCCTTTTTGAACACAAAAATAATTATTGAGTCCACCACTCAACAATACATACCCTCTTTCTTTGTTGATTGTCACCATATTGTTTTTCAGAATTGTTCATAGCCTATATCTATTTTACACTTAGACTAACTGTTAATGTAAATCTTGAATTCCGGGACTGATAACTGTCAAGCCCACAATTTCGCCAAAAAAATATTCAATCAACACATTTCTGAAAAAAAAAAACTTTGTTGCATACAATTTTTAATAAACAAAATCCATCCAGAGAACAACTAGGTACATTACCCCCATATCTCACATGAGGATCTGGCTTCAGAAATCAGTTCCCTATTTTTTGCGTGCTTGGACAGATTCGTATGTGCATCTTTCCTGGGTATCAGAAATTTCACATATCGCACTATACATATTTTCTACTGAACCCTTGCTTTGACTGTGTGGGTTTTCCGTCTACAGTTTTCCGTATATCAACTTTAATATTATTTGCCAGCGAGTAGGCCACTTCGTCGGCCGTTTTGCTCTCCATTGCTCATACTAAGACAGAAAAATGATCTCTGATCTCGATATCCTATAATGATTCTGAGACCGCCGCGCCGTTTCCTGGGATTGCTTATATCCCATGAGATAAAATTGACAAAGAGTGTTTATTTCTGAATGAGACCTTTTTTCTTCATGCTTTGCTTCTGCTGGCAAGTTTCACGCAACGTTAAGAAAATGCTACCTATGTTTGCGTGTTTTTCTAGATGCCTGGCAGTCTATCTCCACCTTTCTGCTAAGCGTGCAACTTTCAATGGTATCAAAGTTTTCTTTTGCTGGTGAATAGTACCTAGCTACTTTATAGGTATGTCATTTGTTACCAAGTTTTCCATATCACCGATTATTAAAACAATGATTCGTCTTATTCATCTAGATTGTAACGGTGTTTTCCTTCGCGGTACACCTTCTTCTTCTACTTCGACTAGTTATTGATTGTAAACCTTTCATTATTATATTGTAGAGAGTAGGTATACCTATAAATTTATCTGTCTCAAAAAAAACAGAATTTCCAGTTTGTTTCCTCTTCTGCCTTTGTCACTCTGTGTTTCTCCACTTATAATAATTCTATTCTGACGACGTGATACGCAACGAATTTCAACAGGCATCTGTGTAAATCTGAATTATTGGTCTCATCTATGAACTAGGCACGTTTTCAAAAATGAACAATGCAAGAAGCATTTCATGTAACAATTGGGGAAACTACGTTTCAGGGTATTTCGACCCCGTTGAATACGAATCTGCCTGTTGCTAAAGCCAAATTTGGACCGGAAGTCCGGTATCCAAGATGGCGGCCAAGATGGCTTCCAAACCTTTGTTGCCCTATATTTCCCTTGTCCGTTAGCTTGTAATAATGATTGAAACATCTGCTTAGGGGTTTTCTCAGATGCTAGGTACATTGCAATGCTTAAAATTTAATTACTTTAAGTTTGGAGTACATCGGCTCCAAGAGGGCCGCCGAAGGAAGTGAAGAATACGACCATTGCAGAGTTCAAACATTGTTTATTGCAGGATTGTAATAAAGATAAAAAAATCATTCTAGTCTCGTTAGCTGAAGGCAATAATACAAAAAACGATAAATCACCCTTTAACGAGTTAAGACATTGGTGAGAGCGATGGCCAGTGGTGTAGCGTGAGCTTTCGTCGCCTGGGGCCGACCGGAAATTCGCCGCCCCCCCCCCCCCCTATATTAGTCAAGTAAAGTAGTAAAAGTCAAATATAAAGCATCCTTAATAGGGAATTTTCATATTTCTCATTTTTTTTTTTTAATATTTCTAGTGATCAAATATCACATAGTTTTCTTTTTTTCCATTTTAATTTATACGTTGTACGGAAAAGAAATGCGAGGTTTCAATATGAAAGCGCTCGTGAGTCAAGATTTCGTAAACAACAAACGCAGCAAACGAACTTCTCCGTTAAAGTTTGCTTTTTGTAAAAATTGTTGCAATGGATGAAGAATATTGTAAAGGACTGCTTTTGAAAATTTTAGTCCACTTGCAAGTTTCCTATTGACAGGTTTGGTCACAGAATCGCGACGTCAAAAAAGGTAGACATAGAAGCATTGTTTTGGCGGGAATTTTTTTATTTTAAATCTAAAGTCAATTTTTTCCCAAGATAGATTTTGACAATGACAACTTTGAAACATAAACAATGAAGCTTATTGGTCGGAAGATGCCGTGTACCTACATTCGACGAAGGTATCGTTTTCCAACCATGTAAAAGGATACCTCACCTGTAAGGACACGGCATTTTGCGACCAATCAGAGCCACGCGGTATTGTTTATGTTTCAAAATTGACAATGTCAAAATCTATCTTGGGAAAAAATAGAGTGTATAGTATTATTTTTTTGTGTAACAATGGGCGGTATCTGTTAAATGAAAACTTTTTATATCCTATTTAGACGATGTCGATTTCCGATTTGGAGTTAGAGTTTTTTGATTTTTGATTAAAATTTGCCGCCCCTTCTCGTATGCCGCCCGGAGCCATAGCCCCCTCTACCCCCCCCCCCCCTCTCGCTATGCCACTGGCGATGGCACAACTTGGTGCAAGTCATTCCATTCTTCTTGCATGTGGACATTGTTGTCTGGCAGTGGGACGAACAATTACAGGTTAGAATATCCATGCAGGCTTTGGGGACGGGCTCAAATGTCATAAGGATGGGAATGTACTCGTCTTGGTGAAGCCTCCGCCTATAATATGACTCAGGATCCATTACCACCGGTCGGGCATGATGAGCATTTTCCCACACGTTCACCTGTTCAAGGGCTGAAAAAGGAACGGGTCGTTGATGGTGTTCTGCAATTTATCTTTAAAAGTTGACAAGCGCGATTCAAATGACTTCTGTATCTCAACGTCGATTGTTCTGGCTAGGTGAACGTATCTTTCCCAAACATCTGAGAGTTGCAAAACGTGACCCAGTGAGGCTGATACTTTAAGCTCTTTGCAAATTTGGATCATAGGTAAATTACTTTTGCCAGACTCCTTCATCTGCGTCTGTATTTTCTTCTGAATCCTTTCAGCCTTCACTATACACAGACTATGGTATTTCACTTCAGACGCTATCAAGCATGGCATACAATTAATGCGAACAAACCGTTGGTGGTCATAATTAGCCAGCATTCATACATCACCTGCCTCAGGGCTTCGCTTTTATTCAAAAAATACACCTGCTTATGTCGACACTGTCAGTCCGAGCCCTGGTGACGTATCGAGATGACGTCGGTTCTGTAGCAGCACATTCCACTTCTTGTGAAGGCGCTGATTTGTTCTTTAACCTTTGCAATCTTTCAGAATTGGTAAAGTTTGAGTACCATTCGCGCCGGGGTGGTACTTGAATTTCTCGTCACTATTTGTCAGAGTTTGTTCGATCCTAACAATAGTGGCAGCAAAATCAGAACCATGAAGTTCTTTCCTCAAGCCTGCGTACTTCAGAAGAGTCTCTTTGCCGTTATCCGTCAGATCTGATAATTTGTCCTTCGAACATTTTCTTTTCGGGCAGATAATGCATCGGTTATGGTTGGATGTTACAGCCATATTAACTAAGGAGCCCACCGTTGACGCCATATCCTCTGCAAAAAACGTCAGTATATCACAAAAATTACAAAAAATACTAAAAGTGACCCCTTCAGTAACACAATTCTTTTACCAAATTGTATTTTGGAAGCTATATTGCTTAAAAAACTCCTTGATAGATAGAGATATGGAGGGCAGATTTGTGCATCCCTTAGTACTTAGGCATCTTGACTGGGTCCATCGAGACACAACAAACACACGAAGTTTCGGCCAGGGGCGCCGGGTTTTAAAAAAGCTCGTGGGTGCTGATGCTCATGCACCGGCATTTGGGAGGGGGGGTGAACAGCCCGCCAGTGGCAAAAATATTTTTCCAGGTGCCACGCCCAAAAACGTTTATATATGGCTATGGTCCGAATATAACCAAGCGTCAACCATTAACTCTATTCCAATAGACATGAAAACTGTTCTAGAACCAATAATTTCCAGTTGTCCACCAACAAGTTGAAGGTTTATCCTTATGGAAAAATGAATTGATCCACTCGAAATTTTATGTTCTAGAACGGTTCTCATGTCTGTTAGAAGAGAGCTAAAGTAACCGAATCGGTTAACAGACGGTTACTGAAAATTCTGGTTACTTGGGGAACGCAAATATTAAATAAAAAATTATTAACAGAAATTACAGATAAAAAGAGAACCGACTTCCAATAGCCGGTAACTATTTTCACATTTGGTTAACCAGCTTTCAGGAAACCGAGGTCCAAAAATAACCACTTTTCCAGAAATCAAAGTAATTTGATTACTTTCAGACCACGGAACCACAACCGTGGTTATATTTGGAACACAGCAGCCTTAGTGTAGCCCAGAGATGTGAAGCCCTTTGAATAAAGTCTGTTTTTCTATTAAAGATAATTCCCCAAGTCAAAAAGGATAACGCACACCTAACATGGGATTTTTGGGCTCTATGGATTTTGCCCATTTTTTGATATGTTGTAGAGGATTTAATTCTTAACAACCTTTAAATGGGACGAAATCATGTAGGTATTACGGTCTATGAGATATGAGCGTTGAAAGATTAACTTTTTTGCGACTTTTTGTATGGAGAGCATACGAAAAACTGGTGTTTATCAGTCAAAATATTCTCATGTCGACATATTTCACATCACTAACAAATGTCAACATAGGCTAAGGCTGGGACCGCACTGGCACCAACATTAACCCCAGTGCGGTTCCGGCCTTAACCTATGTTGACATTAATTTGTAATTGACGTAAAATATGTGAACCTGTCAATATTTTGACTGATAAGCACCAGTAGCACCAGTATTTTGTATACTCTCCACACAAAAAGTCGCAAAAAAGTTTATCTTTCAACGCTCATATCTCAAAGACCGTAATACCTACAAGATTTCGTCCCATTTAAAGGTTGTTCAGAATTAAATCCTCTATAACATATCAAAAAATGGGCAAAATCCATAGAGCCCAAAAATCCCATGTTAGGTGTGCGTTATCCTTTTTGACTTGGGGAATTATCTTTAATAGAAAAACAGACTTTATTCAAAGGGCTTCACATCTCTGGGCTACACTAAGGCTGCTGTGTTCCAAATATAACCACGGTTGTGGTTCCGTGGTCTGAAAGTAATCAAATTACTTTGATTTCTGGAAAAGTGGTTATTTTTGGACCTCGGTTTCCTGAAAGCTGGTTAACCAAATGTGAAAATAGTTACCGGCTATTGGAAGTCGGTTCTCTTTTTATCTGTAATTTCTGTTAATAATTTTTTATTTAATATTTGCGTTCCCCAAGTAACCAGAATTTTCAGTAACCGTCTGTTAACCGATTCGGTTACTTTAGCTCTCTTCTAACAGACATGAGAACCGTTCTAGAACATAAAATTTCGAGTGGATCAATTCATTTTTCCATAAGGATAAACCTTCAACTTGTTGGTGGACAACTGGAAATTATTGGTTCTAGAACAGTTTTCATGTCTATTGGAATAGAGTTAATGGTTGACGCTTGGTTATATTCGGACCATAGCCATATATAAACGTTTTTGGGCGTGGCACCTGGAAAAATATTTTTGCCACTGGCGGGCTGTTCACCCCCCCTCCCAAATGCCGGTGCATGAGCATCAGCACCCACGAGCTTTTTTAAAACCCGGCGCCCCTGGCCGAAACTTCGTGTGTTTGTTGTGTCTCGATGGACCCAGTCAAGATGCCTAAGTACTAAGGGATGCACAAATCTGCCCTCCATATCTCTATCTATCAAGGAGTTTTTTAAGCAATATAGCTTCCAAAATGCAATTTGGTAAAAGAATTGTGTTACTGAAGGGGTCACTTTTAGTATTTTTTGTAATTTTTGTGATATACTGACGTTTTTTGCAGAGGATATGGCGTCAACGGTGGGCTCCTTAGTTAATATGGCTGTAACATCCAACCATAACCGATGCATTATCTGCCCGAAAAGAAAATGTTCGAAGGACAAATTATCAGATCTGACGGATAACGGCAAAGAGACTCTTCTGAAGTACGCAGGCTTGAGGAAAGAACTTCATGGTTCTGATTTTGCTGCCACTATTGTTAGGATCGAACAAACTCTGACAAATAGTGACGAGAAATTCAAGTACCACCCCGGCGCGAATGGTACTCAAACTTTACCAATTCTGAAAGATTGCAAAGGTTAAAGAACAAATCAGCGCCTTCACAAGAAGTGGAATGTGCTGCTACAGAACCGACGTCATCTCGATACGTCACCAGGGCTCGGACTGACAGTGTCGACATAAGCAGGTGTATTTTTTGAATAAAAGCGAAGCCCTGAGGCAGGTGATGTATGAATGCTGGCTAATTATGACCACCAACGGTTTGTTCGCATTAATTGTATGCCATGCTTGATAGCGTCTGAAGTGAAATACCATAGTTTGTGTATAGTGAAGGCTGAAAGGATTCAGAAGAAAATACAGACGCAGATGAAGGAGTCTGGCAAAAGTAATTTACCTATGATCCAAATTTGCAAAGAGCTTAAAGTATCAGCCTCACTGGGTCACGTTTTGCAACTCTCAGATGTTTGGGAACGATACGTTCACCTAGCCAGAACAATCGACGTTGAGATACAGAAGTCATTTGAA
The DNA here is from genome assembly GCA_917834065.1 of Ceutorhynchus assimilis. Lineage (NCBI taxonomy): Eukaryota > Metazoa > Arthropoda > Insecta > Coleoptera > Curculionidae > Ceutorhynchus > Ceutorhynchus assimilis. The sequence goes on from OU892277.1 coordinate 14,626,008, forward strand.
TCGCGCTTGTCAACTTTTAAAGATAAATTGCAGAACACCATCAACGACCCGTTCCTTTTTCAGCCCTTGAACAGGTGAGCGTGTGGGAAAATGCTCATCATGCCCGACCGGTGGTAATGGATCCTGAGTCATATTATAGGCGGAGGCTTCACCAAGACGAGTACATTCCCATCCTTATGACATTTGAGCCCGTCCCCAAAGCCTGCATGGATATTCTAACCTGTAATTGTTCGTCCCACTGCCAGACAACAATGTCCACATGCAAGAAGAATGGAATGACTTGCACCAAGTTGTGCCATCGCCAGTGGCATAGCGAGAGGGGGGGGGGGGTAGAGGGGGCTATGGCTCCGGGCGGCATACGAGAAGGGGCGGCAAATTTTAATCAAAAATCAAAAAACTCTAACTCCAAATCGGAAATCGACATCGTCTAAATAGGATATAAAAAGTTTTCATTTAACAGATACCGCCCAGTTACACAAAAAAATAATACTATACACTCTATTTTTTCCCAAGATAGATTTTGACATTGTCAATTTTGAAACATAAACAATACCGCGTGGCTCTGATTGGTCGCAAAATGCCGTGTCCTTACAGGTGAGGTATCCTTTTACATGGTTGGAAAACGATACCTTCGTCGAATGTAGGTACACGGCATCTTCCGACCAATAAGCTTCATTGTTTATGTTTCAAAGTTGTCATTGTCAAAATCTATCTTGGGAAAAAATTGACTTTAGATTTAAAATAAAAAAATTCCCGCCAAAACAATGCTTCTATGTCTACCTTTTTTGACGTCGCGATTCTGTGACCAAACCTGTCAATAGGAAACTTGCAAGTGGACTAAAATTTTCAAAAGCAGTCCTTTACAATATTCTTCATCCATTGCAACAATTTTTACAAAAAGCAAACTTTAACGGAGGAGTTCGTTTGCTGCGTTTGTTGTTTACGAAATCTTGACTCACGAGCGCTTTCATATTGAAACCTCGCATTTCTTTTCCGTACAACGTATAAATTAAAATGTTGGCAACACAAACCTTTTTTACGTGAAAAATTTGAAAGCATTGACAATTTCAAATTGTACCATTGGGGGTTTTCAAGCAATTGAGCAGTCGGTAACTTTAACAGATGAGCAACGGTTTTTACGTCATTCAAGACCAATTGGTTGACAAATGACGTTTGCTTCATTGTTCATCTATCAAGTGTAACCGACCGGTCAAACGCTTGAGCTTGAAATCCTCTATCGTATCGCCAACCTCATCATGTCATTTAATTTTTATCTCATCAATTTTGAGACAGACTTTAACCACTTAACTAACAAATAAATGAAACCATTATTGGTATTATCAGTTTTTATATCTATGCTCGTTTTACGTTTTTACGTCTCGTGGGTGCTCGAGCCCCCGAGCACCCACGTAGTCGGCGCTCGAGCCCCCGAGCACCCACGTAGTCGGCGCCCCTGGTTTCGGCGACCATCTTGGGCGCCATCTTGGAGCCCACGCACTCCAGGCTTAAGGTAAGTAATTTCTGAGCATTTCAATATCATAAGCATCCGAGAAAACTACTAAGCCGGCGTTTAAATCAATATTTTAAGCCAACCGACAAGAAAGATATAGGGCAACAGAGGTTTGGAAGCCATCTTGGCCGCCATCTTGAATACCAGACTCCCAGTCCAAATTTCGCTTTGGCAACAGGCAGATTCGTATTCAGCGGGGTCGAAATACCCTAAAAATATCATTTCCCAAATTGTTACATGAAATGCTTCTTGATGCACTTTATCGAGATCGATTTCCTGCTTATGGGCCTAGACTACTAGTTTTTCCTAAAAATACGCGGGCAGTTAAACAAATTGTATTTTCGTCAGTTTTTGTTCCCCAGTTTTTTAATATCCATAATAGGCCACTTTCAAGTTTTTCATATAACGTTTAAACCAACGAAAATTTGCGCTTGAATTAGATATCATTTATAAACTCCAACCAAAATCAGTAGGGGAGACTGTTGTATACTGGGACAATATTTTTCTAATTGAAATAAAAAAATTGTTGAATAATTTTTAACTATTGTGAACATTCTAATATATTTAAAAGTAGTTTGTTTATTAACAATTATAAAAATTTCAACAATTTTTACACTTTAACATAGAAAAAATTGAATGTCCCACTATACACCACTTTCCCACTATACCAACCACCCCATGTTGCATACTGGGAATGATGCATGGGTATAGTGGGACAATGTTTTTTGATCCAAAATAAGTAGATATAAAAAAAAATTCCGTCGCTTATTCACAAAATGATAGAACTTCGACATAAATTAAGTAGGTAGCCAAACTTATTTCGAATTCGAAAAAGTTTGAACCATTCTTCTCCGGCGATTTCATTCTCCGTCCATGTTTTTGGATTTATTTTAATTTGCGATGGCAAATCTATAAGCCAACTTTCTAGGTTTTCTGCTAGTTAAACCGTAGCACCTTCGTGAAGAAGTAACTGAATATTTGCTAAGCATTGGCTCTTCATCGTCACTGAAAATCTGCTTGACACCAATGACACCATGTTGCCTTTTGAAAATTTAATTCCTGCGTGTTTGCTTCATTTATTTTGTGCTTCTTTCTATGCAACGCTGATTTGTTAACTCCAAATTGAACTGCAGCAGTCTTAATATTGGTTTCATTTTTAAGAACACCATCTACCAGTCTACCGCCTTCCCCAGCATTCTCAAAGTGAATTTTCCGACTCTCAAAAAACGATTTCTTGTTTTTGCGGCCCCTATTTTTATCCATTTCTGGAAGAAAGAGGGTATTGAAACTAGGTGAAATACGAAAGTGTTCTATTATAGAGCAGATAAAATGTTTGTCCCAATATGCAACCCAGAAATTCTGTCCCAGTATACACTGTCCCACAATACAACCTTATACGCTTTTTGAAATTTTCTGAATTTGAGAAAATATGAACAAATACTAGAAAAAAATAACCTTAATTCACCTTCAAGACACCTTCGGGAATAATTATCCTCAAATTCAGGACAAACTATTGGATATTACTGGCATAAACTATGCCCAACACGTGGTCGTAAAAAAAAACTTTGTCACTTTTATGCTTACACTAACGAAAATCCCGCCATATTGAAGACTCTAACGGCCAATGCCAAGGTTATATCTAATGCTCATATATGAAGCAGTTGACACAATTTTTTTCGGAATTATAAGCGATACCGGTGGCGGACAATTTGAATTGTCCCACTAAGGAACCTGTCCCGATATACAGTTTCCCCTACTATAGTTTTTTTGTGATTAAATGTGATTTTTTGTTTAAATTTGCTATTTTTATTTATCAATTTATTTATTATAATCTGACTAAAATTGTGCAAAATATTATTCATTGTTCATTCTCATATTCCCGGCACTTGAAAGTGGCCTATTGTTATCTTTGTATTAACAGAACCTTGATGATGGCTCAAAATAATCCGGAACGTTGCGGAGAGTAAGCTTTTTTTAGAAATTTAAAGCCAAGATTTTTTTGTGTTACAATTCAAATATGCAATGGCTCACTTCTATTTCCCAATTAACTCAGGTTTTACAATCCAAGGTAAAGCGACTCCTAGTGTGAAAATTATTTTTAAAAACAAAGTAAACTTTGTTTCATGAGGGTTCATACTTTTTGCCTTCATTTTTTAATAAATGGAAAATGACTGAAACAAATCAATAACGTCAAAAACGTTCGTCGGCTCTTAAACCAGAAGAAAATTGAATGTGTCATATGAATCAATCTATGACAACCCTTTTTTCTCAAGTTACGACGTGTTCGATATCAAAAGTATGAACCCTGGTGAAACGATCTGTACCTAGTTATGTCTCCTTCCCTTCCTCCTTGTATTTGACTGGGTACCAGTTTCCACATGAAAAATTTAGAGACCTTTGTAGCCACCTCAGGCTCATTTTATACCTATTTTTCTTTTAGTTGAGCGAAATCGTAAGCCTACATTTTTTAAGTATGTTGGAAGCACTGATCGAATGCCAATCTACTTTTGTAACAAAACTTCTACCTCTGTGGACGCCTGTATTATCATCTAATCAAATTCAGGTAAATGCTTCTTGAAAAACATAAAATGCCATTTTGCCCAAGTTTTTTTATTGCTGATTTTCGCAATTTTTCAGCTGCCAGGTCACCTTCTAGTCAGGTTACAGAACTGCAGAAATTTTTCCCCAACCATATACCAAGAAGTTCCCAATGAAAATCGCAAAATAGGCCATTTGAACAATCCAATGTTGTTAAAATGGCTGCAGAGGTTGCAATTTAAGATGGGACAAATAGAATTGCAATCGTCGGCCGCGACACAGTTTTATTCATTGTAGTTCACAATATATCTTCATCCGCCTTCTCAAACTGTATTACCATTAATATTAAAACTACCTACTATATTAATGATAAGAAAATACTATTGTAAAGGAAATTTTAAAATATAGGTTTAAAAAATATGAATTATTAATTAATAAATTGTGTACAATTTTTATATTCAAATTTTGAAAGACAATTCTGAGTTTTATTTATTTTTTGAACGAAGTTCTAGGGAACCATATATTTACAGGGTGGGACACGTATGAAGACCCCTTTCAGTGCTACATTTTAAAAAATTCGTCAACACTTTTGAACCAACATTATTTCCAAATTATCGCAAATAGAGAAGTCGATTTCCAATTAATTGTTTGTGTTCGTTTTTTTTTTCTAGAAAATGTTTAACATTATGGTAGGTAAGATAGAAGCATTTTTCTTAGGCTTTAATACAAAAAATGAAAGTAACCAAAAAATGAACGTTCGTTCGAAACATCGGAAAACTAAACTATCTCATCCCTCTGCGCTCAGCGTCAGTAACTCTTCTGGTAAAGCTTCTCTGAGGGATTCACTCTTAAAACGTTGAGTACCTCTCTTGGGAAAGCCCCTCTAGTCGTACGAAGAATTATCAAACCAAGTAACTAGGTTCCTAGCGCTTCTCTTTTTTAAACAAACAGCCCTCCAGTCCAGAAACAAGTTATGACCTGAGGTTATGGCAGCTAACTTTATTTTTTTGATGAAAACACCAATTTTTTATTCATGTATCATGTGCTATATACCCTATATTTACCTACATTCGGTAATAATAATTTTTGTTAAACCCTACAAATTCACCTTTACGTCCATAAATTATGCAAAGACTTTTCAAACAACCACATCTAGTTTTAATATAATTTTATTTTCCTTTTTTAATGGTATGCAGGATGACATTGGTGACAAAAACAAGTTATGACAGTTAACCTTATTTTTTTTAAACGAAAATGGATTATGATCATTGATTGGTAGTATTGGTACTTGGAATGTAGGCTCTCAAAGTTAAGATAGAGGAAGTGGAGTAATCCGGGAAATTAATAGCCTGAGAATGGATATCGTTATTCTTACCGAATCAAAAAAGACAGTCCAGTTGGAACCGAACTGAAGAAGAATTATGTTCACATATTTAGAGGGGTAGCAAAGCACAAAAGAGCAAAAGGAGGAGTGTCTATTCTGACTCATAAAAAACGTCACCATAAAATCACGGAATTCGACACCGTAAATGGAAATTGCATAAGTGTTCATGAGTTTAAGAGCTTATGCCATGTCATCTGATGACGAACCATATGCTCACAGGGATGAATTCTCCGGAAAAATGAACGATGACTTAATACAAATACGTACCACTAAAGAACTGATAATTTTGGAAGATATATAAACAGCCATGTCGGACAGAAAACAAATAACCCATTCATAGGAACTAGGAACATATGGGGAAAAGAACATTAAATATAAGGGCGAAAGACTACTTACGTAATGTGTAAATCATTAGCTGAAAATAACTCATACACACTTATACAAGGACACAACCAACAAGAAACTTATACCTACTCCGGTAGGTATATCATAACAGAATACCACCTAAAAATCAATGATGTAAGAGCTTACAGAGGTGTGACATATGAATCAGGCCGCTACCTGGTTTGAGAGAAATTTATAATTCCATTTAAGATAAACAGCACAAGAAAGGACAGCGGAAGTAACACAGAACAAATAAAGGTCCACTGCTACAACCTGGACAGTTTGATTTATGACAGCGCACGAAAATTATTCCAACGGAGTAGATCAAAAACTATCTTTCAGATGCGATAACACTAAAGGCTATACATAGTAACTTTATTTCTAGTCTTCACACTGCAGCGGAAGAAGCTCTCGGATTTAAGAGAAAGCATCCTAGTAAAAATGTATGATGGGATAAAGAGATAGAAGGTCTAGTGAAAAAAAAATGAGAAGCATATAAGATATACTTAAGAACTAGGAAAGAAGATAGGACTACATACCTATGAATAAAAAGAACAACTAGAAGAACCATAACAACAGCCAAAAAAATATTGTCGGAAAGAAAATGCTCAGAATCGTGGAAATTTATAAACAATATTAGGTCACCTGAGAAAAAGAATATGACTGTGCAGCTTATAACAAAACGGGAAGATCACTATGAGAAACTACTCACTGAGACCAATGCGTGAGCAGAACAGCAACAGAAATAACGATAGAGGGCGGGAAGATTAATATAGATTGTAGATATCGATACAAATTTCTAGGATAGCTTAATCCTAACAAGAGAGTAGCTTACTTAGGTCCCTCTATGGAGGAGCCAATCAGGGCATTTTCAGTTACCGGAATTATTATAAATAAAATGAGATTTAATTTATAAATACATTTTATTAAACAATCATGGAAAATTTCTATCTCAAATAAGATACCTCTGAAAAACTCTAACAACAGTACATATAGGAAAAAACTTAAATACATTATGGATAATATTTAGGTATTTTTATAACAAAAAAATCCTACAAGTGCCTAAAATCTTAAACATTAAAATAATATAGAAAATATATTAAGAAAAATCTGAATAATTTGTATATATAATGACTGATCACACTTCCCGAGCCAATCTGTTAAAAAAATATTTATCTACATTGTTATGATACAAATATACACAGTACTTTTTCTATCACATTGGTTATTTAAAATTATTTGTTAATATGTAATTATTATTTTTTTTAGCTACATTAAAGACTATGTTTTTTTTTCCAAATGCAAAAACTATTTTTTTTTATATTTCGTTCCAAGGCTAAGTGTTTTTTTGGAAACGGTGAAAACACTTATTATTAAGTAGAATACATGATAGGCAAACAAATCCTTGGTGTAGGTACATTAAGCCATTTGGAAATAAAAAATTGGTCAATTTTTAATTACATATTTTACAAAAATACTGCCCTATATGAAATAAGTGACAGAGTGTGTAAACATTTTTTAGGACTATCTTCATCTAAAACAAAAACCTAATAATATATGGATATTCGATTTTTGAAAAATGTTCATTTTATGACATTTTTCATACATCTCAAATATACAAGTTCTTCACAAAATTTGTAGACACAAGATAAATTAATTTGTTTTATTGTCAAAAAATATTGACATCAAACAATTCATTGTAAAATTACTTACTAATAAAAGGATATTTTTGTACTCGGGTACAAAGAATATACTTAGTATGGACAAAGTTTAGGATAGATAGAGCACTTGTGGATGACAGAATAAATAGGTTGTTCAAAATAAATACATAACGATAATTTAACGTTTACATGGAGGAACCAAATGTAAAGGTAACTCGGCTGGCAGATCGTTTCCGTCAATTTTGATGTTGATTAAATGCATTGCCAGAGCGAATTCTTCTTTATCCAACATACCGTCTTTGTCCACATCAGCTAATTTCCATACTTTGCTTAGAACAGTATTGGGCAACTTGGATTTCACCATTTCCGATTTGGCAGCTGGAATATAAAAAAAAAATATATCAATTGAATTGATTTTGATTAAAAATAGTTTTAACAAACGCCATAACCACATTATGCTTTTGATGAACAACATTTAATATTGACAAAATTAAATAATATTTTTGAAACTTTTTTGGTTGGATAATTTTTTTTTTCCGTGGAGTTGAAAAGAAACAATCCGTTTGGTGTCAAATTAGGAGTTCAAATGATATTGCCGCCATACTGAATTTGGAAAAACAACTCCTATCCTCCTAGGTCTCCATTTAGAAATAATAGCTTTCCTGTGCAAAAGAGATGATTTAAAAGAAATTGCATTACAAAAAAGGAACACTCTCTAATGCATTTCCTCCAAATTTTAATAGTATACATGGGATCAAAGATCCTAACAGTTTTGAGTTTGGATGAAATTTTGTTTTCTTGAATTTTAATTGAACATTATATTAGGCTTGATCCGTGACCTGGATTGTCCTGAATTTTATTAGATTTTGATTATGTCCCATGAAATAAGTGAATGAAAATAAAAAAAATTGGGCTTAGAGTAAGAACCAACTAAAAAGAACCCCTGACGTTATCACTGACGAAGAAGGCAAACTCCCTTTTCTCTAGTTTCCTTCCATTTGGAGTGAGAAAAAAGATCACGCGGTGGCTTCTTCTTAGTTGGTTTTATCTTTATCAAATCGAAATGTTTGACGGTGGGCTAAAACGACAAACACTAGTAAATGAATTAAAAGATCGCATTCCCTTGCTTAAAATCGAGTAAGTAACACCCTCTGTTTCGGAAAGGCTAAAAATATCAAATGCAGTTTGCTCCAGTAAACTTGTTAAAAAATTTCATCGGTTGTATTTTTCTCTTACTGAGAAATTTACATTTCCTATTCAAGTCCATCTCCTATTTGAGTTTTATAGAATTTTTAGCAGGTAATTAAATATTTTCCAACAATGTGACATTGACATAATCTCAAATAAATCGATCTCCAATAGGTGAGTTCTTAATGTTAGCCTCTCGGTTAGCTCTTAGCAGCTATAACATGGATAATGGCAATAGAGAATCAAATTGTAAGTTTTATGGAATTTCTTGCAGAGGATAAAATATTGCTTGATGATTTAAATTCGGGTTTAAATTGTTGTGAAATGTCAAAACAATAACTTCTGACATTTCTGAACAGGTGTGGTCACTGCATCAAAAGCTCCAAATATCAAGTGGGTTTTGGAATTATTCGTGATACCCTTGTAGGACGAATGATGTTTAGGTAATGTGTAATGTTATCAATTTTAAAAAAGTATTACAAATAATTCCGAAACGCTCGTGGTTTCACAGCCAATAACTGTTATATTATTGACGACATATTTAATGTGAATTTAGTCATAGGAATCATGTTACTTCGCTGCACTGACAAGTAGTGTGAACAAATGACATATTTCCACTATTTTACATAAACCAGACAACAATGCGACCTCAATAATGGCAATTGAAAACTGTTTTATCGCATTCTGGAAAATATATAATATTGCCCATCCTCATAGGTTGTTTTTGTTCAAATCTGAATTCACATTTCCATTACTTACCTAATCCATTCCACAATTATTATATTATGGTATGCTGAAACCAAGGCTGAAACCTCAATGATCTAATAAGTAAACTAATTTTATAACACTTAAAATTCTAATAGCACGTACATATAAATAAATGGCTGTTAATAGATAATGATGTGTTTAAACAAACCATATTTCGAGGCATTTAGTATTTTAAAGATAATGGCCAACTCAATGGTGTTTATACACAAACATTTAAAGCAAAATTCCAAAACCAGGGCAAATTAGTGATAGGTCTACTTCCACATAGTAAATTTTATTGAAATATAAATAATATTTTACTGATATGCACAGAGTTTTTACTTGTCACATCTTAATGAGTGCTGATGCGTCAAATCAAAAATATGTCAATGATTCACATGATCAAATAGGAATATTTCCAAAATTATATTTTACTGATATGCACAGAGTTTTTGCATGTCACACTTTAATGAATGCTGATGAGTCAAATCGAAAATATGTCAATGATTCACATGATCAAATAGGAATATTTTTATCAAGCAATATCTCTTATCATGTTTCACAATAATTACCTACACACACTTACTGAAAAACAGCATTTAGCAAACAGAACATAAAACACTGGTTGAACACCACACCCTTTTTTGTCCAGTAAATTTGTATAAAAAGGCGAGCAGTTAAAAATATTGTAATATTGGCTTGAGATTATTACACATTATAATTTTGGAATAAGATAGTTTCCATACATTATATTAATTTAGGCTTTATTGCACCAAATATGTGTTCGTAAGTGATTAGCAATAAATGACTGGTTTTTACAAACATTTTTATGCCTTCATTTACAAATCAACTGTCTTTGTTTCAAAGACAGTAAGCACTGAGAAAATGCAATATGGAAGGTTGTATTTTTGCTTACATCGTCTTAGGGACCAGAGTTTCTTTTTTTTCGTCCAAACCCCTAATAGGGTGGGAGGTGCGTTCAACATGGCTAAAAAACAAGGAAGCATATTATTTAATGGTTCTGTTCCCATTTCTACTTGAATTTGGAATAATATGTTTAAATTTTTTTTGCATTCGTGGGTGTTATCATTTCCAATATTTGGCACCAACACACTTGCTGATAATAAAAGTTAATAGCTGTAAATTTAACTAATTAACAAAGCAGACAGGTAGCCTTTAATTGAGAATACATGTTTATAGAGGATTTAAAAACAGTTCTTTCTTTATTTTATTTCAGTCAAGGCCAATGATTAATTTTTAAATGTTGATAAGCGCCAGAACTGATTAAATACACATTGCTTACACATTAGTTATACAATAAAAAAAATGTAACCCTGCAGATTTATATATTTTTAGTTAGATTAGTATAGCGGAAATAAATAAATGACCTACGTTTCAAATTATTTAACCAATTACCAGAGGAAATAAAACAAGTACCTGAAGGGAAAAATTTAACTAATAAGGAACGCGTTTTAGTTTTTATAATCTGGATGAAATTTTCATCATAAGTTTTAACATGTAATGCCCAATGTGAAGTCATTTTAATTGTGTTTTACTCCAAAACGATAAAATGCAACTAAAAGCATTTTATCGTTTTTTACTATCAAAGTGAATAATTGTTTACAAAATCAAGCAAAATTTGATTTTAATAATTTAGGTACAGCTGATAAACCAAGCATAGAGTTAATAAAAAAAATTACAACATTATTCAAAACAGTTTTTTTTTTAATATCAATGACTTTTTACTTAGTGGCATTACTTTATTGGTCGACTGGCCAAGTCAAAAGCTATGAGCATATTTAGTTCAGTGTTATATTTTTGATGCTTCCATTTATTCTGAGTAATTTGGTTGTTATTTTTGTTGAAATTTGGAAAGAAAGCAAAACTTTCCTGAGTTCCTGTGAAACCTGATGAACAGTGTGAAGTTAGCAGCCAAAACTTGGAAGCCAATTTAACGGAAACGCCCGAACGACCATTGGCGTAGCATTGTTTTTTAATTCAAAATAAATTCAATAAATCATACTTAGACATCGAGTCTAGCCATGAAATTTATAAAGCACTATTTTAACACCTTTTACAACCTCTATGCAAAATCCCATTGACTCAAACCCTGTCGAAATATGAAAAACTACCCTTAACAAGTAAAAATCCATAAATATTGAGATTTTCGTATTTTTTTCCAACTCGAACTTCGAGTCTTGCCATGAAATTGATGGGTACTATTTTACCATCATCTCCAATCCCCATGCAAAATCCCATCAACTCAAACCCCGTCGACATATGAAAAACTACCATTAACAAATAAAAATGCATAAATATTGAAATTTTCGTATTCTTCCAACTCGAACTTCGAGTCTTGCCATGAAATTAATAGAGTACTCTTTCAGCACCATCTCCAACCCCCATGCAAAATTTCATTGACTCAAACCCCGTCAAAATATGAAAAACTACCCTTAGCAAGTAAAAATACATAAATATTGAGATTTTCGTATTTTTTTCCAACTCGGACTTCGAGTCTTGCCATGAAATTAATAGGGTAGTCTGTCAGCACCATTTCCAACCCCCATGCAAAATCACATTTACTCAAACCTCGTCGAAATATGAAAAACTACCCTTAACAAGTAAAAATGCATAAATATTGGAATTTTGTTATTTTTTTCCAACTCGGACTTCGAGTCTTGCCATGAATTTGATAGGGTAATATTTTAACATCATCTCCAACCCCCATGCCAAATGCCGTTAACTTAAACCCTGTCGAAATATGAAAATCTAGCCATGGCAAGACTCAAAGTCCGAGTTGGAAAAAAATACGAAAATCTCAATATTTATGCATTTTCACTTGTTAAGGCTAGTTTTTCATATTTCGACAGGGTTTAAGTTAACGGCATTTTGCATGGGGGTTGGAGATGATGTTAAAATATTACCCTATCAAATTCATGGCAAGACTCGAAGTCCGAGTTGGAAAAAAATAACAAAATTCCAATATTTATGCATTTTTACTTGTCAAGGGTAGTTTTTCATATTTCGACGAGGTTTGAGTAAATGTGATTTTGCATGGGGGTTGGAAATGGTGCTGACAGACTACCCTATTAATTTCATGGCAAGACTCGAAGTCCGAGTTGAAAAAAAATACGAAAATCTCAATATTTATGCATTTTTACTTGTTAAGGGTAGTTTTTAATAGTTCGACGGGGTTTGAGTAAATGGGATTTTGCATGGGGGCTGGAGATGGTGCTGAGAGACTATCCTATTAATTTTATAGCAAGACTCGAAGTCCAAGTTAGAAAAAAATACGAAAATCTCAATATTTATGCAGTTTTACTTGTTAGGGATAGTTTTTCATATTTCGACGGAGTCTAAGTCAATGGGATTTTGCTCGGGATTTTGTATGGGGGTTGGAGATGGTGCTGAAAGAGTATCCTATTAATTTAATGGCAAGACTCGAAGTCCGAGTTGGAAAAAAATACGAAAATCTAAATCTCAACATTTATGTATTTTTACTTGTTAAGGGTAGTTTTTCATATTTCAACGGGGTTTGAGTAAATGGGATTTTGCATGGGGGTTGGAAATGGTGCTGAAAGATTACCCTATTCATTTCATGGCAAGACTCGAAGTCCGAGTTGGAAAAAAATACGAAAATCTCAATATTTATGCATTTTCACTTGTTAAGGGTAGTTTTTCATATTTCGGCGGAGTTTGAGCAAATGAGATTTTGCATGAGGGTTGGAGATGGTGCTGAAAGACTACCCTATTAATTTTATGACAAGACTCGAAGTCCGAGTTGGAAAAAAATACAAAAATCTCAATATTTATGGATTTTTACTTGTTAAGGGTAGTTTTTCATATTTCGACAGGGTTTGAGTCAATGGGATTTTGCATAGAGGTTGTAAAAGGTGTTAAAATAGTGCTTTATCAATTTCATGGCTAGACTCGATGTCTAAGTTATGATTTATTGAATCTATTTTGAATTAAAAAACAATGCTACGCCAATGGTCGTTCGGGCGTTTCCGTCAAATTGGCTGCTAAGTTTTGGCTGCTAACTTCACACCAATCACACCGGTGACCTGATGAAGATGGAAATAAGAAAGCCGATGTTACTTCAACAGTTGCAACTAATTGTATTCCTAAATTTTTGAGAAAGAAGTCAAAAAACACCCCGAACGCCAATTGAATAAAATTCCAAAGCAACATAGAAGGGCATTCAGACCTTGGAGACAAGTTATTGAACTCTTGAAGGCCTTATTTTTTTAAGGCAGTTAAATGTAGACATAAGTGAGGGTAAAGAGACTATTTGACTATCAAGATGCGAAATCGCCCTTTTAATACTTTTGCTGAATTAAGATAGATAAAAAACTCATCCTCGGCGAACTAACTCGTACCGGTTATCACAAAAATTACATTATCCATACAATTTTTAAATTGCAAAATGATGACGTAATAGAACAAGTTCCATGAATCACAGTATAAAAGTTGGCCGAGCACTTATTTCGATTATTGCTAAACAAACAATAGTATAGATTGTGCAATATCTTATCAAAAAAGTAAAACCTACAACTTAATTATGACTTAGCTAGAATATATTAAAAGACATTTTATTTAAAAAATGTTCCGATACATTTTAGAGGTTAAATTTAGCTGACGTCAGCGTCAGACGGATTCCATTCATAGCGTCTAGGTGAGGTCAAATATCTAATATACATTGAGCTGCAACCAGAGCTCTAGCTGAAAAGTTCAAGATACCGCTAGGCCGAATGATAATACCAAAATATATGAATGCTCCTGAAATATTTCAAAAATAGAACAAAAAAATTGCTAGTTTTGCATTCAAATTACTCAATAGACCACAGAGAGGAAATATAAATTGCCTCCAAATTGCTTTATTTATAGGTAGGGATCAAGAAAAAGGTGTAATACAATAAAGTATACATGCATTTATTATTCCATTCATGGAAAATATACCTAAAATAGTCCCTCATTTAAGATGTTATACTTAAATTATGTATTTGAATTTTCGGGGAAAAGCCCATTTAGAATTGATATACCTATTCAGTGTCCAAAGAAAGGGTCGTAAATCAGTATGTGAGGTAAATGCCCCTAATGTAAATCGGCGTGGTTTTGCAGCTCATACAAAAGTTCAGTGTGTACCCAATCAACTAGATATTAATGGAATTTTATAAGATAACAGCCTTATTTAAGCAATCATAAAAAATGGATTAGTTAAAAGTTTATCAAGTTTATATTTGCTCGATTACTCGCTCAATTACATAACATCCATAAAAAATATTTATCCAATATTTTTTTTCCAGATCTTAGGTACCTTATTATCGACGACTTTATATGATCAATATTTATACTGTCAACTTTAGGTGGGTAGGCACACCAATAAAACTCAATTCCTTATTGAGGCAAATGAGAACGTATTTTAGCATAAATTCTTACCATGACACCTCGTTTGGTTACCATTTTAATTTCATTTTCCTATATTATGACAATTCCAACCAATTAAGTGAAAAAAGAAGCAATAATTAAGTTAAATACTTCTGCAAATGTTCCTCCAAAAATTCTCTCCAATTAGATATTTACTGCACCTATTCAATAAACGTTTTACCAAGCGTGTTGATGGCTGTTACATAAAAACGTCGCATGAGACATCATTCAAAAATTTAAATAATATCTCTATATGAATTAGGATATAGTTAGCTAGGATAATAAGAGTTTATTATTGTTTAATGTTAATGCAATGCTTTTGAAATGGGCTGTTTCAACTTCCATTACTTAATTTTTGAAATTGGCATAATTGGATAAGGCAACAAAATAGAATTTTCTGCCCCCTTATTTTTGGCGGACCCACCTCGGGACCCACTGAATGCAGACTATGTGGAGAGGAACACAAAACAGCTTCCCACATCATATATGACTGTGTGGCCCTATCACACAGAAGATACAGACTCTTCGGAGTAATACAGACCGGGGATAGACAACCACCTGAAAATCTTGTCCAAGGGCTATTAGGCCTGATACAGGTAACAGGACTCTTGTACGGCAAGAAGGACATTGGGGTGCACAAAGTCAACAGAAATGACATACTTAGCCCATACTGGTAATGTAGGTATTAACTTTTTTCCTTATGTTTTTTACAAACCTCAACCTTTTGTAGCTCCTCTGCGGCGGGAGATAGTTAATAACCTGTGTTGTGTTTGTCTGCATTCTAACCTAATAGGCCAACGAAGGAATACTCTGTGACCTTATAGAAAAAGCACTCCGAACCACGAAGGAATGGTGTCAGACTGTGGGACTGAATCTTAATTCATCAAAAACCACACTGGTAACATTTACAAAAAGAACGCAACTCCCATACCTGAGGAACATTCGCCTCGATGGAAGCAGGCTTCACTGGAAACAAGAAGTTAAATTCCTAGGAATAACCCTAGACTCTAAACTCCTTTGGAACCAACACATAGAGAACATAACAAACAAAGCAATTTCGGCACTCATGGTATGTAAAAACATTGCGGGCAAAACATGGGGTTGTAACCCATCGATCCTACGATGGATGTATACCATGATAGTGAGACCTATCATCACCTACGGAGTGGTAGCCTGGTACAGCCGAACCCAGCTAGTAACGGCTAGGAAAACCCTAGGAAAGGTACAAAGACTCGCATGTCTATGCATAACAGGAGCAATGAGAACATGCCCAACCGCGGCAATGGAAGTCATCCTAGACCTAACACTACTTCACACAATAGTGAAGCGGGTTGTCAGTGAATCATATCTAAGACTGGCGAAGATAAGTCTACAAGGGAAAACGCACTTTGGCAGAGCTTTCCCTCTCCCAAACTGTGCACACCTCATGGACTTACCAAAAGACGCGATTGTTGATAAATTCAGTTTCGAGAAAAACTTTTCCATCGAACTAAGTACAAAGAACAGATGGAACATTTATTTATTTATTTATTACGGGATAACCCCATTAAGAAAAAGTATTACAATTGACAAAGGTAGGTAAAACAACAAAAAACAATGCTGTACTATGCTACTGGAAAATAAATTAACTAAATATGCAATAACAATGCTGACAAAAAAAAAAGTTTTACTTCAAAGAGAAATAACTATAAATAAATTCAAGAACAATGTTATATGTATCGTAACAATTTAAATATTGCCCAATAGAATTTTATAAGTAAGTAACAACCCTAATAAACAAGTTAATTTAAATTTAAATTTCTGCTAAGGAACATGTATCACATTTTTGCACCTATTTTTGAACGTGGCTAACTCCATATCAAAAACATCAATATTGAGATTATTTAACACACAAAGATATCTATTAATTGGACTATTAGCCCCATAGGCTGTTCTATGAAATGGAGTATTAAATGTTGACTGATTTCTCAAACCATGATAGTAAGGTACATTCCTTAGATTATATACAGGCACACCTAGATACGCAAAGCATTCAAAATAATTTCAGCCAAGAAAAGGACACAGTCTAAGCCCATGTCTTATACCAAGTATGCACTGATACGTTGGATACCTAGAAAAACCTGAAGCGATTTTTTTTTAAACGATTTGATTGGTCATCACTTGTCAACGCGTGTTTATTTGGTTTATGTGGGAATCAGCTTTTAAGGGCGTGCGTAAAAATTTTGTGCCGTGGTAACGGCACTTCTTGAGCAATGGCTGAAACAGCTGATTTTCGATTTGTTGTTTTGTGATATTGTTCTCGCGTTTTATTGTGATTTTAATGATTATGAGCTCTGTTTTCTATTCAAAAAAATCTTAAATTTAACACATGTGGAGAATCATGCTTCAGCTGTGCCTGGTTTGTGGAAAAAATAATGCGGATTTCCTAACCTTTTCTCTACAGGTAAGTGGAATCAGTGGCGCACCACCTGTACTTGTTATTTATTGTATTATCTGTTACAGAGTTCCAGCCGTTATCTAATTCCGGTTTCAGGTAGAAAAAATACGATAGAATTTCATTGAAATGGAATAAAACATTATGGCAAATCTCAGGCGTCGTTCGTTCACAATCAGAATGGAGCTTTACGAATAATAAAAATGTGTAGATACCTATTTAATTTACCTAATTATGTTGATAGATAAGATAGAAAAAGAGCAGTTTGATTAATTATTATGTAAACAATGTATCAATGAAAAGAACAAAATTATTATTCTTCAATCCCATTTACTTGATTGAAATAAAATATTACATATTAATTTGCTTACGAATTATTGATTTCTATAATTTTAAGCAAATAAAGCTTAATGTACTTACCTACTTGATATAATTTTAACTAGGTAGGTGTCAAAAAAATAGCATCAAAGTTGAATTCAACAAGAATTGTATACTTATGTTTGTATATTATAATATTTTGTTAATTTCAGATTTCAGATACGTGTGTGTGAATCAAAATTTATTGTTTGTATCATTTGAAAATAAATTGGCTTTATATCATTGTTGTTTTATTGAAATTAATGTTCATGCAAGAAGCCCAATCAGGTAGGTATAGAATTTTTCAAATTTTAAGAAATAACTCAAAAGTTAATCTTTTTGCGTTAAAAAATGCAGATAGTATGTATATGTAGTCAGAACATTAAAAAAAAACATTTTTTACTCTCACTTATGTGAAAATACATTTTTTTAAGTCTTGATAGGCAGGCGAAAGCGAAGAAAATATTTTGTCAATTGAAGACCCTGATGCAAGAAGGGGATAAGTAACAATATGTAAATTTTTCAGGAGAAGCAAAAAAAGTTTTTATTTCAAAATTAAATTTTATGTTGCTCATGAAGTATGGCCAAACTAGTACAACAGCTATATATGATTTAAACAGCATTTTACAGCCAAATAAGAATGCTATTAAGCAAAAAAAAGTTGTGGTGCAATAATGGGATAAGTTTAAAACTTTTTATAATGTAATTTACAGCAAGTGCAAGAAGGGGATAAGTTGCATTTAAACTATTTTCAGCAAAAAAGTAATTATTATTCAATGTGTATCAACCTCAGATGAATATAAACTGAAGTAATATGCTAATAATTTTAACATAAAGTCAAATGTTTCTCATGAGAATAGCCAACTATCATCAAAAATACATAGTTTTAAAGAAATAAAAATAGTGTTATCAATCAATCAGACTCAAAATCACCAGAGATATTAGTGTCCTGTGATATTTTAATCAACTTCTACTTCTGCTAGAACTTGAAGGCAGGAACTCACTGCCGGAACTTTGAAATGGTTCATTCTCCCAACAGCCTGAGCTCATAATAATGTCCTATATTTCAAATAATAAAAAATAACGCAATATTTCAATGCACTGCACCCTTACTTAGGTACCAGGTTAACTTATTTTTACTGTCCAGAAAGCTGTCTCTGATCCAACGGTTTTTTGGTGACTACCTGACTGAGGTTGTATGCACACATACCTTACCTGATCATGCAAACAAAATAGCCGGTCCATAAATGGGACAAAATTTCCCACATATAAAAATAATACTAAATTTGGTGCAAGAACGGGATATGTTACACAAATCTTATCCCATTATTGCACCAGAACCTACCAGGGGATATGTGGTTTGCTATCATAATTCAGTATCTGTTAAGCGTACGTATCCCAAACTTGCATCAGGCAAGAAGAGCAACTTTTTAAACCTACATATGCAACTATCTCACTTTTGCAGATTTATGCACTTATCCCCTTCTTGCACTAGAGACTTCAATTGTGTTTTTTTTTTTAATTTTAAAATATATTTTGATCCGACCGATGCTCCGCTAATGATCGCTTTCGTCGGGCCGGTCACAGTCTAAGTGTTGAGCACATGTCCACAAACTTGTGGAATAAATAAACAAACCCATTCATAAAAACGTTGAGGGGCTTTGTTGATGTTGGCCGAAACATTTGGGTGTTTTATGAATGACTATGCAAATCTAGGTGTAGCCTGTATATAATCTAAGGTACATTCAGGCTGATTTGATTCAAAAGTGTTGGAGAGTCAATACCTCCTCTAATAATTTAAAAAAAAAAAATTAAGCCCAATAAGTCTCTTCTCTCACTCAATCGAGGCAAATTTAAATTTCTTTCAATGAGGCTATAGTCATGATCTATGATCCTAACATTGCTTCTAAAGGCAAATACACGCAAAAATGTATGTTGGACCCTTTCCAAGGAATCCGAATGGATTTGAAAAAATGGCGACCATACCACCGAACAGTATTCAAGCACAGATCGAACTAAGGAACAGTAGACCATTCTGGTGGCTTCGATAGAAAAGTTCTGTGTATTTCTCAAAATAAAACCCAGCAACATAGAATGTATCCAGTCCCTTAAAGCAAACACCATCAAATGGTTCACAGACGGCTCCAAAACTGCTGAGGGGACAGGAGCCAGAGTATTCGGGCCACGAACCAGATACTCGGAGCCAATGGGCAAATCACCAAGCATATTCCAAGCCGAACTTCATGCGATCGGAGAATGCGTGCAGTTCAACCTGAACAGAAGGTACCGAAAACGGGAAATTGTAATAATGTCTGACAGCCAAGCAGCTATCAAAGCATTGAGCTCGCCGGTAATCAATTCTAAGATGGTATGGGAATGTCTACAGAACTCAATGAGCTGGGGAAGGAAAACAAAGTAACCCTACTATGGGTTCCTGGACACATAGGAGTCGAGGGCAATGAATGCGCAGATGAACTTGCAAAAACGGGAGCGGTCACCCCCTTCACTGGGCCAGAACCATTCTGCGGCGTCGGAAATGCGCACCTCCAAGAAATCCTCAAAAAGGAAGAGAACCGGCTAAGGAACAAACAAGAAGCAAGAAAAGTCTCAAAACTCTAACCGGGTTTCTCTCGGGACATTGCAGACTGAATAAGCACCTTCATAATCTGGGGTTGGAAGAAGGTAACACTTGCAGATTCTGTGAAGACGGGGAAGAAACACCTCACCATCTTCTACTGAACTGCGATGCCGTAAGCCGCTCAAGAATGAAGAACTTGGGAAGTCCCCTTATACAGCTGGAACACATTCCAGCCCTGGAACCGCTAGACATCCTAAAATTCCTAAAGGACCTAGGACTAGAGGGGCTGCTTTAAGCAGGAAACCCGAACTTAGCAGCAGAAGGGGGGGTACAATAGATCAACCTTGGTCGCAGTGCAACTGACACCTCCAACACATACATACATACCTAATAGGCCAGGAAAGAGAGTTTGAGCCTCGCATGCTGTCGCTGGATAAATTGTAGAGCATTTAGTCCTCTTCAATTTACTATGAAGGTATTTTGTTGTAACACGTAGCGGATGCGCTAAGTTTCGGAAAACCAAAAAAAAAAAAACGACCGTCAAGGGGATGCTTGAGGGGATGTTCCAGGGAAAAATTTGTTGGAAAAAAATAGACCCATAATAAGCAGCCCTTGTCCTACCAGAAAATAAATAAAACAAAACTTGTGTCGAGTTTGTGAGGTTCAACCTCTCTTTCCTGGCCTATAAGCCTAAGAAAAACGCTTGGAAAAACGTATTGACAGAAAGCAATTTAGGAGGGGCGGCTCACTCCAGAAATCGCTGTACATTTTCATCCGAAATCCCTTGAAATTTTTTCGAAATCATGAAATCGCGAAATCCTATTCTAAATCCTTATGAAATCCCTCGTGAAATCCCAAAATCTCAACCGAAATCCTTCTAAAATCTCGGAATCCCAAACGAAATCCCTCTGAAATCCCGAAATCTCAACCGAAATCCTTTTGAAATCCCGAAATCCAAATAAATTTATCGAAATTCTCGTAATCTTTAGTCGTACGGCATAGAAAGTCGAATAACCGAAATCTTTCGAAATCCCTTGAAATTTGTCAAAATCTTATGCGATTTCCGAAATCGATGTACAAATTTTGGTGAGTGAGCTGCCCCTCGGCAGTTTAAAAGGTATATTTTTCCATGAGAAGTATTTACATACTTGCCAATCTCGAAATTCCACAGAATAAGCTGGCAAGTTGCCTTGAGGCAGTTACAAAGAAATGAAAAGAGAGAAAAGATAGGCAATAAATACTTACTTAACAATTTTATGATATTATTATTGGATTTGTATCCTGAAAAGTAATTCAGAAAAATGTTTTGTGGGCGAGGAGATAGGGCAGATAAACGTCCAATAGATATGTGCAAGGTTTTGTTGCATAATTTAAACTCATAATCAGCTATTTCTAAGTGTGCCTATGTACATTTTTACGTATAGGGCACACATTGTTAAAAAAAAATCCAAGGACTTCCCCAGTAAAATTTCAATTCAATTAATGGTAATTGGGCTACATTTATAATGCAAATCATTGATGCTTGACCAACCTATTGCTTTGAAAAATTTATAATTTTGTGATAATGTTTTTTATCACAAAATTATAAATTTTGCCTTCATTGTGAAAACAAGAACTTTGAGGCCCATAGAACTTGGGTAGAATTTTATACAAGATTTTATACATAGATTAAGTACGTCATTCTAGCCCTGAAAGTTGACAGATTAGAAACAAAAAACAAAAGGGCGTCCAAAAGAAGGTCTTCACTGAATTCATAAACCTGCCCTGGGCTAGTTTTCTTTGTCTCTGACAGCTAGAATCTGCACTGAGAAACAGATGTAAGTAATAATAATAAAACACTTTGTTTTATTATTAGTTGTTTGTCTCTGAGTTTGTCTCCAATAGGAAGATAGATATGTTCTCTTTCAATCGTACCATTAGGAATGTCTCAGTTTTGTCCATATTATAGTTTTGTATTATTTAATAAATAAACTGATGATTTTATTTCAAATTTGATTTTGGCAACAAAATTGCTAGTACCTAGCGTTACCAAATTTCCGAGCAAATTTCCTAGTAAATTGAATAAATATTGCGTTAACAGCCTAGGTGCCTAATATCTTATAAACTATCATATTTTGGACAATGATAAATTTGGAGAAAATAACTTCATCATAATCAATGCATCACTTTTGACTTTTTCATTAGTTCAGAGGAATACTTTGAATAAACAAACCGGAAGGCAAACAGGACTAAAACAACATTGGTGAATACCGCAAAGCTGGTGAAAAAAATTCAGAGCAAAGGGCGTTGATTGTACCAGAATTAGAAACTAGCGAAGGAATATTTGGATGAATACTTAGCAGGACTCATTAAGATACTTATTGCATTAATGTTTAATTAGAGATGAAATGTTAAATTTATATAATTTTTTGGTATACATTTTAGTTCTAGAGGAAAATTACATCATAAGTACCTAATATTGACATCATTTTTGAATTTATTCACTTATGTAAAGAAACTCCAAAATTCATCTCCAATTAAGTATTACACTCAACTCAACAGGAGTGCTCAAAAAAATATATATTTGTATAAAAAAAAAACATTCTTACCCATGCCAGTGACTTTGCCATCAACAGGATTAAGCTGGTCGAACACCTTATCATATTTATCCTTTTCTCTGCTGACAATCCAGTCATGTTCTCCTGCACCTGCATCAATGCCCTCCCCCCTCTTGTAACCAAACGGTGAAGCATCCTCAACATTGTTGAATGCCCCACCAGAAACTTGACCATCCTGAACATTAGTTGTTGTGTCTTCCAGCGGTATCATAGCCATAAGTCTTGAAATATCGTCAGCCAGCATTCTGTCTACAATTTCCAAGAGTTTCACTTTTATTGGGTTGAATTTTGTGAAATCTAGATTCCCCAGGACTTCTTGCATTTTTTTAATTTCGGGGAAATCACCTTGGGATATTTGGTGTTCCCTTTGTAGTTTCTCGTATATAGTTCCAAGATTTTTAATTAGTTCTTTTTTCTTGGAATCTTTTCCGAATACTGAAGGCATTTCTTTCCTCAACTCAGCAATAATAAAGGCATGGACCTTAGCAAGCCTGGCTCTCTTGATAAGGTCATTCAGCTTTCTTAGAGCAGCATTTCTTGGGAGTGATTGTAAATCTTTGAACAGGTCTTGTTCTTCATCTTCAAACAGTCGTCTGTTAACATCATATCTTAAAGGTTGATCCCAGAAAGAGCCAATATAAACCCTGGCAACTTCAGGAGTTTGTAAAACTTTTCCTAATGACCACATGAGAGCTCCATATACACGCATAAGTTGCTGATGGTCTATCATATCAGCTTTGTTCAATACAATTCGAATTTTGTCATCATGGCCTCTCAGAGCTTCAATGGAACGTCTGAATTCATCAGAAATATCCAGTTTATGAGCGTCAAACAACAAAATTATTCGATCAACTCTCTCAGCAAACCATTCAAGAACTCCAGTAAAATCGTAGCCTCTATCTACACGCTGTTTTTCGCCAGAAAGAATACCTGGTGTGTCAACGATGGAAATATTTTTCAATACTGGAGAATTAACTAAAGAGCACTGTAGACGATTGAGAAAGGCATTTCCAAATTTTGAAAGTGGCCTAAATTGTCTCTTCGGATCGACTACCAAGGCATTACCAGGGATTATTCCTTCTTTTTCATCATGCATAACAGCTATAAATCTATCAGTTGTAGGCTCTGGCCCTATACGTATCCCAGGAAATTCCCGTTCCAGTAAGTATTTAATAAAAGTTGTTTTACCTGTAGAATACTGGCCAACAAGTAAGATCATGGGCTTTGCATCAAAATCCGAATCTTCTAACTTTGGACTATGGAATTCATGGAAATGATAGTGTTCTTCCAGAGGCAATAACTTGTTCTTGTAAATGTCCTTAAGACCATCTATAACATTGTTGTAGATCTCTTGCTTGTTGTTATCCCTTGTCAACCAACTAAACATTTTTTCGGATATTTTTCAAAGGCAATTTCCAAAACACTAACACAAGGGCGTACTTGCGGGGGCCTATAAGCTGAAGGCTGAATGGAATTGAGTAAGTATTAATCACAAAACAGAGGACGTATCAAGTAACCAAAGTTGACAAGTGAGCACTCGAGAACTGTGACCGAATCACTGACTGACGACTGTCTTGACTGAAGACAAAAAGTGACAAAACCCCTCTACTCTTAAAAAAAACAGGGCGTATTCTTTTTCACACTGGTGGATCCACCGATGCGAAGCCTATCTTTGTCTAGTTTATAGAAAAATCGGAATGACTATATCATATTCGTGGATTGGATACATCCGTGAAAAAAAGAAAGAGAAGGAAACAAACAAAAACTTTTGGAAGTACTTATTGACAAGTGAAAACTGAAGTGATGGCTTAGTTGTATCCCTTTCACACCTAGGAGGAGCTCCGGAACAGGTCCGGGGCTCCACGCGCTTATTCCTTTCAAAAAATGTTTGTTGCACCACGCATCTGTTGGGGGCTACTAAACACCGGAGCGAGTAGCTCGAGTGTTTCAAACTCTTGAAAGGAATACAACTAGTCCTTTCAAGAGCTTGGAACACTTGAGCTACTCGCTCCGGTGTTAGTTGCCCCCGATTTGAAAGGAAGAGATGCGTGGTGCAACAAATACTTTTCGAAAGGAATAAGCTCGTAACGCCCCGGAGTTGTTCCGGAGCTCCTCGTAGGTGTGAAAGGATTACAACTAATAGTTGTATTCCTTTCAAGAGTCTAGAACACTAGAGCTACTCGCTCCGGTGTTAGTCCACCCCGATTTGAAAGGAACAGATGCGCTGGTTTTCATGCATTTAAATGATTTGATTCGGGCTTGAGCACTCAGGAGCAACAAACACTTTTCGAAAGGAATAAGCGCTTAACGCCCCGGAGCTGTTCCAGATCTTCTCCTAGGTGTGAAAGGTATACAACTATTGATGGTGATGACACGTGATGACCACGACTGCCAACTGTAACTGTTGTGCTTCGAAAAACTTAGCGACGTATAGTTAGCATACAGTTGAGATGAATATTTATATAATAATTCTCAATCATTTGGAAACCTATATAGAGTTTGGAAGCCAACCGTATAAAAGAATAAATAATAATAATATCTAAATTGTGTCTTTTGGAGTGACTCCGAGGAGCTTAGGTAAATCTTACCCGAGTAGTTAGAGTGACTTAACTGGGTTAAGAAACGCCCCAACCAGGTGAATTCTGACATTTGTTATCTCCATTATGTTTTATGTTTTGATTTTTCATCTCGTACATTCGTCGTTTATTTCTTCATTTTCTTTGTGAATTGGATTTGTATTTGAGCATGGATCCAGCTACCTTTTTTAAAAACGTTGTGATGATGGTCAAAGAATTAAAACAAAAAACACCATGAAACTATCGCGCATGTCGAGCAAATTTTACCTATAGCACGGGCGTCTATTGTAAATGCAGCCCAGGGTGAACATAGCAACTGGACACACTTACCCTGGTGTTAAAACCAACCTGGAGGTGACCCGCTATTGAGAAACCGGCCCTCAGGTGCAACAAACACTTTTCGAAAGGAATATGCGCGTAACGCCCCGGAGCTGTTCCGGAGCTCCTCCTAGGTATAAAAGGAATACAACTTATGACGATTGACGAAGGCTGAGTTTGGCCTTACACTCGGTAAACTCCGAGCGCGCTCGAAACGATAAGATCTAGTTCGTTTCAGCTCTCATGGCGATTTTCATTTGTCAGTCAGTGCGCACTGAGTATATCCGCATCTTTTTCTAAAAGCATATAACATGTAAGGATAGGGATACATTTTTTTTGCACTGCAGAGTATTATCTTTTGCGTTCGGGTTAGAATCTAACACGTACCCTGAGTTTGATCTCTTTTCCCTATGTATGGGATGGAGAACCAGAGAAATTATATTAGCTGTCAATTTTTAAAAATTATAACCTAGAATATGTCAAAAAAAAAATTAATTTCGGTTTGCACAAGAATCGTAAAGATTGCCGAATCGGCTAAATCTGCCCGCCAGTGCTTTGACGTCCGCGGCAGTCCTTCATTGGCGCGTTTACTATGTAAATGCATAGAAAAGATGGGGAACTTGTAGTATTTTTATGGATTATGATTATGAATATCTAAAGTAGGCTGTAGGCATCACTATTTGGCTTTGTGAGATAAGCACTTACTTAAATGTCCATTATTGTCATTTTAGTACTAATCAAATTATCGAATAATTTGAGAAGAAGGTAGAGTACAAAATAAAACACAGTATTGCAGCCTTGTTTCGCCTATATTTCGATATTTAGAAATGCAAAAATGAGATCATTATTACACAAAATCATACATAAAACATTAACCCTTTTCACGTGGCTCCGGTTTAACAAACCGCAACATACCGCTCAAATTCGAGTGGTAGGTATTCATCACGTCACTTTGTAACCGGGTTAGAAAACGGTATGTCATTCCTCTAACCGTTTTGTAACCCGGTTAGTTAAACCGGAGCCACGTGAAAAGAACTATTGTGTTTTTTGACAAACAGAGAAACATTAGCCGCTTTCCAGCTGAGCCGCTTTCCAGTATGCACATTGGCGCACTCTAGAGCACCTCGGGGGCGCCACGCACTAAATTTGGACCGTTCCAGTATCATGACGTGAGACGCATGTCTTAGTGTCAAATATGTCAAATTTTAAAAATAATCATCTGTTTGTTTTTTTATTTATCATAAATGAAAGAGAATCAAAACTATATTTTTTAAAATGTTCAATCTTGAGATATAACAAGAAATAAATAAATAAATAGCCACCCACGGATGTGACAGCTGACAGGTTGACGCGGGAGCTCAACGCCCTGAGTAGCTCCGGGCGTCACACTCCCATACTGAAAAGCGGTTCTGACATTAGTTGTATTCCTTTCAAGAGTTTGAAACACTCGAGCTACTCGCTCCGGTGTTCAGTCGCCCCCGATTTGCAGGGAACAGATGCGTGGTCCAACAAAAACTTTTCGAAAGGAATAAGCGCGTGAAGCCCCGGAGCTGTTCCGGAGCTCCTCCTAGGTGTGAAAGAAATACAACTATTGTGTTTGTGCTTCAAGCACGGAGCACAGTGTTCTGTGTTTGAAACGCAAAAGTTAGCAGCTCTCGAAGCGCAATACGGCTGGAACACGAACACGCGCCTGAAGCATTTGAGCGCGCAAAAGCTCGATTGCTTGCTCAAAATGGTCAGCTGGAAAGCTGCTATATTAGGTCTGTTTCTGCAGAAATCACAAACCAGTCAGAGCAAATTTCATTGGCTGAAAACAGTCAGAAAACTAGTTTCAACCAATGAAATTCACTCTGACTGGTTTGTGATTCCTGCAGAAACAGACCTATTAATTATGAATAATTTGACTCAAAAGTCAATTAAAGACGATTAACCAGTCGGTTATTTTGACAGATGAAATATGCATTTAACGTCAATAACGATTGGTTGCAAATGACGTTTGCTTCATTGGTTATCTGTCAACTATGACCGACCGGGTAATCGCCTTTTTAATCGATGGCCGGATTATGAACATCCGCTACGTAAAATTTTCCGAGTCGAAGGCAAACTCGAAGCGTATACGCATCGTATCGAACAAAAAAACGATTACGAACACACGAATCGGCTTTGATCAGGGGCTCCAGCCGATACGGAAAAGATTCCGAGTCGAAGGTAAGCTCGAAGCGTATACGCATCGTATCGAAGGGAAAAGCGATTACGAACACACTTCGTATAGTTTACGATTCGTTTGTGAGTATGCAGCTGATTTGCTGTCAAATTTGTCAATAAAGTCAGTTAATTGGAAACGGCCGTCAGATAAACTCGTTCTGTTCCGAATTGAATAAAGGAAGGGTTCGCCTTGAAAACAGCAAAAAAACTGGCAAAGGAACGTAACCATCGAGTCTGCCAACTATACACTCAATTGATGATTTGATGATTATTGAAGTTCTGTTAGTTTTCAAACTCGGAATATCGGTTTCCAAATATTTCCAAACGATTGAGTATTATTTAAATATTCATCTCAACTCTGCTAACTATACATCGCTTAAAAACTTTAGGTATTTAGTTCCAAGAACACTCGAACAAATAGAATTTGCTAACCTAATAATACGTACGTTCGCCCAATCTCGAGTCAGCAGATGGTGTGCGGGTGACGTCAACACTACTATCGGCAGCTGACAGTGACCCGCAGACCTCAATAAATTGCTTGCGATTCGGGCTGTGCTTGGAGTTTAATTTTTTGTCGATTTTAAATGTAAAAATGGGTGATTTTAACGTTTATGAATTATGTAGTTTTTTTGACCTATAGTGTTTTAAACTCAGATAATCCATTTCACGCCAATAGTTGAGGCCTGCGGCTGCCGTAAAAAATAATGAGGAGTTGTCGCGTAGACATGGCAGACACCTTCACTCAGCTCAATCAATAGGCAGTTCTATTTAGTTAAGTGTTCTTGATAAGGTTCCAAATTTCTCTTTGACTAATGGCATGACAACATTTTTGGAAAGAGAAGATAGATCGTTCATAAAGCTTCGTAGACTTGAAAATTACTCGGAACAACAAACAGAATAACGAACCAAACGGCAATCAAAACATTATTAAAGAGTTCTCGTGCCTGAGACGCGACGCTAATACGGTACCGCTAATAATACGGTATTTTACATGGTACATTTTATAGTTCTCGGTCACGAAAGGCACCCCCGATGACGTCATAAAGTTATGTCAATCTACCTCTCTCAAACAACCTTGAGCGCGACGCGAATATGGTCGAAGCTGTCGTTTCCAGCCAAGGATGGCTGTTTAAACCGCTGACGACTTAGTTATGACGTCAGAAATGGTGACACACCAATATGAATATGGCGGCGATTACCAAAAACGAGGTCAATAAGCAATCCTGTAGGTGTGTATCATCCTTGGTTTCCAGCTGGGTAGCGTTCGAAAACATGTAGCCAAGAGCCGCTTTCCAGTATGCACATTGGCGCGCTCTTGCGCGCTCTAGAGCACCTCGGGGGCGCCACGAACTAGATTTGTACCGTTCCAGTATCATGGCGTGAGACGCCTGCCTTAGTGTCAAATATGTCAAATTTTAAAAATAATTATAGGCGATTTTCAGCCTGGAATGATTATTATTTGGTTATAACCAATCCATTTCCGCCGTCGCGGTTTTAACCAAAGTAGGGGAAGTTGTGACGTTACATATCAGCTGATTTGCTTTTGGTATTTACCACTTATAACCGATTTTAACCCAGCTTTGGACTTGGGTTAATCTTTTGGTTACAGCTTTTTGATGTTATTGTTATTATTTTTGGAATTTGTAATGGTGTTTTGTGATTTTGCAGTTGCGTTGTAGCCTGGCACAATGAAAGAAGTATACATTCACTCACTCACTGCAATTCACCATGTTTAGATCGACGTTTAGATCATCCCCAAAGAAAATCTGTTCGATAAACGAGACTAACGAGAGATTCAGCTCAATTTTTTGTACCTAAACAAATAACTATTGTTGAAACGAAAAAACAAATAAGAATAATAAACATAATCCTACACTGCTATGACCAAATCATTTCAGCGGTCAGTTCCTTGGGTTATGATTCTTGAATGGTGGGGGGCTATGACGTCACACTTGGCTGTCAAAGTTGTCAACCAAAAGAATAACCACGGTATTTACCGATAAATAATCATTCCAGGCTGAAAATCGCCTTATCTGTTTGTTTGTGGTTATAGTTCATTGGTTTGTGCAGTTTGTTTTTTTATTTATCAAAAATGAAAGAGAATCAAAACTATATATTTTAAAATGTTCAATCTTGAGATATAACAAGAAATAAATAGATAAATAGCCACCCACGGATGTGACAGCTGATAGGTTGACGCGTACGTACAGCTCGGGAGCTCAACGCCCCGAGTAGCTCCGGGCGTCACACTCCCATACTGGAAAGCGGCTCAGACCACTGCTGTTAGTTGAGATGGAGCGAGAGTGATTGTCACATTAACCAAGAGCAAATTTTGAAATTTTTATGAGGTTAGAATACGGGTTGTTACATGTCAGCGATGTCAGAAAAGTGTCAGATTCGTGTATTGATAAAGCCTAGTACTCATAACCGCGAAATCCGCTCTTTTTTGACATTACTTCGACAATTTGACGTTTGATTCACGCATAAAACGTCAAATTGTCGAAGCAATGTCAAAAAAGAGCGAATTTCGCTGTTATGAGTACTTGGCTTAATCCTGCCAAAAAAAAACATATGTTTTTTGTTTATTGTTTGCCAACCCGAAGCCATTTGGACAGGTCGTTGGATTGCCTAATAAGGGAACCGTGAGATTACAAGGTGTGTTTCAACACGTCAAAAACCGTCCTATGAACGGTTTGGGTTAGTTATGTATACGAATGGTCTGTATACGTATTTCTATTTTAACGCACAAATTTTACGTTTTGCGCAGAATCCTGACGATGAAATATACGGTTCCCTGCTGGGTTGGAAGAAAAACTAAAGACAATCGCTGTTACCTGTCAACCCCAATAAACGGTTCATTGTTTTTAATTTCGACTATTTGCGTTGACAAACAGACCTACATTTTATCTTCAAAGTGACTGCAATCTTTCCTCAAACACTCAAACAACCTAAATTACGGCCTTTTTCATCCGTTTTTGAAAAAATAAAAGGCTGCCTTTATAAACTTACGATTGTCAAATTTCTTTATTACTTTTAATGTGAAATCAATAGGTTTTAGGTCAGAGGTATTAACGCCAACTTAAACTGAGTGCAGCAACATCTTGAGCACAAAAATCCACATGCACATGTTGTCAACACCATCCATCTCCTATGTCCTGGAGTACGTTCACAGTCGAACGCCGGACGCTCACCGAGTGCATACCGAGCGCGTCTTTTGAGGCGGTTACACACGGACGTGGATGTCTGAAAACATGTACGCACATACATGAACGTGCAAACAAAAACATTAATGTGTATGCAAAATACCGTCGCGTTTTTGAATGTGCAATTTTGTATGCACACTCGGAATACTGTAGCAAGAATAGCAAGACTGCAGTTTTGTGCGAGCGTCTGTACAAAACGCCGTGCACGTTGTTGTTTGCACGTTGATGTATGCACGTATATTTATTAAGACATCCACGTCCGTGTGTAGCCGCCCTTGCAGGGTTAAGTCGTTCACGGATCTACCTAATTCACTCAGTTAAAATATTTGCTCCGTTCACAGAGCCATGATAACTTTACCCGGTTGTACAACTTTTTAACCCACTATGAGACATGGGTAAAATTTGTCGCGCAGGCGTTTTACAAGAATATTTGAAATTTGATAAACCATACTGTTGGTAATCTTTCTGGGCCATACATTGCTGACTTCAACTGGTTTTCAAGTTTTCCAGGAAGCCAGTTGAAAGCCTCTCTGGAAACTCTAAAATTTTCCTGGAACTCCTTTTCGCTATAATTACGTATTGTTGCCATAAAATTGTCCTGTCTTTCAATATGCCTTTTTTCAGGCATGAAACTTAAACTGCTAGCGCTAGCACATGCAGCTTCTGCTACAGCATAGCTGACTTCTTCCTCTGTATCAGACGAATCCGAAGAAGTTTCAATAGTACTTTTAAAAAATATTATTCGAAACACAACGTATGTAAACAAAAGGAAAACAAAATCAAATCCTACCTCGTTATGGCGCAGGCGTAAGGGAGGATTTTCATGCATCCGTTTTTCCGTCGAAATATGTCCGAAAAGTCTTCTATTTTGACATATTTATATACGATTATGTCAGAATAGAATGTTAAACGGACATATTTCGTCGGAAAAACGGATGCATGAAAATCCTCCCTTAGTCGTTCACGGATTTGTCATCCCAAGCGCATCCTTTTCAACCAGTGAAATATTTAACCTGGTTAAGTTTTACCCAGGGTAAACCACTGTGAACGCGCCCCTCTGGGACAGCTGTGAGCGTGCGAAGTAGATACATGTACTGTGCGTGCACAAAATCTGGCCAATGAAAAGAAATTGCGAAGCAGTCCTCCTAAGCTCCGGAGTAACTCAAGTGGGCAGTGGGCGTAAGTTTCAAACCAACAGAATTAATTATAAAATTCATTACATCTCTGAAAATGTACGGACGGAAACAATTGGAAGTCAAAATCGGGAAAAACAAGAAGAAGAAATTATTTTTGAAACTTTAGCCGAACAAGAATAGAGAGCCGTTTTCTCGCGTTCCCTTTTTTGACAGTTTCAAAACAGGTTCGAAATGGCCTTCCGAGTTCCGATATCAACTGTCAGTACTGAATTTACTGGACGCTGTTCCGATAACATTTTCAGTACACTGGATTCAGTCGATTCAGTACTGAATGACCACAAGAGTACGCTGTTGAAATCTACAGTGGCTAAATAAACCTTTACATACAGTGGCGACAATAGAGTTCCCGCCGCCATCTTGTTCCCAACCTCTTGTTACTTTCAAATATTAATATATAAGATTTAAATAGACATCTATCATAAAAAATTAAAATCGGCATATTTGATGACCATTATTAGGTTCATCAAATACGTTGTTTTCCATGTTTTATGATGGATGTTCACCTAAATCCTATATATTCATATTTAAAAGTAACAAGAGGTTGGGAACAAGATGGCGGCATTTTCAATATAAACATATGGGATTTTTGAACCAATCAAAAATGAGACCGCAATTGTCGCCACTGTGGTAATTGAAATCGGAACGGCAAATGACAGTAAAATCAGCACAGTAAATCGAGTACTGGCAGTTGATATCGGAACATAGCCCGGGCAATGGTGTTGCCATTGACTGTTTCAAACCGGTTTTGAACGAATCTGTGGAACTAATCTCAAAAAAGTGGATGCGAGAAAACTGCTTAGGTTTATATTCTATTTTTTTTTTCTCAGGTATATTTTTTCTAAAAAACCAATACTTAAATACCAGAATTGAATAAAAGTTATACCTGTTTCACCTTGGTAGGTTGTCAGGACCTTTTCCACCTTGTCAGGTACCACTACCATCTTTTGGCAGCGACTTACGAAAGTGTTCTAGAATACTCCCTCGAATTGGTTTTTAAATCGGTAGGGGATGAGGGGTTGAAAAACTCAGAAAACTCAATAAAAATAGGGTTTTTATTTTTTTTCTCGAGATTTTGGATGGGGTACCACTACCATCTTTTGGCAGCGACTTACGAAAGTGTTCTAGAATACTCCCTCAAATTGGTTTTTAAATCGGTAGGGGATGAGGGGTTGGAAAAATCAGAAAACTCAATAAAAATAGGGTTTTTATTTTTTTTCTCGAGATTTTGGATAAGGTACCACTACCATCTTTTGGCAACGACTTACGAAAGCGTTCTAGAATGTCCCCTGAAATTGGTTTTTAAATCGGTAGGGGATGAGGGGTTGAAAAACTCAGAAAACTCAATAAAAATAGGGTTTTTATTTTTTTTCTCGAGATTTTGGATGGGGTACCACTACCATCTTTTGGCAGCGACTTACGGAAGTTTTCTAGAATACTCCCTCAAATTGGTTTTTAAATCGCTAGGGGATGAGAGGTTGAAAAAATCAGAAAACTTAATAAAAATATCCCTACCGATTTAAAAACCAATTTGAAGGAGTATTCTAGAACACTTCCGTAAGTCGCTGCCAGAAGATGGTAGTGGTACCCCATCCAAAATCTCGGGAAAAAAATAAAAGCCCTATTTTTATTAAGTTTTCTGATTTTTTCAACCCCTCTCATCCCCTACCGATTTAAAAACCAATTTGAGGGAGTATTCTAGAACACTTCCGTAAGTCGCTGCCAGAAGATGGTAGTGGTACCTCATCCAAAATCTCGAGAAAAAAAATAAAAACCCAATTTTTATTGAGTTTTCTGATTTTTTCGACCCCTCATCCCCTACCGATCTAAAAACCAATTTCAGGGGACATTCTAGAACGCTTTCGTAAGTCGTTGCCAAAAGATGGTAGTGGTACCTTATCCAAAATCTCGAGAAAAAAAATAAAAACCCTATTTTTATTGAGTTTTCTGATTTTTCCAACCCCTCATCCCCTACCGATTTAAAAACCAATTTGAGGGAGTATTCTAGAACACTTTCGTAAGTCGCTGCCAAAAGATGGTAGTGGTACCCCATCCAAAATCTCGAGAAAAAAAATAAAAACCCTATTTTTATTGAGTTTTCTGAGTTTTTCAACCCCTCATCCCCTACCGATTTAAAAACCAATTCGAGGGAGTATTCTAGAACACTTTCGTAAGTCGCTGCCAAAAGATGGTAGTGGTACCCCATCCAAAATCTCGAGAAAAAAAATAAAAACCCTATTTTTATTGAGTTTTCTGAGTTTTTCAACCCTTCATCCCCTACCGATTTAAAAACCAATTTGAGGGAGTATTCTAAAACACTTTCGTAAGTCGCTGCCAAAAGATGGTAGTGGTACCCCATCCAAAATCTCGAGAAAAAAAAATAAAAACCCTATTTTTATTGAGTTTTCTGAGTTTTTCAACCCCTCATCCCCTACCGATTTAAAAACCAATTCGAGGGAGTATTCTAGAACACTTTCGTAAGTCGCTGCCAAAAGAGGGTAGTGGTACCCCATCCAAAATCTCGAGAAAAAAAATAAAAACCCTATTTTTATTGAGTTTTCTGAGTTTTTCAACCCTTCATCCCCTACCGATTTAAAAAGCAATTTGAGGGAGTATTCTAAAACACTTTCGTAAGTCGCTGCCAAAAGATGGTAGTGGTACCCCATCCAAAATCTCGAGAAAAAAAATAAAATCCCTATTTTTATTGAGTTTTCTGAGTTTTTCAACCCCTCATCCCCTACCGATTTAAAAACCAATTTGAGGGAGTATTCTAGAACACTTTCGTAAGTCGCTGCCAAAAGATGGTAGTGGTACCCCATCCAAAATCTCGAGAAAAAAAATAAAAACCCTATATTTATTGAGTTTTCTGAGTTTTTCAACCCCTCATCCCCTACCGATTTAAAAACCAATTTGAGGGAGTATTCTAGAACACTTCCGTAAGTCGCTGCCAGAAGATGGTAGTGGTACCCCATCCAAAATCTCGGGAAAAAAATAAAAGCCCTATTTTTATTAAGTTTTCTGATTTTTCCAACCCCTCATCCCCTACCGATGTAAAAACCAATTTGGGGGAGTATTCTAGAACACTTCCGTAAGTTGATGCCACAAGATGGTAGTGGTACGCCATCCAAAATCTCGAGAAAAAAAATAAAAACCTTATTTTTATTGAGTTTTCTGAGTTTTTCAACCCCTCCTCCCCTACCGATTTAAAAACCAATTTGAGGGAGTATTCTAGAAAACTTCCGTAAGTCGCTACCAAAAGATGGTAGTGGTACCTCATCCAAAATCTCGAGAAAAAAAATAAAAACCTTATTTTTATTGAGTTTTCTGAGTTTTTCAACCCCTCATCCCCTACCGATTTAAAAATTAATTTGAAGGAGTATTCTAGAACACTTCCGTAAGTTGCTGCCAAAAGGTGGTAGTGGTACCCCATTCAAAATCTCCGGAAAAAAAAATAAAAACCCTATTTTTATTGAGTTTTCTGAGTTTTTCAACCCCTCCTCCCCTACCGATTTAAAAACCAATTTGAGGGAGTATTCTAGAACACTTTCGTAAGTCGCTGCCAGAAGATGGTAGTGGTACCCCATCCAAAATCTCGAGAAAAAAAATAAAAAACCTATTTTTATTGAGTTTTCTGAGTTTTTCAACCCCTCATCCCCTACTGATTTAAAAACCAAAGGTACTCCTTCCAAAATCTGAAGAAAAAAATGTAGAACCCTTCACGAGAAATTTTATAATTTAGACTTTACACATTTTTTTTATATTAATTAGGTATATCATTATTTATAATAATGATAAAATAAGCATGTTCTGCATTCCCTAAGAAACCATATTTGCAGTACGGTTTAATTAAAAAATGTATAAATTGTTTTGGTGCGGATGGCATACTTTCCTAATTCGTGGCTAGAATTCGAGGCTAACTTCACACACGTTAATAATTGATTACAAGTATCACTACATTCATTACTTGTATCGCTCTCACTAGAATCTTGATTTCTTTTTCTTTTGGCAAGTCTTTCAGCACACATGGAATCGGTTTTTTGACTGGGTTGATGGATCACTGTAGAAGAGGGCAAATTCTGGGATGGTACAGCTGTTTTTTTTTTCAATATCCAACCTCTACCTGTACTCTCACCTGTAAATAATAATTTTTTCAAACAAAATATTTCAAAAATAGATAATAGGTACAGTGGGAATGATTGCAATTGGCACACACTCTTTAAAATCGAGTCAAAATTCTAACCAATAAATCTATTTGTGCAGCATTTTGCTGTTACTGGTGTGTCAGATTTGACACATTACGAGGGATATTTATATAGTGTGTGCCAATTGCAATGATTCCCACTGTACTTAATCAATGCCTGAGAGCAGGCCTAAAAGGAAGCTAGGGCACAAAAATATCCATTATGCTTGTTTACCTTAACACAAACTTCTTGCTTGAAATGCAGAGAAATACACTTTCATGAATTTGGCGACTGGTTTGCCAATACGAAGTTTCAAAATCCAGGCTTTTCTTCTCGACACTACTCTTTTCCCATCTTCGTTTCCAAATAAACCTGTGGGCCTGTTTCAGGGGGAAATATGTGGAAACTCAACCCTTTGTCAGCATCTTTTTTAGCCTAAGATTTGCACTGAGGAACACAACAGTAGTGATTGGAGGTCATAATTGAATATATTTGATATAATTTAAACTTAATAATTATTCATCAACACGATTTAAAAACTCAAAAACACCTCAAAAATATTTATACAAATACAATGATAAACAATAGAAAAACATATATGACAATGTACTACAAACTAGTTCTGTAATTTGCCGCCAGATAGAGTACCGCTTATCTTGAAATCCCAATACTTCTAGTTGTAAGTATTGAGTCAGTTACTACTATTTATAGTCGAAATCGTGCTGCGGATTAATCTAGAAGAACTTGTTTGAAAAGAGGTACTCCCAGACGTAAACAACGAATTTCCTAGAATCCGGCCGGGCTATCGAACTCTCGAGGCAATTCACTGACCGTAACAATAATTTATTTCATACAAGCTACTAACCACCTTTTTACTCGAAGATATTCGTCCTCGTTTGAAAAAAGATTATACAGTGTGTCCACTTAAGTTCGCAGCATATGGAAAACTTTTTTATTATTAATTTTACGAAAAAAAGTTATTCCTTATAAAAGTTTCTGCTTCTCGAAAAAATAATATTAAACTACTAAAACTTGGAATAGCATGTACAGGGTGGTCAAAAAATAGGAAAATATACAGAATTTTTTGATAAAAAACGGTGAAACTAGAAAAAAAATGGCACGTCACTATTTTTTAAAACCTTTGATATTTTTTTCAGATTCAGCAAGTCATGTTAAAGTCAAAAGATACCTTTCGCTATCACAAACACACCTGCCAAATTTGAAAAAAAAAATTGGAAAATGGATTTTTGAGCTAAAAAAACGATTTTTTCTAAAACTTTGACACCCTGTATCTCAGAAACTATGCACTTCCGGACACATGTTTATGGGAACTTTTTTTCTTAAAATATTGTAAGAAATCACATCCTGAAGTAACGAACCGTACTCAGGAAACACCCTGTATATTTTTCTATTTTTTGACCACCCTGTACATGCTATTTCAAGTTTTAGTAGTTTAATATTATTTTTTCTAGAAGCAGAAACTTTTATAAAGAATAACTTTTTTTCGTAAAATTGATAATAAAAAAGTTTCCCATATGCTGCGAACTTAAGTGGACACACTGTATAAGTTATCTTCAGCTGGGCATCGAACACTTCCAAAATATAATTTTGATCCATTCCATTTTTACATCGTTAAACAAGCACCCCCTCCACAATCCACATACACTAGCAACAAATTTTAATACCTAATTGAGAAAAGAAAGAAGTTATTTTTAAATTTTGACCTATTTGGCACTTTGCCATCTGTGGTGCTTGGAGTTTGGTGTTCCGAAAAAACGATGGTGCTTCAGGGAGCAGGTGGGAGATAAGACGGACGTCTTACTCCATGACACTGGAACGTTATAATTAAGTGTGGCACGCTTCTGTGGCGCTCCACAGAGTCCCGAGCTACCCTTACCTGTCATTGTTTGATTATTTTCTCTATAGAGAAATAATTGTTTAGGTTAAATGTTCAGAAACCGATATTTTTCATTACCTATAATAATACAACAGTCCCAAAAATGACTTTATTTCTTTTCCACTTACTAGGTTCACGAGGCATTATTCTTGACTTTACCTAGGTAGAAAATTTGACATTGCTAACAGTTGTAACACTGTTTAATTGTCAACACAGTCAAATTTTCTCTCGAGAGAAAGTCAAGAATAAGGCCTCGGATGGAATAATGATTTCTTCCAAAAAAAAAACCCTCTAATACACAATAATTTCTTGTTAGGGTTTCAAAATAATGAGTACACAGAATAGCTTTCCAGATTTTATTGAGATTAACTACATAAGTTCGGTGTTTTACAAATAGCTTAAAGTTTCACAGTCTGAACTCTACTATACAACGTCTCTTAGGACTCTAAGTAAACTTTGCGAAGGCACATACTTGATAATTGCGAATAGAAACCTTGCCTTGCAAATCTATCAATACGAATACAATATCTATATTTAAAACCATTTCATTCACCTTAATGCTTTTATACAAAGAGAAAGACATTTTTAGCAGCAATTCATACTGATAGCAGCTATAGCGACTTTTACTCAAATTTAACAAGTCGTTTTCATAGTTAGGAAGAAACCAAAACTGCTCTACTTCAGGCAAAATTTGCATATTTCGCTAACAGTGTAGGATCCTCTCTGCAATTTATCAGTTGGGAGCTAGTATCATGACATTATATAAATTAAGTCGTAAAAACACATAATGGTGCACCTTCTCTAGTACCTGCTCTCATTCTTCTCTTAAATCTATCTTAAAAAATCACAATAAAATAAATCAAACCCTGATGTAACTTGACATAAAACAAACCGTTTTGAATTGCTGCAAAATACCTAACCTAACCACTTACTATAATACATCCGATAATATAATAAATTAAATATGGCTCGTTTATATTTATAAATAAAATAATTATTATATTTGCTGCATGTTATCGTACATTTTGATGCAACTATTAAGGCACGGTTACACGGTCCTTGGTTCGCCACAACCGATCTACTGAGGCACAGATCACAGACCATGTGACATGGGTGGTGGTGCTTCTTGTTTGGTGACTCTCAGAATTTGTCTCGGGTGAACCATAGCTTGTTGGTGAAATTTCACAAAACAACACAGCAAGAGAGAGTTTTGACACGTTCGCATGTGAAATAGCGAGCCATAGACCCCATAACTAGACCCTTACACTAATATGATAATATAAATAAACCTAATCAGAAACCTTTTAGGAATAAACTATTTGCAGCAAATAAATCTACATGTAAAGCTAAATCAATATACCAATAAATAAATAAATTTACACCTAGAATCTAAAAGAAAAAACATTATGTAATGATAATAAGAATAAAAAACATTTTACAGTAATAATTCACCAAAAATCGCTGCGGCTTATTTTACATTAAATCAGCATTCTGGTTTTGGCTTTTAATAGTCTGCAACCTCAAAGACTGGGCACATAATTCTAATGACGATCTGTCAAATTAGGAAAACTTTTTCTCTGATTTTATTTTGCACACTTTAAATATTTAAATTCCAGAAGCCTTATTGTACACCCTGTATAATATCACGGAGATTAGGAAACATATTGTAGTTCCTCTAAGCTCTGTTGAGCTATGACTCAAACTTCAAATCATTGATATTTTGTACAAAGCGAAAAATCGCAACTTAGGACCTAATCTTTTGGCTTAAAATTTTGGAAATTCACTTTTTTCTCGATAACGCAAGAGGAAGTTATTGAGAGAAGTTACTTGAAATTGAAGAGAAATTCGAAAATGTGAAAATATACAGATATACAGGGGTAATTTAAAAAAACATACTCAAGTTTATGTACAAGTTTCGTATTGACTTTTTTTTTATCTCCATTGGTATAGGAGACATGGACCACCT
The DNA here is from genome assembly GCA_917834065.1 of Ceutorhynchus assimilis. NCBI lineage: Eukaryota > Metazoa > Arthropoda > Insecta > Coleoptera > Curculionidae > Ceutorhynchus > Ceutorhynchus assimilis. The sequence continues at coordinate 14,666,352 of OU892277.1, forward strand.
CACTCTTCAGAAAATTCAATCCCATCTACTCATTTTTTGAAGACATTAACTTAAAACTCAGGTAGAAGATGCAGAATCATTTGAATCATACAGAAAAAATAGAATGGATTTGTACCCTCATGTTTCCAATTTGCTGAAAGTTAGGTTGCAATCAAAATTTTATAGCAACCCTATTTCGAATAAAACACAGAAAAAAAATTGTGAATAGGAAATGAGATGAGTTTTGTAGGTTACAAAAATGGGAAAACTAAAATTATTTCCGAGTGAACAACAGAGTCGAAAGTAGATACGTATACCAATCCAAGTGACTAGTTGAAACAATTAATAATAAATATGTATTTATATACCCACTTATCGTTGATAAACGAGAAACCATTTTGAAACTTTAAACAATCCCTTGGGAAAAGACTACAAATTCCACTTGTGCTCATCTTTTACGTTATCTTGTTTGGCTTTTATTGAATATTTCAATTATTGGGCAAATTTCATTAATTTTGTGCTTCAAAAATAAGAGGAAAAGTTCAACCTATTTTGCTGCAACTTGCTGCAAACTTCTTAAATTTATCATTAATAAATGGATATAATAATTTAATGCACAGCATTAATTTCAATTTACAATAATGTAATTCCAAGAAGTTTATCAGTCAAAAGAAGTCAAAATGGTACCATTGAATTTGAAGATGGCACGGTTGAAAAAAAAAAGAATAATGCGAATTTCAACACGAAAAAGACAAATAATTACATAAAGATGAAATATTTTTAATGGTACACAGCCTTTTATCCAAAGAATTTATATGAGTCTATGCTGAATAAAAGTAATAATTATTAAAAATTTTTTTTAGCTCATTCAAATCGGTGTTGTGACTTAAAATCCCACTAGGATGGTCAAATTGGAACTCATTTGTTTTTGTTGTCTTCCCTTTTAAACGAAAGGCAACTGTACAAATAACATAAGACGAAGAAACCGCGGAGGGAATGGGTAAAAAAGTACCGGCACACATTTTAATGTTCCTGAGACATTTTAACATTTTTAGCGAGCATTGTTTCAAAAAGGTGAAAATTGAAAAAAAGAGGATCGCTCACTGAACATTCTAGATAATTCATTATCAAGTTTAACTTTTAAAATAAAATACAGAGGGTACACTTCTGATTTTTTTGTTAGGTAAACGATTCTTTATACTAATCGTATATTTGAATTCTGAAAAAAAAAAAAAACAAAAAGCTAGCTGCAAACATCAAAATGTCCGCCAGAACTTTCTTTGACCTTTTCCTGTAATCGGACTTCAGGATAGATCCAAATTCACATCATTTGTATGGTCTATTTTGAAAATAATTTGTGGTTTTCTTTTAGGTAATAAACACACCAGTTGTTTGATAATTGTACAACAAAGATAGCAACACAGACACGCTTTGAAATTTAGGACAATATTTAATTACGTTTAAAGATTTTACCAATCACAGGATAACAATTATATTGCTGCCATGACTTTTCTATGCATTTATGTGGTAGTGACCATTTAGTATTTATTCACATAGCCAATACAAATTCTTTGCTTTTAATCCAATTGAAACGACTAGAATGAAACTATATGGCGACATGGGAACATGGGAGACTATTCAACGTTTTGTCAATAATGTCAACAGTCTTAAAATAATATGTATACAAAACTTAGACACTACAACTCTGCGTGACTTCGTCTGGTGGTGGTTGGCTCCATCTGCATTGAACATTATTGTTGCTACTGTTATCGCTTCGCAGACTCTGTTCTAATTCCAATAGTTGACCCATGAAGTTGAGGTTCGGTGAAATGATGGGTCGGATTTCTTTAACCTTTCTGTAGGCTTCCCACATTGACATATGCTTATACTTCATTATGTAGGCAATTGCGATGGTCGCACTTCTTGATATACCTGCTTGGCAATGTACCAACACTCGAGAACCATTTATTCTTGCTTGCTCTGTAACAAAAAGTAATATTACTTATGATTATATTTTATTAAATCTAATAGACTTAAATAAACAATTCATAAGGCAAAAAACCTTTGTCTAACCAAAGAGCTATTAAATCAGACAAACAGACGTGAGAGACGCTAGAATGTTTAACCAATGGCTATTCATGTATCATATTTGTGAAATAAACACCCCGTTACAAAAACAACACCCTGTAAATAAATACAAATCGGGTCAACAAAATTCAAATGTTATGACGATATTACCATCTGCTTACTTAGTCAGCAGATTTTAATTATACAAATATATAAAATTAAATATATTAAAAACGTTAATAAATCAGTGTCGACCGAATCATTCCTCTTACACTACATTCCATATCCGAGCCCTTCTCACATTATTACTTCAAGTGCTTGGTCCAGCTTTAGGTCTTATAGCAAGTACCATGTCTGGTTCCCAGAGCGTATAAAAGCTTTGGACAGCCTTTTGTACATAGCATTAGCTATACTAACTATTAGCTGTTATTAATTTTTGTTTACATTTAGTATAATAGTTACTTCAATTTGAAAAAGCCAAAGCTGAGCGGCTCCATTTTACCACACTTGTATACTGGGTGTAAAAAAAAGTGTGTTCCGGACTTCAAGGGGTGATAGGTACTACATTGAAAAAAAAAGTTCCTATGAACATAATATGCCCTAAAATGCTTTTTCGTTTTGTGAGTAACTATTCTCTACCCTTATGGAAATTACCCTTTCAGATCTGTGGCGGCTTTTTTTACTATCACCATTCGCTTTGGCATCGAAATTTCATCTACCGTTTGAAGGGCTGTCACTTTTTCAGGAAGCATCTTAGGGCATATTATATACATAGAAACTTTTTTTAAATTTCTCATATGTAGTATCACCCCTCGAAGTCTGGTAAACAATTTTTTTTACACCCTGTATACATACGATATAACAAGCAGCACAACAAAAACACCCAACCGTGGGAGTGCTAAACAACAGCAAAGACGCATTTCAACGCATTATTGACACTAAATTAGGCGAATCCACAAGAATATCACAAATGGGAATGGACGAACTTTCCGAAAACATTGTGAATCTAGGCTGCATTTAAATATTCGAATATATCCAATTTAACGTTGATGAAATAATCTAGGGAATTGACATTTATCGGAAATTCTTGGAAGATAATTGTCTAGAAAATTACGGAAGGATTGGAAGAAGAAGCTCGCGACCTTACCGCAGTTAGTCGTAAATTGAACGAGTTATAAATGAGACAACAGTAGGTAAAACTATTATGAAGTTAGTTAGTTGTGCATTGAACCCATTGAATTACTGAACCAGAAGATTTTTTGGAGGACTGTCATTTGTAAATTCAATGAGCTGTGAATTAGAAGTTGATCAGTTAGGTCATATGGTTTCGTGAAAGGTTAAGATTAGTTTGAGCGATTCCAAGTGTTCTGGTTCCGCCGTGATTTTGGTATTATTGTTTTAAATGAAGTGTATTGAATATCTCCGAACGTATTTAGCAATGTAGATATCATATTGGAATTGAGAATTGGTTTATATAGCCATCAGAAAACGCACAATCGACGAAGAAAAGCATATAAGTTAATCATACTCGGTTTCGAGTGATTGCCTATAATATGATGATCATATCTGTTCGCTATGAATGCTATAATGAAATACCTAGTAGCTAAGTCGCTGGTCGCCGATAGTGTCTTGTACGCCTCGATTGCTTTTAGTTTTACTTGGTTCTGTTCTCCAAAGGACTACTCTGTTTCACAGAGACCTACCAATTCACAATTGAAACATCTTGTTTTTATTGTATTACCGTACTTTGCTCCACTTTTAACATCAAATAAATAAAATGCCATGGAAAAAATTGGAAGAAAATAGATAAAATTTCAAAAATGAGTAAGATGATAAAAACAAGTTCGGAAAACAAGTTTTTGAAAAAAAAAAATAGAAAAAATCATTCTAGGTATTTTATTTTTTTAAATTAAAAGTGGCGCAAACTATACCATTTGGAGGGGCAACTTTGCTCGACCAAATTTAACTAACTGTAACCAACGCTATATTGATTTGTGGAGCAAAGTTATAGCATTGGTAAGATTGTATGACTCCATTTTATCATATAAAACAGCATTTTGTTTTTTGTTTTTTTTTCACGTTTATTGGTCAAAATTGAGAGAAATTCAGGAAGATACAAGAAAATAAATTATTTTCTTATTTCTAATTGAAAAAACAGCAGTTATTCTGTAAAAATAGTGGGTAATATTTGGTTTAAATACAACACCAAATGATAAGTCTAAGACCACCATGATTTCAACTCAGCAACATTGAAAAATTCTCTCTTAGAGACCTTGACAGGTGGATCTATGGAGTAAGTCATTTGGTCCACAATTTAACTTGTCTTCCAGCTTGTTCGAGTTAATTTTTCATGATGTGTCAAAGTTCTCTGTATTTACGGGAAAGCCAAATTCTCCCATGGAGATCATTCATCATTCTCAAATTGGTTTTCTTCGTCGGCATCAAGCATCAGGTTGTTTTCCAATCGGCTTGGGGTGTTTTCCTTTCAATTTATTATAAATTGTTCTCCTCGGAATATTGTATTTCGCCTCTGCTTTCCTATGTGAAAGATGTCCAGTTCTGACTTCTTCCAAACATGCTTCAAGTGATTCTTTACTATAAGCACTGTATCTTCTCGCTCCAAGTCTTCTTTTGTGTGTTCTGGGCATCTCTAAAAAAAATTGCATTGGAACGAAAAACTTGGCGCCACAATTGGAAAAACAAGGCAATACAAATTTGAACAAATGCGAAGGATACTTTGCGCAAGTTATCGCGTGGTGCAAAGTATCCCCATATTTTCTACATTTTGACACTTCAAAGAATTTTTTTTTTTTAAATGTTTGTAGATTGTTATGAAAAGAAAATATTGGTGGTAGTATCCAAATAATACATCAAAGATATAATAAAAAATTATTTACCTGTTCTATATCAATAGATGTACACGATATACCTAGATTTTTGCAGAGGGTATTTTACACCGTTTCCACCATTAATGTTTACTTTCGCGTCAAAACCCCTTAGGAGTTCTTGAACGCTCCAACTCAAGGGGTAATCTATGGAGGCATATACAACCATGAATACACCCAAGCGTTTGGTTGGTTCACTACATTGAATCTCTCTGGAAAATATTTATGAACTTTTTTCTCAAGTGGCGTAATTTATCCCCTTATGGCGCAAAATAACCCCATTTTACGGTATGTTCAATAAAAGGGTATATTTCATGTTTATTACAAACTTCACATATTGATTAGTACCTAATGCGGCGATGACCAATTTTATTCTAAAAGTGAAAGTAAATAACAGCATTTTAGGCTCTCACACACACACATGCATGCGACGAATTGAGACAAGCAAGAAGGGTTCTTTACCTATTCTGTGATTGGTCGATTTACGACGCATGAAATTCCGGGAAGACGGCTGCTGGCCGCATGAAAACAAGAAACATATCGTACTGCGAAAGGACTGAAACACAATATGCAACAATATTCGTTATTCATGAAATTCAAGTAGCGGTTTAATAGTTCAATATTTTTGTCTTGATAATATTGAAATTAATTGGTACATTTTTAAATCTTCAAAATTTACTTCATTCGACAGTTGCAATGATGTGAGATGCAAAATTGTAACAAAATCAAGTCAATGTGATGGAGTCACTCACATAAACATACCTAGCTTAGTCATAATATGACACATTTTTTGTATCTTAGTATTTTTATGTTCCGCAATTTTGAAATAACTCGAGTTTAAAGAGCACCTGCATACATATCAGGATAGGCTTCATCACTATCTATCTAGGTAAGGGAACTACATAATATTAGTCAGCTAATGATAAAGCAAAACATATCGCGATGAATCATCGATGTACACCCAAAAAGCGGAACAATGTTTAGTCAGTGGGGTGGCATCAGTAGATAAGACACCCTAGTTAGTAATAAGTGCCAATCTTACAAATCGTTTTTGTTGTTCTGATAAAAACATTGAAAGGGGGACAGTCAGTGAATACCAAAATAAGAAAAAATATGTTTTCAAAAGACATACTTATTTTTCTATGCATCACTAGGTAGATTTTTCATACGAATTTTTCTTATAGATGTACTTTTTTTCATACAAGGTACATTATCGAGGCCCGGTATATGTCTATATGTCTAAATGCAAAAAATGCCGTAGAACTAATTTTTATATCTGATTCATTTACAATCTGTTTCACTCCGTTTTGTTACTATAAGAAACCTCAAATAACCCCACCATCCCAAGTGGCATTTTTTCTTTAAATTCAGGCAATGAATCTGGTTCTGCGCCTATGTTGGCCCTTTCACACCTTTATAATCTTTTATTGCTGCAAGTTTTAGTTAGCTTTCCGCTATGTTATTTATCTGTTCTATTGCTTTCATCTTTTTTCAACCCTAATTTCTTGATATTCGAACCTTGTTCTATATCTGTGACCTGTGACCTATATTCGAATATTTACTTTGTCACTTAATATTTCTAAAACAAGTTACATTGCTTTTTTTCTTAACAGCAGCAAATCATCTAAATTATAGTAAGACTGATAATTTGACGAACCATATCAGGAAAGTTTCTACGGCCAATTACCTAGCACGTTAGTAGCATTACTAGCATCATACAGCCTCCTGGATCCACTAGTCATAGACCTCTTTAAGTCATTTACAGGTTACCCTTTTCTGGGCAGTCGGAATCAAGTTCATCTTGATCCTTTACATGAGGGGTCGGATTACGAACGTCCGACTACATGTTTTTCTCGGAATAGCGATTAAGAACATACTCGAAGCGAGACAACTCGAACCGAAAACGTACCAAAGCTTCCGACAACACCTCAGTTGGCGGTATCCTGTTTTGTCCTTCTTGCACACATTTGTTTTAGTCTTTTCTTGTGTTTTTATCGTTCGTAACTTAATTTTTTGGCGAATTCGCAAAATTCGATATCAAAGGAGCGGGAAAATTGGAAGTGGTTTATTTTTCTGCGAATTTTATGTCAGCGCATGCTTATTCCAAAAATTATTTTGTCCTCTGCTACTTCTATTGTTGTGTTTTGCCCTGTGTTTTCTTTATTGTAATATTTTCTATGGTAGTTTTTTCTCATAGTCTCATTTCTTGGAATAAATTATAATGCTCCTAGCTGTTTTCTGTAGGGACTGTAGGTACCTAATTTCATAGGTACCTACCAATCGTCCGAATGGTTCTTCGAATTCTTCAGTGTTGGAGTGTATTTACAGCCAAAGAGATAATGAAATTTTCTCTATTCATAACATAATATTTTCTTGCGAAATGCAAAGGGCTGAAAAACGCCGATTTTTCCACAACAAAATTCGCATTCGCAATTCGTGATTTGCATCTATATAAACTACACTTTTATGGACGAGTCGGGCTAGCCATCAGACGGGACCACAGCCGCCAGAGGGATTTGTAAACTTTAGCATTTATTTGAATCCAAAAAAACACAAAATAAACAGATATAAAAAGACATAAGTGATATCGCCCAAACGATTCGTAACCGAATACGAAGTTTGTTCGTTATCAACTCTTCGATACGGTTCGAGTTTGCCTCCGACTCAAAAACATGATACGGTTCGGACGGTCGTAATCCGACCCCAGGTCATCGTCTCAACGGGTACGCGATTTGCCTCTACTTCGGTTGTCAAATCGTGGTCGCTATTTGAACAGCTTTTTTGTCCAGCTGCCGTCCCTCAATCTAGTAATGTGACGGCCCATTTCCATTTCGCTCTCGCGATAATGTTAACAACATCGGTCACTTTCGATCTTCTGCTCACTGGTCTCTGAGACTCAAACCAAGCTATGATCTTTCTAGTTTTCTTTGTGCAACCTTTAATTTTTTTACTAATGCTGTATCTCCTCTACCGAAATGACCTCTCAACCCTTATTCATCACTCTTCTCTGCTCATGTTCCGCAAAGTCCGAAGAGCTCTAATTTGTGTAAGTAGCTTCCTAAAATCTTTCCACAATAGATACATAGTATTTATTTCTTATCTATTGTTCGTTCTACTACCAGTTTCGTCTTCGACCTGTCTTCCCATTGGCAAGTTTCCTTCCCATTATCTTTATAATTTTGTTGTCGTCGATTGTTTATGGTGTTTTATTGTCTTTATATTTCCGGATGTCTCTCTTAGTGGTCCTAGCAATATCTCTATTCATTTATTTTCAAGTGCCTTGGTTTGCGGTTTTGTCACTTCTAAGAGTTCTTTTTTGTTTAATTTTTGATCTTGTTTCTGTACGGATTTTTTGCTCCTTTGCACTTGTGGGGCAGAGTTTTCCTTCTTTTATCATATTCAATATTATGTCATTTAACTTACTTGATGATGTTTTATTGTTGGTTTGTTTTAGTGATGTAAGTAGGTACTGTTAAAATTCATTTTCATCTTTTGGGCTGGTGCAGGAGTGTTTCATCATTTTGCTCTCAACATCCAACGGTCCAATATTTAATTATTTTTCTAGACCTTCTCTCTTTCTGATATCTCATCTTCCACTCCTTATATTTCCCGAAAAGCTCCATCTTTCCATTATGTCACCCTTCCCCCTCAAGAATATAATTATGCACTTACATAAAAAAATTCTTAGAGAAGAAATAAAAATATTTGAATTTGAAAGGATACCGCACTCTCTAGCAAACAAACTTGCTGATTAATACATGAAAATTTTCCTTCGACCGACTGTCACATTTCATAATTTTCAAAACAATTCTGTCCCTAAAAATAAACTGATCCTGTCCAACCCATTGCAGCTGCGTGCCTGTGTGTGGCTATGTGTGTGTATGAGTGCGCGCTGTGTGAATCTAAAAATACAAATAATGAAAAATAGTCAATCTAATTGGGGTGTAGTAAAATTTTTGACCCACATGAGCAACGTGCAGCCAACAACAGCAGGGAAGTATGACTCATGCTTTGTGGCTCTTGCCAAAGCCATGCCCCAAGCTGAATCTGTGTGTTTCCTTCGCTGGATATGGAAAACAACAGGGGACCGTAAATAATTATTTTTAAATATAAGAGGTTTTAAAAGTTAACTTACAATAAATGGATTGGTTATTTATGTTTTAGTTTAATTATTTTAATAGGTCTATATAATTATTTAAAAAATCCATATACCTATCTATCTGAACTTCTGTCCGAACTTTTCATTATTACAAAACATAGGTACCAAACCTCAAACCTGGCAATATAATAATCTATAATATGCTGTGGAAAAGTTTATGAGAAGAAGTCCAACTTTAATAAAAACTGTATGTGTTCTGACTGAAATTCATAATTATTTATTGAACTAAAAATACCACTTTGTTCTTAACGCATTACATTCCCATTGGCAATAGACACAACAAAAAATTATCATTAAAAAAGCAAAATGGTTAGGTAACAAGGCCGTAGAACAAGGTAGTAGCTGCATACTTTCATAAATGAGTGCACAACTATTAACAATTTGAACAATAAATAAACAAGTGCAACACTTAAAAGGTGAAGCCGGTAAATAAATAGCAGGTTAAACAACTGTGTTGAACTTTATTTTAAGTATATGGACTAAAGTGCTGTTTTGATAATTAGAAATAAGTATTTTATTATTTCTTTCAGTTCTGTATCACATTGCACGGTGGCCAATCACGAATTCCTAGGAGGTCTCAGTTCCTATTTCTTTTGTCTATGTAACTTTTGAACTTTTGGATTGCACACGCCATATAGTAATTACTCTTCTCAGTTCGTTTACATCTTCAAAAATTGTTAGTCCCTTTGCAATTTGAAGGTTCATTTGAAAGTAGAAATTATATAATAGATATTTAAAGAATTTTGTCACATTGACAGTTTTCTTGCCATACTTTTGTTGTCAAGAATTGTTTTGTCAAATAATTTCTATTATCCGCTTTATGACCGACAGTGGGCAATCAAATTGTTTTGACTGATTCGATTCATCATTATATCAAAGTTCAAATAAAATTCGATTTTATTTTAATCATGACTTATGCATAATAGCCTGATGGAAACTTCAACTTTTATTTATACTTATGATCCATCAATGTTTTGCTAATTCTTGGAAATCTAACAAAGTTTCTGATAACCCACAATTATTCATGATATGTGTAAACATTTTTATCTTTACTTTCACGCTGGAGATAACGCTTGAATAAATCCAATATTTTCTATTTTGTTTATTGGAGATTTCAACATTGTTTTTCATTATCAAATCCAGTTTATGATCGGTTCCAGATTATTTTTAGGTTTTCTATAATATTTTTGAAAAAAACATTTCTCCTTTCTAGAGGTTTCTAGATTATTAAAGGCCGATTTATTAACTTTCTGATGAACTGACAGGTATGTAATCTGACGGATAAAAACGCAATCTGTATTCCCATTGGTCGGCCAGTTATCCGCCGACCAATAGAATTATAGAACGGTAAATTTATCTCGCAAATAGTTACCAGCAAGTTTATCTAAAGATGAATAAAATATAATTTAACAAAAATATCAATAATACATAGGTATCATGATTAAGAGAACCCAAATTATTTAGCGTTTACACAAAAGTAAAAAGTTGTGTGAGTTGTGATATCTGCAGAAGGCAGAAACCAATGTCAAATATTCCTCAACTGGCATTGAGTTGGGTTTATTGTTGATTCTGACATTTCAATAATCTGAGTAAGAATAAAAACAATTTGAAAAGAGTTTAAAGTGAAAAATACTAAGGTTAAATTTAACAGTCATAAAAGTGAATAGGAAAGCTTGCCAATTTTATCAAGAATACTAATTTACGATTCTAATCAGACCAAGTCTTCTGAAATCACGATTTTCATAGTTGAAGTTTGTTATGTTATGGGCCAGTTTTTTATAGACTTTCCAAAAAAATACCTAACCAACTTTGCCACTGCGCAGACAGAACATTTAAATTTAGGTACTCATATCATTAATATGCAATTTCACTTTTCAACTTGGCATCCATCTTCTTTTGACTGTTTGTTTTTCAGATATGAATGAAATGTGGGCATTGGGTTGCCTTAAAGGAATATCCTGTATCTAGGTAAAATATTTATTATTGGGAGATTTAATGTAATATTATTCAGGTTGCATTACTATATACGATCTCACACTTGCATAGGTAGATACCTAATATCTGTAGCATTGAAATTTTAACCAAAAACCAATAAACTACTTAAGACTAATAATTTTAAAATTCGTTTGAGAAGGAACCACAGTCAGCAAAAAAAATTCCAGGCCCCCATCGTAGGAATAAGGAATTATTTGTTGAAAAACGCAAACAGATGTGGGTCATCAAAGGCAAGATAATATAAAAGTTGTTCTTATGAATGGATTGCCAGGCCAGTAGTTGTGAAATGGCCTTGTGTCTTGAGTCATTTGTTACTCATCATGGTATCGTTGTTCAAGGGCCGATGCACTCGGCTAGATTCGGTGACTCATTGTTTCAGTTTTTAGGGTGTTCATAGCCAGGCACTGTTTATTTTTATCAGAGGGTGCTAATGGGCATGTATTTGTCTTCCTTCCGCATAAACATTTGAAAGCATCGTAGTTCTATATTATTCATCAGTGATTTAAATTTTCCAAACCGCAGATTTAATTTTGGTTTGACTGAATATAACTAATTCGAATTATTTACTCTTGTATAATTTCTATATTTACCTAGATTTATTTACTTTGCTGTGTTTTTTATTTTTTTGTAGCATTGACCTGATTTTCGTTATGATTTAACTTATTTTTACAAGGAAATGCGTGTTAATAAATCTAACGGAGCAAGTGAAAATTGGGCGTAAGACCATTCACATTTTTAAAGCTCTAAATAATTAATTTCCCGACAGACTAAAACAAGTTCGCCAAGTTATACACTGGAGGGTGTTTCACTTACCAGCTTGTTTCCGCGGTTTTCAAGGTATGCGGGATGCAATGACTCATTCGGTGTCATTGTAATCAAGAGGAAAAAATGCAGGTATTAATGTATCCTACTATAATCGGGTTAGTTTGATACTATATGCGTTTATCGTTGGAGAGAGCTACACAACAGCTACTTCAGATGTGTCAGGCAAGCAGAAGTTGGTAAACATTCTGAAAGTCATTTCTAGAAGAAACGTTTCAAAGGTTAATAAAAAATACAATGGAACGGATAACTAATTCTTAATCATTTAATGATGATTAACGAAAGTATGAGTCAAAACTATTTCTTTGTTTTACTAGTCGCATAGGATTTTATTTTCACCTCGAAAAATTATCAAATTGGAAAATATATAGGTACATACCTACCTATATTAGATTTATTAGCTTGATAGTTTTATGGCTGTTCCAACCTATATTTCATGGAATATCAGGTCAGGAGGAAAATCCATTATAAGTAAATTCTCTGTAAAACCACAGCAATTAAGTTTATCTGGGTATATTGTCGGTTTGGAGTTAACTGATAAATAAAATTCTTGCAATACTACTGTTCTTGTGGTGGAAATATACACCTATATATTATACAAATAGTTTTTCTTTATCCTTTCAGATCATTTAATCTACTTTATGTGCTGCACCAATGATAATCTATTAACAAAGGTATGACTAACCAGGTCATTGTATATCAACATCATTATCAGTTAAATTTAGCAACATATGGGCGCTCAATATGACTCACCCTGTAGAGTCAAATAGGGAGTGAATAAAAAAGAAACGGGTAAACAATTTCGACCCCTTTCAATAGGCCCCTAAGGGTTTGCGAGTTTAATTCAATGGTTATGAGATTACTCATGAATATTTTCTTAAAAGCTTTTTTAAAGAATTAAAAGTGAATAAGAATTAAAGATTGCTCATCAAATCTTTCTTCATCTTACTAAAGATTATTCATGAAAAGAATGATAGAAAAGCAATAAAAACAGAGCCGGACAACGCAAAAGCTCATAAAAACTTAACAGATATTAATTGGTCATATATACGCTTTTTCAGTTGTTCTATATAATCTTATTGAGTTGAGTTACAGCAACATCATGAGCGATAATGAAATTATAGTTATTGAAATTGAAAGCAGTGAATTGAGAATTTAATTTAGACACTTCATTGAATTAATAAAATAAATGCATAATCAACGAAAAAACTAGAAAACTAGCCTAACAAGTTGGAACGTCTTGAACGGCTTATTTTCAACTAAATCTTTTAGTTTTTGTTGGTTGATTATGTCGACCCTTGTCTGTAATTTGCCATTATGACCCCTTTTTGATAGGATGCTTAAATCAGAATATCCTAACTTTTATTTTTGCCATAACATTAGTTCAGCAAATACTTTTAGATTTAAATGTGGGTAATGGGAAAGTAAGACGCACGGATACAGTGCAATGGGAAACCGCCGTCATACTTTGATGTTGTCCACGGTTGGCTTAAAAATTATGTACTTTCAGGTTCGGATAAATTGCACTAGATCACATAAAATTGTACAAACTTGTGATAATGACAATGGACAGTTTAATGTTAATTGAATGAACAGAGCGGCTGTATTCATTAGTTATTATCGTAGAAAAGTGTATCAAAAATTTGAGAAGGCTGTCAACCTACCGGTGTTCTAAAATGTACTACATACTCTCAGTCTAAAAGTAAGTACAGACTAAAACGACGCCTGACTAAAAAAATCGCGCAAGTGCCTTTTTCGAATGAACGCATGCGCAGAATTGAATTACTAGCATTGTAATGCCGGTTTTCCACCAAACAGACAAAACAGAAACAAAACCCAAACATTTTCAAGACTAGCATGTTTTGAGACAGTTGGAGTTTTGTTTCGCCGAGAAAACATAACGTAGTCCGCTTTATGGAAATACGAGTTTTGTGTTTACTTCAGTTTTGTTTTTGCTTTAAAACGTGTTTTAAAACACAAACTCAACAGTCTGTTTAGTGGAAAACCGGCATAAAATACCTAGTTGCGAGTAAATTAATTTTCTCTTTTCAAAACTCTATGTAGACTTTGACACTATTAGAATATTATATTACCTACCTACCCAATAAAATGAGAGCTCATTTGACAAAATTGGCGAAGTTATTTTTTGTTTTTGAGTTATAGGAGAACAGACAAATAGGCAAATGAACAAACTGATACAGAAGCCAAACACAAGCCTCTATCCATATAGAAAAAAGACTACAGAAGTCTACCATTATTTGCTCGGTATGTGTTAAACTAAAAATGATCGGTTGACAAACAGCCTTTTGTGTGGTCCAAACGTGCTGGTACGGCGTAAAACCTTAATGTTTCCTGGAAAAGTAATATTATATGCACAACGCCATAACACCGTTGAAATCCTATGCTTCTCGGAAAAGTAATATGCAGAACGCCATAACATCGTTTAAATCCTAATGGCACTACACAATATTTCAGTATACAGTTCAGCAAAAAAAAATACTGTATAGGGCCTGAATCACTAGGTCAAAAAAAAATATGATTCACAAATTAATGAAACATGCATTTTCATTTTAATAATAATAAAGGAATAGCAGCTTTTTCTCCTATTGGTTTACATAATCCCTTCAGTAAATAATTGACCCTGTATGATTTTTTTTTAATAGAACACCCTATTTATTTATTTTTTTAATAGTTTTTCAACTGCTAGGGTTCATTCAAATATTTAAGGTTTTCCAATTATTAGCTCTAACAATTATATTTTTTGATATTATTGGACCATAAAGTATTGGAATCGAAAATAATCTGGATCGATGGTGACCTTCATGAAAGTGATCATTGAATAAAAACACTGCTTATACCACATAAAAGTATTAGACATTACATATTTTGAAAACACATCTGTCGAGACGTGTTGACGATGGAATAATTGTAGACCAAGAGCTTCGTTTCAATACTTATGTAGTGGTTGTCGAATAATCTTTTTAAGAGACGTCCAAATGCTGCGCTGGCGCACGATAGTAGGTCTTGAATTTCTGCGTCAATTTATCAATTGTGGTATTCAATATCTTATAGAGGTGCTTCATTGATAATTACAGCTGGACCTGGAGAATTTTTATGTCATCTGTGGCAAGCTGGAATAGCATTATTGTCTTATCAGTGTTATGCTTTCTCAAATGCATTTAAAATATTTTGAAGGTCTTTCCCTTTGTTTGTCTCCGTGTCTGTTGTTGGTGGCATCCATGTTTTTTTGTAGTAAACGAAGGATGTTGCTAAATTTAGCCAAAGAGCTCCTGAATTTATCCAAAGAGCTCCTCGATCGAGAATCTATCTATCTAATCCGCCTCGGGCTCCACCTCTTTCTAGACGTAGGCCCTTCCTTCATTCCTCCATGAGTCTCTATCGTGGGCGATCTACATCCATCTTGGCTCAGCGTGTTTCTTGAGAACATCTGACCATCGCATTTGTAGTCTTCCTCCCTCTGTATTCCATCTGTCAACCTTTTGTCTTAAGGTAGGTCTGTCCAGCTAATTTCCATTTCAGTTTTGCTGCCTGTGCGGGGGCATCTTTAACTTTTGTTTTATCAGGGATCCAACTTCAGATCTGCTTCATGTTCAGCATTTGTCTTTCCATGGCTCTTTGTGTTGTAGCTATCCTTCGATATTTTCCTTCGTGAATGTCCATGCTTGACAACAGCCGTATGTGAGTATACTTCCCGTCCTCGCATACAATTGACAATAAGGTCTATAAATACGGGGCTGTTTCGATTTGTCCTGCACTGAAGATCATATCCACTGTAGGTCAATTTGGTCTAAAGCCACATTGTGTTTCGGATAGCGTTGTTTCAGCCAAAAAGAAGAGGATCCTGCAAGAACTTTCCTGAGAGCAGGGAATCCGTCTAACCCAGCAGCTCTAGTATTCTTCAATTGGTTAATAGCTTTTTCAACCCTTTGATGGGAAGTAACGTAACTCAGATAGTTGTTAATAGATTTTTGAGAAACTTTGTTGAAGACTTCATATTCCACTTAGGACTCTCTGTTTAGCAGTCCATGAAATGCCCCATTCATCTGGTGCTAATAGAAGCTGGATCTTTGAGAGGTCCCATATCAAGATCAAGGGGAATTGGACTTTTTGAGAAGGCGGCGCCATGGGTTGCTTTTGTAGCCCTCGCTGATGAAGGCTCTGGCTTTGTTAGGGGATACTAAATGTTCCAATTTAATTGACTTTGTTGCACACCATTCGTGTTTCAGCATTTTTGTCCTTCTTTGTAGAGAGGTTTGTTGATAGTTGAGTTTGAGTTCTTTTACAAAACATTATAGGTTTTCACTTCTTTTTCTGATCTATGATATTCTGAATTTCTTTATTGTTCCCATCAAACCAATCTAGTGATAAAACCCGTTGATTCTCTGCAGGTTGACAGCATAACTGTTTCAAGCATTGACCAGTGTTCTTCAAATAATTAAATAAACATTCAATTCGAGGAACATAATTATTGTTCAAAATGACCTTATATATTCACACTTTACAATTTTTTCATAAATGTTGTATGAAGTTAGAAACAGTGTTATTGTTGTCCTGGTTCAATCTCTGAATGTCTTCTTGGATTTCATTTATGAAAATCTGCTGTGGGAGCACGAAACTCGATCACAAAACAATCAAAATATCGAGTCCCATAATTTTGTGAGTGAATTTCGATCGATTTCGTGCACCCACAGCTGAATAATAATTGAAATTGTTATTTGATATGTTCTTCAAATAAACCAACAAAAATTCATCCAACGGTGTTACTCTTCCTGGGGGTTATGGAATAATCCCGCCGTTATACCAAACCAAATATCTAACTGGCCATATAAAAAATATGATAATGACGGATCAAAACCCAACATATCCCATAATTCAAAAATATGACAGTTAGACCTGGCAAACTCTATATATTTGAATTTTTAAGTTCTACAAGAAAATTGGAAAATATGTAGAGTGTTCCATCATTTACATCAAACGCTTCTTCCAGCTATATTATATCACGTGACCTATGAAAGTAATACCTAATTGTTTTTTCCTAGTTAGTTTGAAAAACTAAAATTAAACCTTACAACTTTTGCATATAACTTTTTTCAACCCTTTATACATAAAAAGTTGAAGGCGAGGGAGGTCCAAATATAATGGAAAACCCTGTACATATTAATAAATGCCATTTAAAATCGGGTTGCATGGTGACATTCATTACAAAGACATTTTTTCAAACAAGTCAGTGAAAGCAAAGTAATAATAGTGATATTATTGAACTTTAAATCAAGATTGCTTATAGCATAAACAAACCATTATAAAAGAAGGGAATTATCATTATATTTGTTATTGTTCTAAGAAATCAACGCATTAACAGTTTCATCCATCAGTAGTTGTGAAATTTTCTTGATATCAATTTTACAGCAATAAAACGTGCATATTTTTGTGAAATTTTCTTGATATCAATTTTACAGCAATAAAACGTGGATATTTTGTTATCGCAGAGTTAAAAATAGCAGAATGGAGCCTCCAGAAAGTAATTATTTCAAAATCAATATTAGATAAAATAATATAACCAACCAAATATTTATGAATATGTATATATTTTCCAATAGGATTGATTATGGAGACACGAAAATCTATTGTTTTATTAGAAAATTCAACTTGCGTTGGAAATTTTTTAGAAAATGCTTTTGGATAAGAGAGGGAGAGTGAAGCATTGTCTTAATTTTCCCATGGGTTTTATAAACAAAGTTAATCTGATTGAAGATTATACCTAATAAGCTTATTATTTATTAAGCGAAAGAAAGTACGATAAGATACAGGTTCTAGAGAAAGCGATCTCTGAAAATACTTGTAGTTAAATTACGATAACCCCTTTGGAGTTTCTTAGTTATATTTTTTAACCGAAAAATACAAGATGGAGCAATTGTAGTAAACAAATGAAATATTCAGAAGTATTTATATTGGACATTGAGCTTCAAACTGCTAGAGGAATCTTAATATTTATTCGATCCTGCATGGAGTGGAAAAGTGGGATCAGAGGGATTCTCTATCCAATTATTGCGATCTGTGAGATAAGCCTTAGATGGTTGATGAAGAAAAACACTTATCTTTATAGGTGTGAGAGAAAGAGTTTGAATTCCCCTTGGAACATACCAGTAATGATGGAAAAATGTTTGTAAGCGTGGCCTGGTGTATAGATCAGATATGTACCACTTTACTCTATTTTACATCCTCTGATAAAAACATATAATCATAACTTTTGTATATTTTATGCTGGAAAATGTTCGAAAAATATATATTTTCCCATGATCCACGCTTTCAAAAAACCAGTAGGTATAGATAATGCCTACATCTATAAAGCAGCTATTGAAACATTCTAAAACTTACCGATGAACTCGAAGGCCTCTTCAAAATACTGCTTAAGGTTCTGGTGGCCCGAGTCTGTAGCGGGTATTTGTTTGTATGTAATACCGCATTCTTCGTGGTACCCAGGCAGTTGTGACGTCACGTTTAACACGCAGGTGGTACCAAGTCCTTGTAGACAAGAAAGGTCGGCTGCATCCTGCAAAAACAAAAAATACGAAAAAATGATTCATTAGCTGATCTGAAACCATTTTATGAGTGTGTGTTTTTTATGAATCAGTTATTTTGGCCTATGTTTATGATAAAAGTTCTTACCTTGCTGTTACCAAGATATAAAAAAGGCAATACTTTAGATGCGGGGAATGAATCTACGTCGGCTACAGTCGGGCAAGAAGCTGAGGGCGAAATGCCTCTAGGAGTGAGAGCCTGTGATAAAGTATGTTCGCATAGATCTTTGTGTTTCCTGTGGAATTCTCGGTGATGATTTCCTGAAAATAAAGGGCACATTAATAAACTTACCAAACAATAATTATTATTGTTAAAAAATACACTGATAATTATATGTGTACAGGGATAAATGTAAATGTGTATATAACCATCAAGAACATAAGAATTGAAATAACATCTCTGGAAAGAAAAGTGAAGAAAAATAGATCTGGTGAAGTTTGTTATGCCAATGAAACATCCAATAACTTTCAAAACGATTAAGGGGTTGGCTCTTTGTCAGTCTTAAAAAACTTTTTTTTTCCAAATTCGAATCAGAGGCAAAGAAAAATTGTATTGATTTATCGGTTTAAATCGCTTAAGATTTTTTATAGTCTCCATCTTCTTAATTCCTATTCATCAAGTTACAAATTTGATGAAATATGGGCACTGAACATTCATTAGTTTCTTTTTAATGACTGATAATAATTTTTTCCAATTTGAATATATCAGTGATAAGGAATAATGATAGGAATACATCATAGTATCTCAATACCTTTGCTACTGATTGATACAATGACAACAGGTAATTGTAGGTTTTGTGAAGAGGCAAGTGTAATAATTCTGATGGGTCTCATCTTGAAACAAACTACATTTAGGGCCGGTTTATTAATTTTCTGATAAACTGTCAGGCAATGCAATCTGGCGTATAAAAACGCAATCTGTAATCCCATTGGTCGACCAGTTATCCGCCGACCGATAGGATTATAGACCGGTACACTTATCTTGCAAATAGCTACCAGCAAGTTTATCTGAAGATGAATAAACCGGTCCTTAGTCATTAATTTTATATGGTAGCGCTATGAGTCACTGACGATAACTTGGAAATAAACTCATAAAAGCCAAAACAAAAAAGGGAAGATTTGTAAATTGTGAACGAGTTGCAGTAGGTACTTATATAGTGTCATAAAAAAATATATATAAATATATGAAGCCAAAAATGACACATAGCCATTCAAAATTATTGTTAAATATTGGAATAAAAAAAACGCTTGGTATTTGAACAAGATGGACATAAATTCTGACTCATAATTGTATGAACGTGCCTGACTTTCACATAAAAAATATAATTATTCAAGTGTATATTGTGTACTGCTTTAAATATCCATTTCTTGTTGAAGGCATAAACACTGACCCGAGCACTGACCTCATAAATAAGTTACACACATATTCTAGGTAAATTTAGATACAGGTAAGTATTATTAAGAAATATGCAAAGGTAGAGGTCAAATTGGTCACTAAAATGATATGAGATAGATAGTAACATAAGATCTCCTATATCTACAAAACATTTAATTTTTGGGACAAACTCGTAATGTAAGTGTATTTTTATGTAGGTATAATGTATAACTCATCATTACCAAAAACTGAACTGAATATATCAACAAACAATAATCAGAGGGGTTAGTCAGCCAGTTGAAAATACGAAATAATCAGAGGCCAATTAATCAGAATATAATTAACAATAAGTGTTATTCGTGGAATCCTTTAATAAAGGTAGATATTAAAAACTTCCTAGTATTAGTAGTAGAATTAGCTAATAGTTTGCGGAAAATATTCAATCATATCGCATAAATATGATCCCCCTCTACTAAATTTAAATAAAATGCTGGCTTAAATAGCCATGGAAATCAGAGGTGTGTTCAAATGATTCATACTCCAAAATAGGGGTAAGTTTGAATGAATGCATGAATCACCCAACAAACTGAATCGTTCCTTGTTATAACCCACCCATAATAAAACTCAACAGATGAGGGTTATCTTCTCATAGCTTTGACGACGCAGTAAAGCGATATTATGTTATTCGCCTGATATTAATTAGGTTCAAAGCGCTTTGAAAACGTGAGTAAATTTTGAAGTGCAGATAGGTGACTCATCACAAAAATTAACATAAAATTCATTAATTGAATATATTCTTTTGAAAAATAGTCAAGCGAAAATAAAATCACACGGCTAAGTCACGTGGACTCTGTGTTAGCATACGATATTTTATTCATCCTCACTTTGAATACAATCACAGTATGGTGAAAATTTATTTAAATTTGTTTGAATTTATACCCAGACCCGATCCCAGACCTAAATTAGGACTATTTCATTTCTCCCAAAAGAAGGCAATTTTTTTCAACAGATTGATATCTACATAACGAATACTGAATAGGTACCTACCTAATTACCTATTCAATGTAGCCTTAAAAAAAAAATTAAAAAAAAAGAGTGTACGACAACTTATCTAAGAAAATACCTCAAATATAGTTTGGATAATGGTGGAATTGGTAATATTTTATTTTCTGTAAAAGCCACCCATGACTTCCCTCAGCAAATCATCCCATCCTTTTTACCTTCCTGGGTAATAGGGAAATTATTATATTCACGTAAAAAATTGACCTCGATATTTTTTCACATTCATACGTTTTCAGGTCCCTAGATTACAAAAATCATGTTTTCTCAATTCCGTGGGTCTGTCTGTCTGTTTAGCTCAATAACGGCTCAACCTAGAACAACTAATTTTGGTATACACGCGGGACACTTACCGACAACGCTAATGTGAGGGTTTTCGTACGCAAATATACAGGGTGTACGAAAAACTATGCGACCGGTAAATGATACGAAGTTGGTTATATAAGCAAAAAGTTATCGTTCTTGGAGTTTACTACGTTTTCCTTAGAAAGAAACAATTATTTTCCATAAAATGTAAGTATTCGAAAATTCACGTTTTCTTGTATGACTAGTATATACCCCTACCCCCTGAGGAAGATTCCTGGAATAATTTATGGCTAAGAAAGTAACCTCAGATGTAGCTATGGCAACTTTGGAAATTCAGATGGTTATTACATAACTATTATAGATATGGAAAGCACTCTGGGAAATTCAAGTAAGCGTCAATAAAAACTACAAAAATATAAGAGTTTTGAAAGGAAACAAAAAAGTTTCTTCTAGATTTCTATAGAAATTTTTTTGTTTCCTTTTAAAACTTGTAATGGTTTCCATCAAGTATCGACGAAATCAACCTCTCTTAAAAATATGGGATCTGAAGTGAAAAACTTCGTACCTAGGACGCGGACTTAAATTTCACTTTGCATCATTGACTAGTTTCTTTAGTGGCTGTTTTTTGGAACCATAACTAATAACAATATAATTTCCTTGAACGATAACAAGTACAACCGAGAGTACAACCCACGACTGCAGGAAGCTTATGATCAGTAAAAATAACATTTCCCTTTTAATGAGCTGCAAGAAATGTTCATTCAGATTGGTTCAAGATTGATGATAATGAGTAAACCAAAACAATAAATTTCCCACGTAATTATTTCTTACGTAGGCGCATGACGTTTTGATTTAATCTGAAGATAGCCGCATCCTCATTTTGTTGCTAGTAACGTCAGTCATGGATTAGATACCTACCAGAGACAGACATGAAATAAACTAAATCAAGAATACAACGTCTAAAATCCTCTCAACATCTGGGTAAAGCTTAAACATTATTATGACTCATTTATATTAATTGAGTGTTATTTCTACTTCCCTCGGGAGTAAGGGAAGTATTGTATTCACGTAAAAAATCGACCTCGAGATTTTTTAACTTTTCTACGTTTTCAGGTACTTACTTAAGTACCTAGATTACAAAAATCATGTTTCAAGTCATAGGGTAACCTTTGTCATGGGTAAAGGCTTTTACAAATTTTTTAAACAATACTCATCATCACCTGGGGTTGAGAGCGGCGTTCACATTAGTCATGTAAGTTGATCTCTCGGTTGATCTACTCATGCCTACTCACATAAATTCTTGGAGGTGAAAAATTACTAGGTATAGTGCAAAGTTTATATCATGTCTCAAGCTTTGTTCTTGTACAAACGTTTTTAACATAAAAAGTATAACAGGTGTTCAAAGGTAGATTCAGGTTTATTGTAAAATGCCCAAGAGTATTAGCAAAGATCCCAATACAAGAATAAAAATTAGCCTTTACCCATGACTTCCCTAGGCAAATTATCCCACCCTTTTTTTGATAAATATCAAAATTTCAGTTCCCAATCTTGTAGAGCAGATGAACCTGCAGAACTTTCAAATACAAACTATTCTTCTAAAATAAGTAGTTTTGAAAATATACGACAAAATATCTTGAAAAGGAATAAAAAATCGACAACAGCAAAAACGTATCTGTAGTAAACTCCAAGATCGGTAACTTTTTGCTAATTTAACTAACTTTGTGTCATTTACCGGTTTTGTAAGTGACGCATAGGTTTTGGGGTCACCTTGTATATCTGCGACGGAAAGCCCTTACATTAACATTGTCGGAAGGTGTCCAAACGTGTATACCGGGGTGTATACCAAAAATCGTTGTTCTAGGTTGAGCCGTTATTGAGCTAGAGCGCCAACAGACAGACAAACGGACGGAATTGAGAAAACATGATTTTCGTAATCCAGGGACCTGGAAATTTATACATGCAAAAAAATCCTAAGGTCGATTTCTTACGTAAATACAATAACTTCCCTCATTACCGAGGAAAGTAACAAAGACAAAAAAATTGTTAGCAAAAAAACTAACCGTCGTAATTGTGCAATAACTGTTCAAGAATTTGCTTTTCATGATTCATCTTAACAAATAATGTCGATAACTCGATAATTAGATAATTGCTTGGATAATTATGAGTCAAATTAAGTAAATGTTGGTAAACCCGTAATGATCTGTAGATAACTGTTTGTATTTCGTAGATAGGGGGTGTCAATATGAAGTTTCGTTTTTATGTAAGAGCGTTAAACTATATTTAAGTCAGTAAGCCAGTAAGTACCTAAAAATCTTCATTTTCAGCCCTCAAATTACAAAAAATTTCCTAAGCTTTCAGAAAATGATCTCACAGGTGTAAAAAATAGAAGTCCCACGACTTTACAAATTGGTACATATTTGGAACTTTCTTCTAAGAACGCAAATAGGAGGTAAAAGGGCACTGATTTATGCAATTAGGCAAGCAATGCGGTTAATATTGAGTTTCCTTATCAACTCACGTAATTATTTATGACAACAATCAGATGGCATTTCTAAACATTTTCAAAAAATCTTTGGATAGAATTTTTCATTTTACATGGTATTGACGAATTGACCTATAATTAACTATTTGGAAAGAATTTGTTTCATGGAGGCATGATTCATTCTATACAAACGAGGACGGTGATTAGGTAAACGAACAGTCAAATTAACAATATGCTGGCAAACTTTTGATTCTTGATAAGTTGTAGTGGTACCTACGTTTATATGTTTTATATACTGAGCGTCCAATTTTAGAAAATAGGAATAGAAATATTTTCTATACAAAAAAAGTTTGGACTATATAGATATATACTTTAAATTAGATTTGACATAGAGGCGCCATACATTGTTAGCCTACTTAATTATTCTTGTGACCCATTTTGTGTTAAAGTCAAAAATTCTAAATAGATATGTATAGTATTTTTCAGAATAATTGGTATCGAGTTAATGACTGCAATAAAACTACCCATTGTGTTCAAGGCCAAGCCCTTTCAGATCGTCCGGGTAGTTAAAAGGAGTCAACCATTTATTGTGGAAAATACTTTACCTGCTTTGCGATTTTCTTATCTCTTTTATTGTGAATATTTCGGGATTCGAATTGTGTTTACTTTCGGATTCAAGTAACGTAAAGCGCAAACCTGATTCAACAATTGGCATAATGAATTAAAAAAATCTTTTTACTATGGTCTAGTATCTAGAATCTTTATTTGTTGTGAATTTAAGTTGGGACCAGACAATTAATCACATATAAAGATTATGAGGCTGTGTCAAATTTCATCAAACATTTCCAGTATAGGTACGATTTTATTTAAGTATATAGCCATTGATATAGCCCATATGAAAATAAGATTAAGAAATTCAGAAGTAGTGAAGGGAAGGGCCTAGGAAGAAATATTAGCACACATTGCTATGAGCTATTTTATATCTCTATGCAAGCCTGCTACGGCAAGAAAGTTTTCTCACAGAGGCTTGGAACTCTATAATTTCCAAGTACCTATTTGGTCAAAAAAGATCGAGGGAACCGCCAGCCAAATTTGTGCACTGAATACATGGGGTACAAAGGAATGCATCGAAGTATATACATGAGGACACATAGGAATACATGAGAATAAATAGGAATACATGCGATTGCAAGGCAATACAAATATCTACAAAGGAGCGCATGTAACTAATCACTACTGACAGGAAATATGTGTTTAGTAGCTATGATAAAAATATCGTCCATTTAGGCCAAATGAAAGAGTTCAATCGTTTGGTAAGTTTTATCAAAAGTTTTATTATAGGTACATCGAATAATACAAACTCGAATATGAAGGAATTATAGTTGTTAAAAATCAACATAATATATTGCGAAACTAACTAACTATTGCGCTAATTATTATAACTCTTTTGTCTCATAATCTGATGCTCGGTCTTGGATTTTTCAGGAAAGCATAATGTGTCAGCACTTTTCAGTTGAAATGGGCCGATACCTAATAACTCAATAGGACCATGATGCTTTATCTACTCCAGCAATATAGTCAGCCTTAGGCCAAGCAAAAGTAATGCTCAGATTTCGAAAATCTGAGTTGGTATTTGTTGTTTTCTATTCCAATATATCTACCAATATTGATGTTTATTGTTTATAAGCGACAGCATAATATTTCAACATAATGATTACTGAGATGATTCCATTTGAAGTATCTTCTCTACTTAAGGTTTCTTTTCGTTTTTTTTTCGTCATCTGAAGAATCGTCAACTAAATTCTTCATCATCTGTCCCTACAAAATTTTCAATTTTCTTTTTCTTGTCTCTGTAACTCTTTTTTTAGGATTTCTTTCTAGTCAAGGTTTTTTGATGCGGCTAGCTGGACTGAATTTAGGCAGAGTTCTATTGCTGGAATAAAATCTTCGGAGTTTGTCTGTACTTACTTTACCCAAGAACTCATCTAGAAGCCAACAAAACGAGGACTTTTTAATTATGACATATTTTTCTTTTAGCTTTACCCTAACATAAGGATATTTTTCTGTAATATAAGCTTCAGGAAATTTTTTGGAGAAATCTTCCGAATTCAATGAGTCCATTTCCTCTTCAGGTGAAATGTTTCCTCTGAAGTTTTCTAGTTTTCTTGAGCCATTGTAGATTCTAGATTGTGGGGGGAGTCGTTTCGGCTTTCCAGCCGCTCAGCACTGCTACCGTTGCAGACATTTTGTACGTGACTCTACATCTTAAATTGTTTCTAGGAAGCGTAGACTTCTGCCCAAGGAAGCTATTTTTCTGGGTGTCAGTTGGCCCACTTCTTCTGGTGACAGCTCGAGGAATTTGAGCCTCTTGCAGAATTGGGCTGGACATTCGCAGAGCAGGTGCTTTGCGGTCTCTATTGCGTCTGAGCAGAATCTGCAGAGATCGTCTTTTGCTCTGCCCATTAACCTTAAGTGGTACTTCACCAGGCAGTGCCCTATGAGCAGTCCTACGACCATTCTGATGTCTGATCTGTTCATGTTTTTGCTGAAAAGGTGATAAACCTTTTTGACTGTCTTAGTCCCGGAGTGTGCCTCCAGTATGATGACAGTTGGTCTTTTTCCCATTTGTTGAGATCTTCCATGATTTGGATTTTCATTAAGCCACAATAAGGCTCTGGTCCATGGTATGATGTTGAGGCCCCTTTTTTCGCGAGGCCATCTGCTTCTTTGTTTCCTTCTATGCCTTGATGACCAGGCAGCCACATCAGCATTACCTGTTGTGTGTCGCTAGTGTTTTTAGGGTCTGTTTACACTCCCAGACTAGTTTTGAGGTGCATTTGAAAGCCCTCAAGGCTCTCAAGGCAGCTTGGCTATCTAATAGCCACAGAGGTGCATTGTCTGCTTGTGGTAATTCTTCATTCTCCCATAATTGGCGCTCGTTTATTACCACTTCGAATAGGATCTCTAAGTCCAATCTGACCATCATGTGGTCGCTTAGTTTGCTGGCATCCTCCAGTTTTATTATTTCAAAAAAACGCAGGTGTCCCCTCAGATCACCAGGCTTGAACTTGTCTGTTTGGAATAGCCTGTGATCGCTGATTATTGCCTCCTTTTTCACACATAGGTGAAGTGTGAGTTTGTACAGTACCTCTAAACTTTCTATATGTTCGGTACAGTGTTCTCCGGTTGGCTTATTTCGCAGACCAATTTCGTTTAAGTGGCTTTTTGAAAGGACATTTTGGAGACGTTGAGCTGGGGCTCTTGAGCCATAGTGGCATCAGTAAGGTTTTCAAGTTCGCCTATTTCAATTTTGGTAAAATCGTCTATGTCTTGGTGTCTATGATAAGTGGCAGATCTAAATAAATGCAGTCATTTTTTATCAGCAGTAGTTCCTAATATGACAGTATGACTGATAACGTCATTTAGAGCTACATTTACACATGATTCTACGTTTATGGACAACATTTCTTCTGAGGTTACAATAGCACATTGCTTGGAACTTAAATGAGGAGTTTTTTTTTTCCTCTCTAGGAAAACAGAACTCTTCGTGTATATCAGACTCAATCTCATTATTGTTCAAATTCTATCTAGCCGTTCCATAAAACTTTTGATGCTGAAATTGACGACTGTGGAGATCGTTGAAGTCATAGATCTGGCCATTCTGAACAGTTTTTCGTTGACTGCACATGTTTAGCATATGGAGTTCATAGGTGATTGTTCAAAAACGCTGATAAATAGGTACCTTGTTTCAGGTTCAGGTTATAAAGTTTCACTACAGAACAAAAAATCACTCCAAAATATTCTTTTAGTGTTTTTTTTTTGCTCATATCCTAGGTCATATCATAAGAGAAAATTTATACATTATCATTTTTTAAAAAACGTCTAAGAAAGGGCTAGGACGTAAATTTGTGTCGCACAATTCAGGTTGAACAGGATCGAAATGGTTTTTGGCAACACTGGATGTTTGTTTGTCTTCTCTGTCGAGAATACATAAGAATACATGAGAATACAAAGGAATACATATGAATAAATGAGAATACATAGGGCATACGTAAGAATACATTGGATTACATGAGAAAATAAGAATACATGGGATTACATTAGATTTGTACACTCGAATACATTGGCGGTTAACCCCTCATAAAAGATGTAGTTCCCTACTAGCTAGGAAACATGACCAATAAGTGGAACAAGTCAGTTTAAATTTATAAATTCTTTTAATTTATGCAATCATGCAAACATTTATGTTTCAATGATGAATGGGCAGTTTTTATTAATGAGTTTGTTATTAAACACAATTATTGTCGGCGTTGGAGTGATACAAATCCATATGTTTTGAGGGAAGGTCATACAGGATATCTGGAAAATTATTGCTTGGGCGGAAACGTCTTCTCGAAAACCTCCTAATTACCAAGAACTTAAAAATCAACTTGATGTTGAAGCCGAAAAAAAGCACTATTACAGATCACCCGTTTTGTGGTAAGTACTTATGTGGATTGGACGATGAAGTTTATCTCATTTTGCGGCGGTTTAGGGGGTGGGCTCGCTGGATAGGGCCGGTTTTTTAAATTTTGTTAAGCTGTATTAGCAGCGTTTTACCACAACTGCCATTTTTTTAAAAACCGTCCCTATTCAGCGAGCCCACCCCATAAACTGCTGCAAAATGAGATTCCGACTCACTTTTTCCATCTGAACAAACTGTCAAAATTTAAAAACTATACTATTTTTCTCTCGCAAAAAATACCCAGTGCCTGGACTATAGATCCAGGTACCTATATTTTATTCGGAAACATAAAATTTTATCTCGAATCTTATCAAGTAAACAATACATAATTAACTTATAAGCATTTTTTTTTTTTATCAACACTAATTATTACTCATACCTATTATTTTCATTTCATAGATAGGTTAAACAAAACACAGGAATTGTCATTATTTAGCATTACAATGGAAATTTTGATTAGGACCTAATTGAGGATTCCGACAGATGAGCTTCTTTTGTAGTGATCATAAGGTAATGAGTAATGATCGTCCACGGAAAAGCGCTGAATTAATTGAAGAGAATTATTTCGTATTAAATAGCCCGCCACTTCGAGAATATCAAAAATGAACGGCCTTAAATCTCCGGCCAGGCCAAAGTATAGTTACAGGAAATTCGAAATGGAGTTGAGAAGCTTATGGATAAACGATACTGAAAGTCTAAACGTGTAATTAGGGTTGACTCTGAAAACCTAGATAGGATGTGGATATGCCAAAACCCAGCTGTGTGTAGGTGTTGCCCCCCCTTAACATCCAGTATTTCAAGAATTGTCTCGGGATGGAGCCAACTTAACGAAAATCATATATTGGTGGCCATATACTGAACCACCGTTGATCTCACATAGGAGTAATACAGAAGCTTGAAACTTGAAAGTAGATTTTTACATTAGAAACCTATTTGCAGTCTCCTACTATGAAACCCAATTTACCACATCCAATAATTTTTATATACACTTTTTAAATAGTCGTCAAACTTGGAGACAGTATTTTGAGGTTCCTAAATCTCGGCCTAAATCGATTATTTCGTAAAAAGCCATTTATTTTTATGTTCGTATCTAGTAATTACTAGAGTCTACTGTATTTTCATTATACATTGATTATACACACAAAAAGGTGGTTAAATGAGAACCAGCAAATATGTAGTTACAAACTGAAAAAGCTGAGGAAGCACATCGACTGATAACCTTTATTATGCAAATTAAACTTTAAAAAGTCACAGTGAAAAATAAGCCTTTCATCAAAAAAAATTAACCATAAGAAATTCATGATATTTTAATGTGAATTTTATCAAAGTATTTATTTGGGAAGGACAAAATGCTGCTGAACATATTTTATTAATTGACAATCATTAGCTCGACTCTTGAATAATGAGTAATTTAATTTTGGAACTTATTTAACTGATTTAAAAAATGTCAAGTAGATAATAAAATTGTGATAATAATATAATAATATCAGTTCATGTCTCAAAAATTACAATAATTTATATAGGTATTAGATACAATTGTTTCGAAATAAACAGTTGAGCACAGAAGCAACTTAAGCTGCTTGTTTGTGATATTATCTTCAACGGCGTAATAATATGTACTAATAGTTGATTAAACCAAAGATTTAAGCAGAACGAAAATTACCAGAAATTGAAATACCTGGAATTAGTCAAGTTATTAACATGTTAAATTATTCTCAAATGGGAAGGTACCTATAGAACGTATTTTTCAAAATAAAATATAATAAAATAACGGCCTACTAGTTAGCAATAATTAACTAATCATGAAAGACGTACTTCACTCTATTGTTCCGTCCTTTTCGGAAAATATTAAATGCAAAAGTTGTTTTTTTTCCATTTTTTAACCTACCTATAAAATTTGGAAAAATACTGAGGAGCCGATTTTTTTTTATGTTCTCTTTTAGTTGATAAGTATTAAAGAAAAAAGAAAGTGAGAACAAGGAAGCAGGACAACATATAAGAGCCAGGGAAAAACAAAAAGCTCAGAAACGTCAGTATTGAGATCCAGATCCAATTGCGTAGATGAAATGATTATTTGATCACAGCAGATGGAAAATAAGTAATGCCCATAGCTTAAATTGTCTTAATTTTAGGTAAAAAAGAAATTGACTTGGTTGGAAATTAACATTCCCATAAAATTTTCTGAGAAATATAGAAACAGTGGGCCTCTAATAACAGATTAGGTAGACGTAAAAAAAAACAGTTGTTCCAAACAGACACTCCTAATGACCCTCACAATAATTATTCCAAAACAATTTGTCCAAACAACATAAATAATGTAGTCAAATCAATTTCGGGAGATCAGCTTAGGTATTATTAGTTAGGCAGCAAGTTATTCAATAACAAATCCTTATCGAAAAAACCAAAAGAAGTTGAATTATTTCTTATCATACATGGATGAAAAGCTTACTGAATTCTGGTATGATACCTGTGAATTTCATTATTTCTTTTAAAAAAAATCCTGTAAATATGGAGGCTGAAGTTCAGGGTAGTGAACAATTTTTTGAAATATTTTTTTTATTAATCTTCATAACAAAATAAACAGTAGTTGATGATTCTTTGATTCTATAAAACAAAAATATACTTAAAAAAAATTAACAAATTTATTCTTATTTAAAACGCTTTAATTTGCCGCCCGGAAATTACGTCATAGCTGTTATGATAAGAGCGGCGAGAGCGCGGTCTGCGCGTCCTTATATTTTACATGCTTTTAGAAAAAGATGCCGATAAACTCAGTGCGCACTGATTGATAAATGGAAATCTCTCAAAAAGTGGGGTTATGTTGAGGGTGCGCCTAGATGTAATGATACCCGACAGACGCTGATATATCTTTCTTTTTTGCACTAATGAGTAAGTTTGTGTCGAATATCGGACGTAGGTTTGATTTAATTCATACTTAAATACAGCAGCTATGACGTAGAATCAAGGCGCGAAATATTTCCGTTTGAATAGTGCTTCCCAAAACTCTGCTTTTACAACCGTTTTAAACAAAGTTAGTAATTTTATCTGAAATTTCTTTTAATATGAATATCTTTTATTTACTTCATAGATGAAGAATAGATCATCGATTTCATTGAAATTATACCTTGTCCACTACCCTATTAACGTCGAGACAACTGAAAGATGTCAGCATATTTTTAATTTGTTCATATGGCAATTCGAGATGGCTCTCATTATTAAAATTGTGATTATAAATAAAATAGTATACAAAAGTCGGAACTTTCATTCCTGTCTCGAGATTATATAGGTAACTTTGACGCTATGCATGTCAGTTCACTAACTAATCTCTTGACAGGAATGAAATACTTTCCATGTCGGTTGTAATCGTCAACGGAAAATTGTTCGAAAATAATTGTTCGAAAGAAAATTGTTCGAAAGAAAATTGTTCGAACGGAAAATTATTCGAACGGAAAATTGTTCGAATGGAAAATTGTTCGAACGGAAAATTGTTCGAACGGAAAATTATTCGAACGGTAAATTATTCGAACAGAAAATTGTTCGAACGGAAAATTATTCGAATGGAAAATTATTCGAACGGAAAATTGTTCGAAAATAATTGTTTGAAAGAAAATTGTTCGAAAGAAAATTGTTCGAACGGAAAATTGTTTTATTTTTCCGAAAAATCAATAGTTTAACTGTGAATCGTGAATGAATCTATGGCCGGAGTTACCCAATTCCTTAATTCTTAATATTTGTCCCTGATTCTTAATTCTTGGTTTTTTAAATTCAATATTAATATACAAGGACTAGCACGCATTAGGTGGACGGGTTAATTAGGCAATCCAACGACCTGTCCAAATGGCGTCTGGTTGGCAAATAATAAACAAAAAACATATGTTTTTATTTTGACGGAATTAAGCCTAGTACTCATAACCGCGAAATTCGCTCTTTTTTGACGTTTGATTCACACATAAAACGTCAAATTGTCGAAGCAATGTCAAAAAACAGCCAATTTCGCTGTTATGAGTACTAGGCTTTATCAATACTGACATCGTTGACATGTAACAACCGGTATTCTAACCTCATAAAAATTTCAAAATGCCGGCTGGTTGGCAAAAGTCACCTGGTTTGGATTATTCCCTAATTTGGGTTAGTTTGCATTTTTTTGGGTTAGTTTGGGCTAGTTCACATATTTTTGGTTAGTTTCGTCACGGTTCGTTTAATACTGGCCAAAAGCGTACTGCTTGACAATAGGAGGCGCTTGGTTTTTTTAATTTAATATTAATATACAAGGACTAGCACCCATTACGTGGACGGGTTAGTTTTAGACCGTGAGATAGGGCCTGTTTAGTGGAGTCATTTTTTTTTGTCTGGCATTTTAAGGGATGAATGTGGCTAGTTAGCTGATGAGAATATAGGTGGTTTTAGTGCTTGCCACCTGTTCGAAATGTCCACAGAATGTTTCGCCGGAAAACTCGACTTCGAACTGGGATTACCGTCTGGCGATTTTTCAGCGATATTTTCACAACAAAACCTTTCATTCTCTCGATTACCAGACAAAAAGTAAACGCGGAAGGTTCTTTTCTTTTCTCTTGGAAGTTGACACTCATCCCCACTTTTTCAGCTATTGAAAAGCATCTGGTATTTTTTATGAGTGAATTATTTATCAATGTCAATCTTTTATTTAGAAGCCAAAAAATTTGAGATCATTTAAAAAAAATTCCTCATGTAAATTAATTTTTTTCTTCTGCAAATTTTCGAACGGGAGGCAGGCATTAAAACCACCCATATTCTCATCAGCTAACTAACCACATTCAGCCCTCAAAATGCCAGACAAAAAAAAATGACTCCACTAAACAGGCCCTATCTCACAGTCTATTTGGGTTAGTTTGCATATTTTTGGTTAGTTTCGTTAAAGCTCATTCAATACTGGTTAGAAGTGTACTGTTTGCCACTAATATTTTGACCTGCGTTCTTTTGTCCGCTCGCTTTTGATCGGAGATTCAAAAATAATTGAAATTTCGAGCTGTTGTATTTAAAAAAGGTTTTTCACGTTTTTGGTGGATTTACGTTTCCGAGGCGTATAAGTACATTAATTAACAATTTTCCATTCGAACCATTTTCCATTCGAACAATTTTTCTTTTGAACAATTTTCCATTCGAACGAACAATTTTCTTTTCGAAAAATTTTCTTTTTGAATAATTTTCCGTTCGAACAATTTTCCTTTCGAAAAATTTTCCGTTCGAACTCCGGTTGTAATATGTAATATATGTATTATTACAGATTTTTTCTGACTTTATATCCTTATTAAATAATCTAACCACTCAGCATCTACCTAAAGTCCAAGCTCCTTACCCAGATACTATATAGGTTAGGACAGGGTGAGGGTTAGGTTAAAACGATTTCTTCAGAAAACGTTTAAGAACAAGTTCCGATTTTTCAATCAATAACTAGTCTATGTGGTAGCTGACCTATTTACCACACTATGTATGGAAAATTATTGGCAAATTAAATTTTTTATGTACCTATTTTGAAACTGCGTTGTTAAAACCGATTTTCTAGAATAATGGTTTACCTATGTAGCTTATCAAAACCAATTACTCCGTGCCTCGCTTTGTGCAGTAAAAATAAGTAATAACCTGAACCAATTACTTTGGCCCATAAAAAATAATTTTCTATACATGGATTTAATTATGAAACGTCATTTTCACTAAATTTGATGATAAAAAATCTATATGGATCAAGGTTACCTCATGATTAACAATATTATTGCGATTTTTAAGGGTGTGCATTGTATTTTTGTTTATTGTCTTTTTAAATAAGTGACTAGTTTTAAGGCTTTTCCTTGGGCTTTTCATTGTTGATTTCATATTTGAGTTTAGCGTTGTTAATAAAATTGTATCTTTGATGATAAAGCAATTTTTGATTTGATTTTCCTACGTGTCGCCCCTTGCTGCAAGCTAAGTTGAAGGCTGGTCATTACCAGTGAATAGTTAGCATCCTAAATTATAGCACCCTCGACTTTTTCGTTAGGTCAGAAGTAAAATTTGAAAGTTTTTGAAAAACAAAAATAGGGGTGCTAGCTTCATGCAGCAACCATTCATTTTAGAGTAGCCCCGATGACATTTCTAGCGCTATTCAGAAAGGGGCAAAAACACATAGGTACCTACACAATGAACATTTGAGCTACAAGCGGAATCAAGTACAGCTTTGATGCTGGAGAACTGTTGTTTTTCGAGTAGCACCCCCGAGTTCTAGCTTTATTAAGTGATTTTTCATGGAAGAATATTGAAATTCTGAACGGTGCTATTCAGAACTCCAAAGAAAACACACAGAGGGAATCAAATAAATAAAGCTTTGATGCTGGGAACTATTGTTGTTCGAGTAGCACTCCTACCTTTGAAAAGTGATTTTTAAAATATCAGAATACTATAGTAGAGGGTGCTACTAAGAACTATAAAAAAAACGGTAGGTACGATGTTTGTTTTGGTCACCAGAGAAATCGAATGCCGCTTTGATGCAGAGAACTCTCGTTTTTTTCAGTAGCACCCGTGAATTCCAGCATTATTATGTAATCTAGGCACACAGAGAACGAACGTTTTGGCCATAAGGGGAATCAAGTATAGTCAGTATTATACCCATTTGTAGTTACGTCATCCAGGTGAGAAAAAACGTTAGGCGTAACCCATAACTGATTGACATTGGCAGAAAAATATAAAGGATGATCTCCTTTAAAACGGAGTTTGAAACCAAACAATGCTCAGACACCCACTTTTCTCAAAAATTTGTTGTCACTCGCTGTTTGCAATGTACCAAACAAAGATAAACAAAAATGACGTCATTAAAAATGGGTATAATTCTGACTATACAGCGTTGATACTAAAAACTGTTGTTTTTCGAGTAGCACCCCTGAGTTCTAGCTTTGAAAAGTGATTTTTAATAGAAGAATAACAAAATACTATATAGTGCTAGTCAGAACTACAAAAAAAAACCCATACAGACTACAAGTTTTGGTCACCAGGGCAATTGAATGTCGCTTTGATGTCAAGAACATCCGTTTTTTCCAGAAACACTCCTGAGTTCCTACTTTAATAAAAAAAAAATCGAGGATTTTACATAAAAGAATATTGAAATACAAAGGGTGCTATTCAGAACACAGAGAACGACCGTTTTGGCTACAAGGGGAATCAAATACATCTTTGATGCTAAGAACTGTTGTTTTTCGAGTAGCACCCATGAATTTTGCTTGCTTTGAAAAGTGATTTTTTGAAGACGAATATCAAAATATTATTTTTAGAGTAGTACTCAGAGCTATAAAAAAACCTATAGAGAATGCACGTTCTGGTCACCAGAGCAATGGAATGCTGCTTTTCGTTTCTCCAGTTAAGTAGCACCCCTAAAGTTCCAGTAGCACCCCTGAGGGGCGGTTCACTCACCACAATTTGTACATCGATTTCGGAAATCGCAGGGGATTTCATTAATTTTCAAGGGATTTCGAAAAATTACGGATAATCAACTTTCAACGCCGTACCACTAACGATTTCGAGAATTTCAATAAATCTATTGGGATTTCGGGATTTCAGAAGGATTTCGGTTGGGATATCGTGATTTCAGAAGGATTTCGTAAGGATTTCAGATAGGATTTCACTCTTCGCGATTTCAAATGGATTTCGAGGTTTCCAAAGGATTTCGAAATAATTTCGGATTTCGGATGAAAATGTACAGCGATTTCGGGAGTGAGCTGCCTTGCCTCGAGCACCCCCGAGCTCCAGCTTTAATAGGTAATTTTTCATTAAAACATATTGAAATACTAAAGGGTGCTATTCAGAACTCCAAAAAAAAACACGATAATGAACGTTTTGGCTACAAGGGGAATCAAATAAATCTTTGACGATGAGAAGTATTGTTTTCGAGTAGCACACCTAGCACAGTTCTAGTTTCGAAACGTTATTTTGACTAGAAGAATATCACCTTGCTGCCAAGAACTCTCTTTTTCCCAGTAGCACCATCACAAACCAAACCAATAGAGCAGAGCTATTTCGATTGATGGCAACCATAATAAACATAGTAAACCAGTTGCCATTATAGATCTTTGCTTGTTTTTGACTGACCAAAACTGCTCCAATAGGTTTGAGATTTTGGTTGAAACAGATTTATAGGACGACATAGGTAATACCTCGCATAATATAGGAACCTCGATATGCATATAGTTACAGTGAGCACTAGATAGGTAAATTGCAAATTCTAGTTGTAGTGCCTATATAATATATGAAAAATAATCAGCAAAGTAGGTATTTACAAAATTGTTTTTCTATTACATATTATTATTATCAATAAAGTGTTACAAAACTTTTATAGGAATCTACTTACTTGGTGGTATGGGGAGAATTCTAAGTACTGGGTAAGAGTTGGGTCTTTTTATCCTCATTTCGAACAGTTGTAAATAATCCAAACAATATTGGCACTATTTCAACTTAAACCCGTCTAACCGTCAACACAAAAATCGATTGGCACGAGTGTTCTTTAGAAAAATCGGAAAATATATCAACAAAAAAAACCTGTCACTACTTCCGACCGTTTCGTTTGGGAATAGTTTGAAGAATAAATAAATGAGAAAACCATACACACGCTGAATTAACAGGGTCACTACGAGCAGTGGTGGGGCAGATGATTCATTCAGAATGTCCGCTAGTTTAGTTTAGTCGTGTGCGTCATATTTTCTCCTTCTCTGAAGGACGCGGCGACGCCGAAACCGGGAAGGGAACCCAAAACGACGTCCCAAGCGAGCGAGAGCGAGAGACCCGAGACCCGACCGAATGCGATTGCCGCCGATTGGATTGAGATTTGCCAAGCAAGCCAAACACCGAATGCGCTGTTGCGTCTCGCGTCGCTTTCCTGTTTTGTCGACTCGAAATATTCCATGTCCATAATCATAAAAAAATAGTCCGGGAGCTAGGGACAGATGATGTAACAGATGAATCATTGGGTGCCGGGTGGCATCTAAATAGGCCGTCGGCGGAGAAGCGTTTGCGTTCAAAAACCCGGTATCATTGTATAGAGCCAAGTTAGGAGCAAAAAACTAAAAATATACGGAAACTAAAATTTCCAACTTTAACCTCGTATAACTTCTAAACCGCTTAAGGTAATAGAATGATTTTTCTTCTAGATTCTAGACAAAAATATTCTCTTTACTATGGTGTATATTTTATTCGAAACATATCAAAGTAGAGCTCAAAAAATCAGTTATTTCGTAGACACGGCGCGATTGAATAAAATATATGTTTGCTTTAACCTGCGATAACTCCTTTATATATTGGAGTATTCAATTAGTTTTTTGCTCAAAAACTGGCAAATTTAATTGGCTTTCTTTCGTCTCGATTATATACCGACCTATTTTCAGTAATAAACTCAATAGAGCCGTTTAAACACAACAAAGCGCGGTCTGGCGGCAGAAGTTACGTGGCTCCCTTCTCATTCCCGCTGCCAACTGACAACCCCTGGTATGAATTAAAACACTACGAGCGATGCCTAGACTGCATGACAGTCAATTTTCCTTGTTTATGGAACTTTGTGTTCTATATTTATGAAAAGTCATCGGGTTCTCATATCATCAGTAAGTAGACATAAAAAGCTAATTGAATATTATCGATAATTTTTGGAAAACTTGTAAGTACGAACGCACTTAAGTTAAAAAAGAGAACGAGTGAACGCCAAAATCCCGTAATTTCAAATGTGATTGGTCTAAGACCTAAGTCAGGATCTACCACTCTATCACTCGTTCAATTAATTGTTATATTCAACACATGAATGAAATTGGCATTATCCCTCTTCTACGCTTACGTAGGTAGGTATAGTATTTATAATCTGAACTGAAACACTAAAAAAACATCTAGTCGGCATACATCAAACAAATAAAGGACATGGGCGTCACATAATTTCTATTTCTTTAAATGGTGATAATCAATGTCAAAAAACACAACTAA
Source organism: Ceutorhynchus assimilis (assembly GCA_917834065.1). NCBI lineage: Eukaryota > Metazoa > Arthropoda > Insecta > Coleoptera > Curculionidae > Ceutorhynchus > Ceutorhynchus assimilis. The sequence goes on from OU892277.1 coordinate 14,704,547, forward strand.
ATAATACGTGGAATAAAACAGCAAATAATATCTATACATATAAATTGGGATGACACTAGTTACTAGTTATAGATAACGCGTATATAGTCTAGTCAGGCACCCGCATCCTCCCCGAAAAGAAGAAAAGTAAGAAAAGTAAGTAACCCACCCCAATAATTCAATCTATAGGCGCGTGCCGACCTAAATTATTATTTTGGGCTACTGTCGCGATATTTCGTCGCTGCTTATATTTTGTACAGGTAAACTTTACAATAGATTTTCTATGAAATTAAGAGAAGAGAGCGATGTGATGTTGAAATATCCTCGTATAATGCAGTGTTTCAAGTCAGAATAAAAATACTATACTACTTTAAATTTTTTCATTTTGTAGGCGTACTAACATTGACGTCATGGATAATGTTTGTGTTTTATGTTGGAAAACATTAGCGGCGGAATCACCTAGCTTTTTAAAAAGCCAACGAAACAGGGCTACTTGACAATTTTTCCTGCAGCAGAAAAAAAAAAGATGCTATTTCTTCACTGATATTGTCACGAAGAAAAGAAATAAACGCTAGTCCCGAAAGATTCAAATACCTATCATAAAAGTTGCAGAAAATATTTTTGCAGAAAAAATAATATTGACAAGGTAGTGAAATTAAATAACTAACTCAAACATAACCAAAGTATTTCCATCAAGCAGTGGTCACAAGTACTACCCGAGAAAAGATTTTTACAAGCGCTATACAAATAATCAGTGGCGGCTCGTAATAAAGGGCTCTGGGGCGCCGCCCTCCCTGCAGTAAATGAAAAATGAATTATTTTTGTTTTTCTTGGAACCCCAAAAATACTTCATTCAGAAAACCAATAAAACAATAATATGAAAATTGAAATTAATGAAATTCAAACATGCTGATATTCGGGCAAGTTATATCGAATGAGTAACGCATTTCGTTAGTTCTACGGGGACTACGGGCAACTTATGCCTGCCGAACGCGGGCGCTAGAATATCCGTCCCGGCTGCATCTAAACATTCCGGTATAGGATTCGGCACCTAGGCATATTTCATTGGTCCGTTTGAATTCGGACCGCCAATTGATGCGGAGTGCCGAAATCGGTTCTTGAATGTTGAACGGTGCTGAGCCTCAGGTCAGAATGGTCCATTAGCAACAGCCATGTGGAGTGCCGAATCTAAGGTCAAAATGTTAAACAGTGCTGAGTATCAGGTCCGAATGTTGCCATGCGTTTGGCGCGGTTTTTATATTGAATCATTAAATCAGCACTCCACCTCCTTCGTGTTCCTCTTAGCTAAAATTTTGCGGCGGATGCGGTTTATTTCGCCGTTGCTTTATGTGTTCTTGTGCTTAAACATGCAAGATTAGTTTGCCTGGATTATTTAAACACTTTCAATGTCGTGAGAAAATTTACCGAGCCAACATTTTGGAGAAAAACGATATAAAGCAATGGAAAGAAGAGTATGCGAAAATAGTTATTTTCCTAACAAGTGCGCAAAGTGTTACTTTTCCGCACGCAAACACAGTTATCCGAACGACGCGAAGCGGAGTTCGGATACGTATTTGCGTGCGGAAAAGACACTTTGCGTACGTGTTAGAAACAAATTTTTTCCTACGAGCTTCATATCAGGTAGGTAATTAGGCAATTCAATCCATCTGTCAAAACAGAAAATTCAATATGGCGTGGCGGCCAGCAAGTTTGTTTCGAACATGTATTTTCATCCATATTTTAATTATTTTGCTTCGAGTTTTGTTTGCAACCATTTTGACTATCCAATAAAATATTTGTTGACTAGGTACGTAAACTTTCAAGTCGGGCTGAAACTAGATATTTTTTTTGTGTTTTTTAGCCCATGTGTGGCCGCCACGCCATCTTGAAAGTCACGTGGTTTGAATTGCCTAATAACAAAATTTAAAATAAAAAACGATAATTTGTTTAATTATTTTTTTCTACAAACGTGTTAAAAATGCAATTTTTAACACCCCCTCGAAGCATTAAAAATGTTACTTTATTGCACTAGTGTTAAAAGTCTTTAAGGCACTAGTGTTAAAAATGAAACATCAAAATTTGAAAGCAAACGTCAAAAAAAGTTTGTATTTTTAATTATTTACATTAATATTAATGGTAAAATTTGAACAACTGAGGAAGCTCCATCGGCCGCCTCCTCTATATTTTTCAAGGGATTGATGCAACCCTCTTTTTCTTGTGTATTTTGTTGCATTTTTAGCAAAAAGCTTACTGACCACGATAGACCATACGACAGACTTTCAAGAAACTGACGAGGCATTTCATTACCTGTAAAACAAGGTGCTGGTTGTTTGAATTTTTTGACAAATATCAAATTCAATAATTTTACGTAGGAAAGATGCTTCCAATTTATTATTCATTTAAAAATCCAATTTGTCACTGGTTATTGCTTGTTATTGCCGTTTGTAGAAAAAATATTGTATGATATTTGTGTTAAAAGTATTTTTAAGGCACTTATGTGAATTGCAGAATTCGCTTCGCTCATTCTGCAAACTTTCACATGCGTGCCTTAAAAATGTACTTTTAACACTTATATCATAAATAACTATTAATTAACTTAAAGGGAACCTATGCATTTATCAGAAAATTACATAACAAAAAAAAATAACAGAAAATCCTCGTCAGAGCTGTTCATCTTAAAGCGTTTAAATTTGATTAGAAAGTTTGTAGATTTTTGCATATAAATAGAGAACAAATCTGACAATGTGTCAAAGTTAATTTATATTTGGTGTTTGTATAGATGATGACTGATATAGAAACAGAGGAAAAATTTGTCATCATGTGTCAAAGTCGACAGGTGCACTTATTGTTGCATGACAATTATAATTACTTTTCGGCACTCAGTGCGGATAAGGCCTGTATCCGCACTGAGTGCGGAAAAGTGTAACTTTGAGTCCGGAAATGCGTGCGGAAAAGTACTACTTTGCGCACGCTCGTAGGAAAATAATTATAACAAATTCAAATGCAGGTTTGTGTTCAATGTCAATTCAATGACGTAGAATCTTCTTGACTGCGAATAGACTTTGGAAAATACATTTTTTAGATATGTTTTTGTATGCCATCATAGTGCTTATAAAAAAGTGGATCAAGAAAATAATAAGAAAGGAAAATCCAAAAACTGCTGTTGCCTGGCTTCAATTCACCATATTAGTTAGGTTAGGAAAAATCTGGCGCGAAATTTAAAATGGGTTCCTAAACACATTTCAACAAATTTGACAGCAATGTATTTCTTATGGGGGATTCAATAGAGTGATTTTCAGACGGGAATATCTTGGGTTCTGGGCATTTCTTAGTATTTGAACCTATTATACGTCAAACTTTGAACATATTTCTCTATAATTCATGCTCTAATTGTTTTTTTAGACCTATGGATTAAAAATACAAATGATTTTAATTGAAAGTGTCTGTTTTCGGTGGACGTACGTCGGGTCTAAAACCAGCTGTCAGAAAGTGAGGTTGTGTGTTGTGTTATGATTGTTGGTGAATTGTTTATTTATTTATTTATTTATCACTAGTTCAGTCATTTGTTTTTCCATTTTTTTGGATTATTGAAGTACATCTACTAACCAAGTATGTAGGTACACTTTTATTTTATTATAATTATTGGTACCAATATATTTACTTATGGATCAAGCAACGACATACGTATTTTATACAAACATCGGCTTCTTAAATTGGTAATATTTTTATTTTAACAATGTTTATTCAACTTTCAAACACTCTCTCAGTTAATTAACATATTAAAAAAACTATTTATACAACTTACTTCCCTAACAAACGTTCTATCACGTCTACAGGCGCTTTTAAAATTGAGTCCCCATAAGACATCAATGTATTAATTTTTGAACTAGGAACCCGCGCCAATTTGCGATTCTAACCTAACTAATATGGTGAATTGATATTTTAATTAAACTAAGCACCACAGATACCAAAAAAAAAAAGATAAATAAATATATTAGGGTAATTATTTTCAAAATTTTCTAGTCTAATTTGCCAGATTTCAGGTTTTTATAATCCCCCCCTGGATCCGCCACTGCAAATTATTGTCCAAGATTTTTTGAAATGTATCGTTGAAATAAAATAAATGTGTAACAAAAAGTAAATAAAGTCTGTTTGTTGATTTTGTGCCGCGCTAACGGAGTAACATTCCAACCTGCAGCTGGGCACTGTTTAACATTTTGACCTTTGATTCGGCACTCCACATAGTATATGTATATACCATTCCGACCTGAGGCTCAGCACCGTTAAACATTCAAGTACGGATTTCGGCACTCCGCATTAATTGGCGGTCCGAATTCAAACGGACCAATGAAATATGCCTAGGTGCCGAATCCTATACCGGAATGTTTAGATGCGTCCCGGCTGCATGGAGGTAAGTAACACCCATTTGGCTCACTTTCGCAAATTTGAATGTAACACCCGATATCGCAACGGAGAGTTTCTTTATCGTGTGTTACTTACCCTGGACAGATTTGCATTCACATCATGTTTAACAGTAATGCCTTTATTAAATACATAGTATAGATATAATATTATTAGTTTTTTATGTTTCAAACTTTCTGTATTTTATTAATTTGCTCGTTAATTCTTGCTTATAGGCCCTACTTTTTGTATTTCCTTTTGGTATCATGTACACATGTAGGGCCAAATAAGAGAAAGAAGATTGAAAAAATTCAGTACAATGTAATTCGAAAGTATCTGTTCCTTGTTGACCTGGTATGAATGTCACCAAGCCTCACCGGAGAGATATTCTGAGTTCTAAATAATATTTTGTATCACAACAGCAAAATGTAGAAATCTTCTTTCTTTCATCTTGAGCATTTCACTGTTAGTAATGTAAGGAGTACCATGTTCTCGTCTATTTATGTTCAATCTGTGGTTCAATATATACCTATCGTACACAATTGTTTTGAATCTTTTGTAGTCTATATCTACACACAATGGGAAATTGGTCAGCAACAAAAAAATTACAGCTCAAAAACAAAATTCCGGTTTTTTGAGCCCACCCTATATATTAATAAATTCCTTGTTATTTCAAAAAAAAAAAACAAAAAAAAAAGGTCATATACAGTGCGTTATTTAAAAATGTGAAACGTGGCCTTCTTTTTGGATTTTTCGATGTTCCACAACTATACAAATAGTGAAAAAGACGTTCTCCTAAATTAAAATTAGTGTCCGAGGTTTTTCGAGAAATCTCTTTTATTGTTTTTATCTGCTTAATTACGAACGCACAGTATAATTTAGAATAATATAACAATAATAATTATATTTTGCACTTATATACCTACTCATGTTTTAAAATTTAAATGCCCTAAAATAATTATTTACAAGATGGTGATAGTAAATAGGCTTATCTAATACCGAGGGTAAGTAACACCCGATAAAGCGCACATCCATGCAACCACGGGTGTTACATTTAAAAAACCGAACCGTTGTCGAACGGATTGCCGAATGCTAAACAGGGTGTTACTTACCTCCATGCGTCCCGGCTAGTGCCACGATTTAAGGCGGTTACACACGGACGTGGATGGCTTAATACATATACGTGCATACATCAACGTGCAAACAACAACGTGCATGGCGCCTTTGTACAGACGCTCGCACAAAACTGCAGTCTTGCTATTCTTGCCACAGTATTCCGAGTGTGCATACAAAATTGCACATTCAAAAACGCGACGTTATTTTGCATACACATTGATGTTTTTGTTTGAGCGTTCATGTATGTGCGTACATGTTTTCAGACATCCACGTCCGTGTGTAACCGCCTTTACGTGGTGGGTTGCCATGGCGACGAACGTGTGACGTCACCCAAACATCGCGCTAGGCGGTGCGTTTATTGGGCTCCAAATATTCCGCCCGGAATCAGGAAATTTTCGCGCATTCAACGGTTGCCGGTGTTTATTCAATGTTTTGTTTTTGGATTAAGTTTTTTATCAGTATTTTATCAGTTTTTTATTCGAATTCGGAAAGTTTTTTAATCTAATTTGCTAATATGGAGGTCAGTGAATTACAAAAACTCGTGTCTCGTGTCCAGCTCTTTGAGTCTAAACGACAAACTTGACTTGAAAAATACTGGACGACCATTAACAATATTGAATATTGTGCAAGTACAATCAAAATGTAAAAATAAAGCACAGTTTTCGCGAAAGTTTGACAAAGAAATATACAATAAAAATTCGTGGATATGTGTCAAAAACTGGCTAGTACCCTAGTACTCATGTTGCCCCTAAAATTTTGACCTTAAAATTTATATTTAGAGACTGACTTTATGATGACAAATTTTTAAACATTTTTGTCTGAGCCCCCCCTCACATGATTGTCACGAGCCGCCACTGCAAATAATGATGTTATGCAAGGTAGAATGAATTTGTATACTGATCTTTTCGCTGCGGATGCAAAATATCACAGTGTATTTGAATCTTTCGGGATTTAGCGTTTCTTTATTTTCTTCGTGACAATATCTGTGAAGAAATAGCATCTTCTCTTTTATCTGCTGCAGAAAAAATGGTCGCGAAGCACTGTTTTGTTGGCTTTTTCAAAAACACAAACAATATCCATGACGTCAATGTTAGTCCGTCTACATAATGTAAAAATTTGAATTAGTAGCTACGTAAAGCGTAAAAAAGGGATACATTCATTCTCATTCATCTGTTGAATGTTCTAATATCTATATGAATAGATCCTGACAGACCAATCACACTTGAAATTACGGGATAATTATTATAGATAGGTACCGATAACTTATTATCGGCTCAGAGAACCACCAACCTATTTAATTAATTTTTAAAGTTTTGACTTGCACTCGTTCTCTTTTTTAACTTAAGTGCGTTCGTACTTACAAGTTTCCCAAAAATTATCGATAATTTTCAGTTAACTTTTCATGTTACTATAGTCTATTTCATTGCAGTTGATAGTTCAAATCGTTTTTTAGTTTAGGACCATGAAGTCATTTTAGAGCCATTGTAAGTAAACCATTAGGTTCACAATGACTTTATGGTCCTAAACCTCGATTTGAGCTATCAACTGCAATGAAATAGACTATACTTACTGATAATCCAGCCAATCCAGGTATTCTTTCGATCTGAACAAACTGATCGAAGTCAATTGAGGTTTGTTTCAAACAACTGTCATCTGATTTTACTACGATTTCATTGGGTCGAATTGTTTTTTTGACGCTCATAAACAAACCTGATGTGTTTACATCAGTTTGTTGAGTTAGTTCAGATCCAAAAAATACCTGTAATTATCATCTTACCTGTGCCAAACTCCTTATTCAAGCAGAACCCGATAAACAAGACTTTTCACAAATAGAACACAAAGTTTCATAGACAAGGAAAATTGACTGTCATGCATTCTACGGCGTCGCACATAGTTTTTTAATTCATGCTCGTGGTTGTCAGCAGGCAGCGGGAATGAGAGGGGAGCCACACAATTTCTGCCGCCAGACCGCGCTTTGTTGTGTTTAAACGGCTCTATTGAGTTTATTATTGAAAATAGGTCGGTATATAATTGAGTCAAAAGAAAGCCAATTAAATTTGCCAGTTTTTGAGCAAAAAATTAATCGAATACTCCAATATATATATGTTACTGTAAATGCCCGAAATTCGGTAAAACCTAGGATAAGCGCGCTAAACCTAGGATTTACCAAAAGCAAGTGGTAAAAGCCCGAAAACTAGTTATTTTGCTTCCATTTCAGACTTTTACCGGACGTTACAGAAATCGATATCTGAGACGATAATCGTTAAGAAAATTTCTTGAGTCCTATAGTGATGTTCCATCTCCAGGAAATTAGCGTAAGAAGTGCAGTGCGAAAATTGTCGTTATATAGTGGCTAAAGGCCGTTTTACAGCTTGCAATTCTATCTGCAATATGCAAGAAACTTGAACGAGGGCATGCGCAGAAGTGAGTCAGCTGATTGTTTTCTGCAAGATTCTTGAAACTTGAATGGCATTGCATGCAATCGATTTGGTATGCCATTTTTCTTGAAGGTTTTCGCGCAAGCTGAGGAATTTTTAGCAATTATGATGCTTAAAGTGGATGCTATTGCTTTCTTCTTTTTATATCGACTTATAATCACTTTTTTCATTATTGGAAAATGCAAACATCAACAACACAACATTAAAAACAAAAAAGTATTGTTGAGGTTAGAGAAGGAAACAAGTCAAATTGCAAGGTGTAAAACGACGTGCAAAAAATCTTGAATGCAACTTTTTTTCATGCAAAAAATTGCATTCAAGTTTTCTTGCAAGCTGTAAAACGGCCTTAAGGATTCAAGAAATGCAATTGTATTCGAAAATGTTCCACCAAAAGATGTTTGTGCAGATCCTTTAAAATACTCTGCAGTTTGCCCTGTACGACGAATAAATAAATATTTCTAAGTGGACATTTTAATTCATTGATTTCATATAAGAAATAAAAGGATTTTTTCTTTTAATATTTAGGTATAGTTTTTCTAAAGTCAATTGGAACAAGGTGAACATAAATCATAACTGGTGGCTGACTAAAGGCAGTGCATTTCTTACAGTTGGTAACTTGTTCCAATTGAGTTTGGAAATACCATACCTATTATCCGTTCACAATCCGATGTCCACTGGTAGGTACAGGTAAAATCACCTTTCAATGCTTTTTGATAGGGAAAGGTGATAAATTTACCTGCACCTGTGGACATCGAATTGTGAAAAGGATATACTTTTTGCAATATTAGTACCTGAATTCTACCTGTTTTTTTTTTATATTTCGTTTAAGGCCACTATGATTTCTGTTTTCATTGAAGAATATAAAAATAAAAATTGTTTTTGTGTGACTTTTTTTTTCATTTATAAAGTACCTATCTTATTTTCAGGCATTGAAATTTAAACGATTATCGTTTCAGGATATCGATTTCTGTAACGTCTCAGTGGTATTCGTACTTTTACCAATGCGGTGTGGTAAATCCTAAGATTTACTGTCTGTGTCCGGTAAAAGTCCGAAATGGAAGCAAAATAACTAGTTTTCGGGCTTTTACCAATTGCTTTTGGTAAATCCTAGGTTTAGCGCGCTTATCCTAGGTTTTACCGAATTTCGGGCATTTACAGTAACATATATAAAGGAGTTATCGCAGGTTAAAGCAAACATATATTTTATTCAATCGCGTCGTGTCTACGAAATAACTGATTTTTTGAGCTCTACTTTGATATGTTTCAAATAATATATAGACCATATTAAAGAGAATATTTTTGTCTAGAATCTAGAAGAAAAATCATTCTATTACCTTAAGCGGTTTAGAAGTTATACGAGGTTAAATTTGGAAATTTTAGTTTCCGTATATTTTTAGTTTTTTGCTCCTAACTTGGCTCTCGACCAATGAAAAAAGTCGTCCATTTCGATTTCATATGCAGAAAAATACGCTGAATCATCTGATACTAGTCTCAATAAATTATACCTCAATACCGGGTTGCTCCTTAAAACGAAGGCTTTTACGCGCTTCGCCGCCATCCTAAAACATTCCAGTATAGGATTCGGCACCTAGGCATATTTCATTGGTCCGTTTGAATTCGGACCGCCAATTAATGCGGAGTGCCGAAATCGGTACTTGAATGTTGAATGGTGCTGAGCCTCAGGTCAGAATGGTCCATAAGCAACAGCCATGTGGAGGGCCGAATCTAAGGTCAAAATGTTAAACAGTGCTGAGTATCAGGTCCGAATGTTGCCATGCGTTTGGCGCGGTTTTTATATTAGATCAGCTGTCCACTTCCTTCGTGTTCCTCTTAGCTACAATTTTGCGGTGGATGCGGTTTATTTCGCCGTTGCTTCATGTGTTCTTGTGCTTAAACATGCAAGATGAGTTTGCCTGGATCATTTAAACACTTTCAATGTGGCGAGCAAATTTACCGAGCCAAAATTTTGGAGGAAAACGATATAAAGCAATGGATAGAAGAGTATAGTGATATAACATACACGAATTGGAATGTGAAGTCAGCGAAAAATAATTATAACAGATTCAAATGCAGATTTGTGTTCAATGTCAATTCAATGACGTAGAATCTTCTTGGATGCGAATAGACTTTGGAAAATAAATTTTTTAGATATATTTTTGTATGCCATCATAGTGCTTATAAAAAAGTGGATCAAGGAAATAATAAGAAAGGAAAATCCAAAAACTGCTGTTGCCTGGCTTTAATTGATATTTTAATTAAACTAAGCACCACAGATCCCAAAAAAAAGATAAATATATTAGGGTATTTATTTTTAAAATTTTCTATTCTAATTTGCCAGGTTTCAGGTTTTTATAATCCCCCCCTGGGTCCGCCACTGCAAATTATTGTCCAAGATTTTTTGAAATGTATCGTTGAAATAAAATAAATGTGTAACAAAAAGTAAATAAAGTTTGTTTGTTGATTTTGTGCCGCGCTAACGGAGTAACATTCCAACCTGCAGCTGGGGACTGTTTAACATTTTGACCTTTGATTCGGCACTCCACATAGTATATGTATATATACCATTCCGACCTGAGGCTCAGCACCGTTCAACATTCAAGTAGGTACGGATTTCGGCACTCCGCATTAATTGGCTGTCCGAATTCAAACGGACCAATGAAATATGCCTAGGTGCCGAATCCTATACCGGAATGTTTAGATGCTGCCGGGTGGTGTATTATTTGAAATTAAGCATAATAGTACGAAAGACGGCTGCGGAAAAAATGTCGACATAAGGAAAGAAAGAAAGAAAGAAAGAAAGAAAGAAAGAATTTGCTTTATTGTCAGAAAATTTTACAATTTTGTGGACAAAGCTAAAAAAATAAAAAACAAAACATACAAATGCAAAAGCACAGACAAAACCAAACACTTGAACAAATAGTTCATGGTCAAAATTTGATTAAAACTAATAAACAAACATCTAGGTCTAACTGCTTATACTGTGCGAGTAAGCATATTATAAGTACTAAAAAAACAAACAAACAATAACTTATAACTTATGTAAGGTGGACGAACGATAAAAATAACGGCAGAAACAATGTCGGCCGACTGTATATTAAATTTCTTCTAACAGTCGGCCGATGTAGGTATACAGGGTGTCCCATTGAAGATGGGAATTATTGGGATTAAGCATCTGCTTAATTATCGTAGAGGGATTTTTTTTTAAATTTCACAACAAATGCCCCAGAGCTTAGGTCTCTATATCTTTTCGTTTTGGAGATACGATACAGGGTGAAACTGGAAAGTTCCACTTTTAACTTTTTGAGGGTAGTATCTCGCGTATGAAAAAAGATTATCAAAAAGGAAAATTGTAATTTTTCACATTTTCAGAATGCGCATAAAAATTTCCTTTCCGATGATATATAATTTGCCTAGATTAATAATCTTCCATAAGAACCCTTGTAAATCACATTCAATATTAATTTGGTTATATTTTCTGGTTCAATGTGTAATGGAACACCCTGTGAAATATTGAATGTATTGTAAGAATATTGAATCATATATTTTTTATTTGCCCCTCATTTGTAAAACGTCACTTATTAAGTTAAAACCTAAATAAATCGATTTTTACAAACTACTGGCTCTAATGGTAGGATGATGACTCGTAAAACTGACAGCTAAACTGTATAAACTTTTTAGTCAGTAGAATTATTTATTTTTGAAAAATCAGTTTCATCACAAGAATAATTTGCTTGTAGGTTGTCCTCATCATACGTAATCACTCATCACTCAAACCAATTCTGGAGCCGCACACTCTTCCACAGTATTGGCACACCCAGTTTCTGCCAGCACTGTCTTTTCCTCTGATCTCTCGCTTCTTTCTGCGGTCCCTCTTTTCGGTCTCGTGTCTGCGTCGCTGTTCTTCGAAAGTTTGTGGTCCGCCGTGGACTACCCGACACCATGAGGGCTATCATTTGTCATCCTCTCCCAGTTGCTGATATCGATGCGGCACTTTGCCATATTTTCCATCAAAACATCTTTGCAGCGTTTTTGTTGACATCCTTTGATTTCGTTTTCGGCGTTTTCCCTCTTACAGTTGACTGTAAAGAATCTGTCGTGGAAGACGTGTTTCGGGCATGCGGACGAGGTGACCTGTCCAGCGAAGTTGGTGCTTGATGATGATAGGGCTTCCATGCTAGTTGTTTTGGCCTCATCTAAAATAATAATGTTCGTTCGTCGGTCTTGCCACTTAATCCGTAGCATCCTTCTTAGACATCGCTGGTTGTCATTTTTCTAGTTTCTTTATGTGTCTTATGTAGGTGGTCCATGTTTCGCAGCCATATGTAAGCTATAACAACTGCGTTGTAGCCGCGAAGTTTGGTATCAGCGCTGATGTGGTTGTTGAAGAATCTCTCTAGAAGTCACCCGAACGCGGCGCTACCACACTTCAAGCGATGTTGGATTTCAGCGTTAGTGGTTGCTTTCGTTGACAGATAACTTCCAAGGTATGGGTAATCAGGCTTGGGCTGGGAATTGGTATCCGGTGCAGGTTGGTGCAGAATCTGCGTCTTGTTGACCTCTAGGCCCATTCTCCTGTATGCCTGGTTGAATGCATTGACAATTGCCTGGAGATCTTCCTCTGTATTGGTCATCACGATCATCCGCATATTAAAGTTCAATTATCGACGTCGTTGATACTTTCGTCTTGGCTCGTAATCCGTTAAGGTTGAATAAGCCGCCAAGTCTGTACAGGATTTTCACTCCTGACGGCAAGTGACCTTCAACACGGTGAAGTATGAATCCTATGAATAGAGAAAATAAAGTGGGCGGAATAACACAATCCTGTTTAACGGCTGTACTTATTTTAAAAGACTTTCCTTGTCCATCGTTGCTTAGGACGGTTGCATTCATATTATCATGCAGCAGGCGGAGTATTTGGATGTACTTTTGCGGACACCCAATAACCTTTGCCAATATATTCCAAAGAGCGTCACTGTTAACCGAATCAAATGCTTCCACTAAATTTTTGAAGGCCATGTATAGAGGGCGATTTTGTTCTCTGGATTTCTCTTGCATTTGTCTTGCACTGAAAATCATGTCAGCTGTACCTCGGTTGGGTCTACACCCTACACTGTGTCTCTGGGAGGTTCTCTTTGGCAGTTGGGATTGAACGATTTGATAATATCCTGGCAAGTATCTTCCCTGCAATAGAAATTAAAGATATTCCTCTGTAGTTTCCACATTAAGCCCTATTTCCCTTTATAAAAATGGGTACTATTGAGGCATCTCTAAGTTCGGCTTATTAGGATGTGGGTTTGGGCACTCAGAGTGGTGCTTCTTGTTTAATTTGAGAACCTCGCTCAGTTCTTGGCGTGTTGGTTTCTATCGAATTTCGTTGAAGATGTCATTATTAATTTCTGATTCTCTATTAAGTAGTTCCTGAAAGTGTCCCTCAACGAGAATTAATGGAAGAACTGTCTTAAATCAGTCTTAAAAAGTCAGTTTTCTTATAAGAATAATTTTCTTGTAGCTTGTAGGTACCTTCTTTCTGGAAAACTTTCCTGGTGAAAAACTATAGCTACGCTACGATTGCTGCTTCATTACATGCATGTTCAATCTCTAACCCAAATAACTAAAACCAGATAAAGCACTATCGACTACGTTCTGTGATCTTTCGATATAAACTTCGTTGACTGTATTTTCTTTAGTTCAAGTTTTTTAGATCATGAAGCAGTGGGTACTCACAAACTATATTCGAAACACCAATAGCAGGAATGTCCCACGGAAGTTACGCCAAATTAATTCGGAAAAAAATTTTCTAAATTTTAAGCACCTATGTCAAATGATAATTATGATGACATCGATGCACTCTTCTTAGGCCTTACGCCTATCAAAGATAAACAAATAAACCCTCCTGGACTATACATATAATTTTAGTTTCCGTATTTGAATACTGACTCAAGATTCGCAAAATTAGGTACCTATAATGCGGAGTTTTTCAATGAATCATTGAATCGATTTTTTCTTTTTGTGAGTGTGTTATATCACATATTACCAATTCAGTTTTTTTTTTCATTGAGAATTAATTTATTTTCATTGAACCAGGACTTTGTTTTGTAGAATATTGTATTTGCTTTATGTTCTATTTCTTGTACCATTGTAGCCCCCAGTCAATATGTTGGTGTCATCAGCAAAATTTACTATACTTTCTTCTTTATTTTGCATAACTTTTTATAGGTGATTCAAATAATAACAAACAGTATTGGAGTATTGGTATTGGACCAAGTAAACACTGCCTTAGGCCACTCCCACGTCACTTGTAGTTAAAATATTTGTTTTTTTGACATCAGTTCGAAGTTCCGTCTGCAATAATTACACAATGTGTTCTGTTTGTTACTGATGTGTTCTTTCAAAGACAGCATATTTTATGTCATTAGTATTTAGTTACATTCGCTCCTTTGTAGAGCTTTGTATTTAATTGCCTTGCAATCGTATTCTCATGTATTCCTATGCATTTTCATGTTCTCCCATGTTTTCCCTTGTATTCATATGTATTCATTACGTATATCTATGTATTCTTGTGTATTCCTTGGTATTCCTATGTATTTCTTATGTATTCTCTTGTATTCCCATGTATTCCTTTGTACTCCATGTATTCAGTGCATCAAAGGTTGTTTTGTTTTTAGTTTGTACCTATGTATAGTGGCGGCTAAACTGAAAAATAAGACTTTTTGTCCAGAGTCTTTGCTTGCTAGCCTTTAAAATGCTGAAAATTACAGTCAGTTTCACTGCGTTGATATGCTATCGCCTATATTGCACTGACGAGAGGGAATAAGTTCCGAAACCGGTATGCAATTAGCGCGGCATCCAATGATAAGAGACTTCAGAGCTTCAGACTACCGCCATATTGACTAAGCCAAGTATAACCACATGTATTGTGTAATCTGTCCGTGACCAGCACATCACAAACTCATCGTGTATGAGTTATTTCAGCAGTTGCTTTGGAGCTTCGATTAACCCTTTCGCTGCGGCAAGCGCTCCCAAAGCCTCGCCCGCTGTGCGGCGTTTCTTGAGCCGTCTCGTACATATACGTCCGGAGCAGTGTACAGTAATTTTAGCATGAGAAAAATTGCATAATTTTTTTTAGTTTTCCAGATTTGTGTGATAGATAGGGTGTTTTTATGCTAAAAACACATTATTTATTTATAATAAATTGAAAAAATGAAATACCAAATACCTAAGCGCCAAAAACAAATAATATTTACAGCCTGAAACCACAATAGCCGGAATTAAATCGAATTTTCAGCAAACGTAGTTTTTAAAAACAATTTATTTTTAAAATTTAAACTAGTTTACAAAATTCTTCACGGCTAAGAACTAACTATTATCGGAATCGTTGCGGAGAACCGAAGTCGAACCGACGAGTGTCAATTACAGAGTGCCCCATCTGGTTCCTGTGGGTATTTTATATGGTTCCCTAACATAAACAACTTCAAGTGGATACATTAGAGAAGAAATGACATATATAATCTTAAGTCTAGGATTATCTGAGAGTGCACTCCGAGTGTGCCTGGCGATTCGCCCAATCTGAACGGCCAAGACGCATTCTCTCCTCATAACATCACTATTTATGGGATGCTTTGATTTTGATTTTGTTGCCTTTTCAAAATTCACTGTGTGTTCGTGATTCTAACATTTTTGTAAAATAAGAAAAAAGAAAATTCAAAGATAATCAACTCTTATTTTATTTTATTTTGATTTTTTTTGGTAGGACTATCACATATAAAATAATACCTCTTAACCCTTAATTCTTATTTTAATTTATTTCCTATTTTATATTTATATACAACAATAATATTTACAATATTTGCCTTTATTATTGGTTAGAACATAAACATAACACAAACGCGCATGCGAGGCAAATTTTATCTTACTATTTTATGGGATGCAAAAGTGTGCGTCTGGGTGTCGTCAGGTAAAAATCTACTGACAATCTGAACGGCTGGGTAAATTTTACCCAAGGCAATCTGAACGGTCAGAGCGCGCTCGGGCGACAACCGACGTTCAATCTGAACGCAGCCCTGGAGCGGTTTCGATCAAAACGTATTTATACGTCTGGAGCAGTTAAAAGGTTAAACACTTCTTTTGTGTTCTTCCGGGAAAAAGTCTCTTGTGCTGGGCTTTATAAATTATATATCATTGAAAAGGTAATTTTATGCGCATTCTAAAAATTTAAAAACTTACAGGGTGTCCCATTTAAAAAATATATATTCTGAGTCATATCTCTTAAACGGTAGGTACCCCGATTTTTTTTCACTACGTTTCATGCGCGAGATAGGTATAAAAAGTGATAATTTCCACTTCTACCCTGTATCTGTAAAACGAAAAGAGATAGAAGAGACCTGCGGTTTCCGGTATTTGATTTTTGATGAAAAAATTGTCCTGGGAATGTGCAATTAAAAATATATATATATATGTATATCTTCGAGTTTAGCAGATAAACCCAATGGTACACCCATCGGCCGATCAATAAACACAAACGTATCTCGTCCACTAAATGACATCTAATGATGATTTAATAATAGCAGCGGATGTTTGTTTATAGTCGCTCGATCCTTGAGGATCCGTGAGAAAGATTCAAGGAACGACTATAAATTTGGCCCTTATACCTAGTTATGAAAAATTGAAAAAAGACTGAGTTGGTGGTAAAAACGGGTTCTACGAGATGGAGTAGTGGAGTGACCTACAGCACAGAATATATAGGTAGCTAAACCGCAGTTTAGCTATATATTCTGTGCCTACAGCAACGGCGTAATGAGCGACATAAAATCAGAAGATGGAAGGAAGGTAATTTTATATTACAAGCATTGATTTCAAAAATCTGTTGCTTATAATTACACCTAGATTCGACGAAACAAAGGAAACAACGCAGATCAAATCGGCCGACAGCCTCCAAGAATCACGTATTGGTTTGATGAAAACAATAGAGGAATTCAGCACGTCATCGATCAGAAGAGGTAAAAAAAGCCACAAAATATCCCCCTCTGGAAGTGTTTAAGTGCCGTGGCATGGCATGACACCCTGGTCAGAAAGTTTACAGCGCCTGTGGGTGACGTGCTTCATCAAATCTTGATTTATTGGCGAATGCGTCAAAAATTAGTACTGGGGATTTTTTGAACGTCGAAATAATATTCAACCAACAGGAACCCGGACCGGAACGGAACCGTTTTTTTTTGCGGACTGGAACCGGAACGAAACCCATATTTCATGGTCACAATACTCCTCCAAACAGCTTGACCGATTTTATGAAATTTTATATAGTCGGTAGGTCTGAGAATCGGTCGTAATCTGTTTTTTACCCCTAAGTTATTTTTTTTATTTTTTGGACAACATTTTTATTTTTATGTTTTTATGATGTGCTGTGGCATTAAAAAATACATACAACCCTAAATTTTCACTTTTCACTCTTCTACCACCCCAACCTCTATTTTTTAATAGCGAATATTAGCTGACCCGGGTACTGTTTTTTCCAATATAGTCGAGTTACATATCTACTAATAAAGTTGAAAATGTTTCAGTCGATCCGAAACCCTACCGGATTGAGAATAGAACGTTGGGCGAAAATTTGAATTTGATTGGCGAAAGAGTTTTGAAGAGTTAAAATTAAACACAAACCACAATATAATAAGGTATGTTATCAATAATTACCTATATTAGGTTTGTGTTTAATTTTAACTCTCCAAAACTCCTTACCAATCACATTTGAACTATGGCTTAACAATCTATATTCTCAATCTCTAGGGTTTCAGATCGATTGAAACATTTTTAGTAGTGATGTGCAACTTGCATACTTAACATGATTACAGATTTCTGTAAATCTTGAAGGATTTTATAGTTTTACCGCTTCTCGCTAGACCTTAGCCTTTTTATTCTTGCGGATTCACTCTGAGGATCAGAGTATCCAAGCATTTAAAAATAAAGTGTTGGATACTTCAAATTTAGCAGAGATCACTGACTGAGCCACAGCAACGCGTGGCCGGGTCGCATCTAAACATTCCGGTATAGGACTCGGCACCTAGGCATATTTCATTGGTCCGTTTGAATTCGGACCGTCAATTAACGCGGAGTGTCGAAATCGGTACTTGAATGTTGAACGGTGCTGAGCCTCAGGTCAGAATGGTCCATTAGCAACAGCCATGTGGAGTGCCGAATCTAAGGTCAAAATGTTAAACAGTGGAGAGCATCAGGTCCGAATGTTGCCATGCGTTTGGCACAGTTTTAATATTAAATCAGCTGTCCACCTTTATCGTGTTCCTCTCAGCTACAATTTTGCGGCGGATGCGGTTTATTTCGCCGTTGCTTCATGTTTTCTTGTGCTTAAACATGCAAGATGAGTTTGCCTGGATGATTCAACCACTTTCAATGTGGTGAGCAAATTTACCGAGCCAACATTTTGGAGGAAAGCGATATAAAGCAATGGATAGAAGAGTATAGTGATATAACATACCTACATGAATTGGAATGTGAAGTCAGCGAAGAATAATTATACCAGATTCAAATGCAGGTTTGTGTTCAATGTCAATTTGTCAATTCAATAACATAGGCTTTAGAAAATACATTTTTTAGGTATGTTTTTGTATGCCATCATAGTCCTTACGAAAAAGTGGATCAAGGAAATAATAAGAAAGGAAAATCCAAACACTGCCCCTGCCAATTATTGTCCAAGATTTTTGAAATGTACCTATCGTTGAAGTAAAAGTAAACTAAATCTGTAACAAAAAGTGAATACAGTTTGTTTGTTGATTTTGTGCCGCGCTAACAGAGTTACATTCCAACCTACAACTGGGCACTGTTTAACATTTTGACCTTAGATTCGGCACTCCACATAGTATATACCATTCCGACCTGAGGCTCAGCACCGTTCAACATTCAAGAACGGATTTCGGCACTCCGCATTAATTGGCGGTCCGAATTCAAACGGACCAATGAAATATGCCTAGGTGCCGAATCCTATACCGGAATGTTTAGATGCGGCCGGGTCAGCTAGTTATTATTATAAAAATAAATAAAAATCCCAAGCCCTCCACCACGCCAAAGTACCAGTGATGGCGTAGTCAGCGTGTTGTTTCTCGCCTTGACTTAGGGTGTTTGCACCACAGATTATGATTGCGCTGATTTTTGCTCTATGCATATTTGGTTTCAGTACATTATGTAACATTCTAAAACAACCCTTGTTTGGATCTCGTTTGGATCTTCCTCTTTGCCCATTGTTCATCATAGATGTATATTCTTAACTAGGATCGCTGGCGCAAACCGCTTACGACAACTTTGATGACGTCGGCAACGGTGCAACACCATATGAACTCGATTACAAAAATCGAGGCCGATGAGCAATAGTGTGTAATATCCTTGGTGTAGCCTAACCGAGTTCAGAAAAGCGCGCTTTCCAACGATCTGTGAATTGCTAATCGGTCTAGATTTTTCGAATGAACTTTATGGTGTTAGTGCACTGCTGTTGACGTCATCAGATTTTCTATTAGTTGCTCGCGCCAGCGGTCGTGGTTTAGAACAGGGATGGCCATCTAATCTACTCGTAAATAAAGACCGACATTTAGAGAAAATTTGTTTTAAAATGTTCATTAATTTTAATGTACTAAGATCGATCCAAAGTCGGCCGCCCGACCCACGCGAACAACGAAACCTGTTTGAGCTTCTCTACCTTGTTGCTAGATATATTGTTTAAAAATATGTCTATGATGAAGTACTCTAATGGCCGTTTCCACCAACTTTTTTAGGGAAGCCTTTAACGATAAGTATTCCCTAGAATGACAGTTTTTACATGAAGAAATGTCAGTTTAAGGAATACTTATCGTTAAGGCTGCCCCCCTAAAATAGTTAGTGGAACGGCCATAAATTATTTATAGATATGGTTCCATTTCTTTTGAATTTACCGGCGGGTGAAACCGCGGGAACAGCTAGTTAACAATAAAATTTAATTGGCAAGTGAAATCAACATTTGTCTGGACTCTCTGATAGATTTGTCCTTGGGTTTTTCGATAATTTGTATTGCTTTAATACTTATAAGTAGGTACCTACTGTATAAGGAATATCATTTATTCTCTGTTAAAAGAGGCCAGCAACAAATTCAAGCGCGCGAAATTCATTCTTTGTCGCCGAGTTCAAATTAGGACCGTGATAGACGACGTTACGGCCAGGGACGTCTCAAGACTTCTTTAGGCCCTGGGCCTATATGTCAAAGGAGGCCCCTTGCCTACGGTGGGGGGGGGTGTGCTCTAGGGCATACGACATGAATAGGTTAGAAAAACTTTTAAAATGTAGAAATGTAGGTAATGTGTATATTGTGGAATAGTATATTACATTACGAGTGTAGAAAGTGACACATTTCACACGAGTGTTTTTTCAGCCGAGTGCGAAAATCACACGAGTGTACGTAAGACGCTTTCTCACAAGTGATGTACACCATTTTTCCTACGACCAAAAACCGATTTACACCAATTTTCTCTTATTTTATTTCTTTTCATTTTTAACACACGTGCTGAAAGTACTTTCAAACCACGTATTGAAAGTAAATTGTTATGTCAATCACAAATAATATCACCAGTATTTTCCACACATGTGCTGGAAGTACTTTTAGCAGGCTTATTGGAAGTACTTTCAGCACGCGTGTGATATTTAGCGCTTTCCAAAGAACCAGCTAGTGCGAATTTTGTCATTTTTGTATGTGATCGTAGGAAAAGAAAATGACAAATTACAAATGGCGTTTTCTAGATTTTACAGAGGCGAAATCGTGAATAATGTCTTCAAAATCAATGGTTTGTAAAATTTTGCTTTCAATACTCAACAAATCATGGATAAAAAAATTCTCATGCCAATTTCATGTTTCCTCCCCATTTCTACTTCCTGTTTTTTTAGTTTTTCAATATCTATGCTGATATAGGATTTGAAATGGTCACATTCCAAAATCAATTCATCGGTTTCTTTGTCATAAAATTGTGACAGTTTTACCGCTTCTCTTGAAATTTCAATTTCAGTTAGGTTAGACGTTTTTTCAAAAAAAAAAAAACGATTTTTCCAAATATTTTGTTACCGTTACCTTCAAGGAAAGTTACTTTGTCTTTTCACTCGTTTCCTAATAGACCTACGGCCGAGAAGCAAATAAGTCACCTCATCGGGTACAAAAGGTTCGAGTTTCTTGGATGAAAGTACTTTTTGTGCATATCTCAAAATCGGCCGTCTGCCGGGGTGCATTTTTGTATCGAGCGTCCAGCAACCCGCATTCGGGGTACCCGACCTCGGCACGTATCAAGCGCACGGTACTACGAAAATCACTCGGACTACCGTATGCTCGATACTCGCGACTCGCGCCTACAGTCTCGAATATCTTTTTGAGTTTTCCTGGCTCCTCACCATCAAGCTACTTGATCTTGATAATATGTATTTGTTTAATTTTGGTTCTGGTAGTCAAATCGTAAAGCAATTTTAATTCTAGTAGTTCACTAAGTGGAATGGAAAGTAGCAAAAAACTTAAAGATTAATAAGATTTTGCTATTTGCCTAGTTATTTGATGCTGTCTCTAACAAACTATCCCAAACTAACCCTTAAGGCTGTCCTTACCTTAACCTTTTGCTCAGCTCCAATTTGGGTTAGTTTTGGTTAGTTTTGTTACGAGACAGCATCATAAATAATTATTTACATCTGCCTGAATCTAATCTCCGCATTTGTCAAATAACGATTGCAGGTATGCAAATCCCTAAGTAAATAGCAAAAATCTTGTTAATTTTTACCTGCTTTAAAAATTCGATTTTTAAATCGTTCTAACATATTTCAAAAAATAGGCGTTTTTTTTGGAGAAAAAAGTATACAGATGATGTCATTGGAAGAATGGCTAACACAATAATTCAAAAATGTTTTCGAAAAAACGTGAAAGTGGCCTATTCTATCTCGCCATGGTATTCTATTCATGGTAAGGTTATGTAGATGAAACATAATTTTGCTCTTACTTATTCCCTTACCTCGACTTCCTGCTTAGTCTTGAAATTAGTTCGTATTTCGCTGGAATCGACAATGTGGTACATATGCTTTTCTGGCCAGTGCATAATAAATGATAAACAATTAAAAAAAAAAAAAACTGAATTGTTGGACGCCGATCCATAATTTCGCAGAAGACTAGTATCAAGCGTACGGTAGCTTGACAATCGATCGGGAAATCAGACGCTCGTTATGAGACAGGCCTCGGTTAATACGACGTTACCCGAATGCGGTATACTGGACGCTCGATACAAAAATGCTGCCGGGGTCCAGCGGTCAACTTCACAAATGACAGCTCGTCAAAAAGACGAAAATCTGGGTTTTCTCACCTCATTGGTACATGCCTAAAAATTTCAGAATATGTAAGAGAAAAGCTCCTAGATACCTAATTCGGCCGGCAGACGTCCATATTTGGACGCCTATGTAAAGCAGACGCCCGCCGCGACGCCGAAAATCTGACCTAAGTTACCTTATGAGGTACATATGCAAATTTGGGCTTAAATGAAAGGTATTTGTGTGTAGAGTAAACAAATATTTTTTAAAATTCGGCAGACGGTCAACAACAAGTTGCAGACGCTCTAGAAAATTTAGATTTTGTTGTTAATACAGCAAGAAATATTTGATAAATAACTACAAATTTATTAACAAAATAAATAATTCTGATCAAATTATAGGCATGTGCGTTACCTAAAAACTACAAAATAAAACATATTCATAAAAAAAAATGGAACAGTTGCGAAACTTTTTATAAGGGTAGAAGCTAGTAGATACTTATCATAGATATCTACTCCTATAAACTTAAAAAGCTACATAACATGTAAAGGAGTAAATAGGAGCTTTAGAGAGTCGGAAACAGTCAGAAAATATAAACTGAAATATAGATAGATTTAAACGAAAAATACGTAAAATAAAACAGGTACAAAAGACGAAAAAGTGAATAGGAACTCTTAGCATTCAAAAATAATAAAAATGCCACATATAGGAAATCCAAAATTTCAGAAATCTAACCAGAAAGTAGTGAAATATGACTTAGAGTCAAGAAACTCTTCGACTGCATCATACCTACTTAAAATAAAATAATATGTATTACCTAATAAAAATATGACACGAGCTGAAAAGCTTGTAGTACATGTTAAGGACACTTTCAGCAAAATATAGGAAAGTGATTAGATTCCTTGTTGAGGTATCTGTCTGTCTGCCGACACATACGGACAGATACCTCAACAAGGAATCTAATCACCATCCTAGGCAAAAGAGAGGAGTCATTAAAACTCTATCTGACAGAGCAATCCGGATTTGTGAACCCAGATTCCTTCAGGACGAGATGCAACACCAAAAATCGGCACTTGAAGGAAATAGGTACTCCAAGCAGGAGATAAATAGAGCCATAAGACCGAAGCAGCAGCGCACAACTAACAAGGAACCAGCACAGGTGGCAGGGAGAGCCTTTCTTCCCTATATCAAAAATGTCACAGATCGCATAGGACGAACGCTAGAAAGACACAACGTTAAGCCTATCTACAAGCCCACAAGAACAATTCAGCAAAGTCTAAGATCGGCCAAGGATCCTAGGGCACCTCTTGAATCGGCTGGCGTCTATAGAATTCCCTGCTCTTGTGGATCTGTCTATGTAGGAACAACCAAACGCTCTATCAACACCAGGGTCAAAGAGCACAAAAGAAACTGTCAGCAAGGACAAATAGATAGATCAGCAATCGCCGAACACGTGCTTACACAAACAAACCATGTCATTTGTTTCGAACAGACTCAAACATTGGATAGAACCAAACATTTCTACACCAGGCTCCACAGAGAAGCCATAGAGATACAGAAACACCACAACAACTTCAACAGAAAAGAATAGGGCATGAACCTCAATAAAAGCTGGTTGCCAGTTCTCCGAAAAACAAAGACCCTTCCTTTCCGAGAACGAGACAAGGAAAATACCGTAATCCAAGCCACGCCCACAACCCTGGATATAAATAACGCAGTTCCCTCAACGTCGAATTCAGTCATCGGAGAAACACGGAAGAGAACGCTTCGTCCTCTACCACACCGCCTCTGAAGATGTCTACCGCAGCAGTAGACGAAACGTTAGGTAGAAATACTAATGGACCACGGCATTATAGCCCGGAAAAAACTTTTTTGCTAAATCTTTCATTTGTCAAAAATTGAAGCAAATACCGCAAATAAAAATGCGGTAGTTCGTGGTTCTGACACTGCTAGGGAATCTACACAAAATTAATAAAAACGTCGATGTATGGTTGGAGTTGCATCTGAAAATACCTGTAGATTTGTTGACGTGAGTGCAATCTTTAATAAATTGGGATCCAGCATGTACAAATCTCCACCAACTTTTCATGCTTCTACTGGATGTAATTATACCGCATCCTTTTCCAGAAAAGGCAAGCTGAAGCCTTTTGGTATAGGACCAGAAACTACAAGAAGTAGGTACTATATATAATGCTGGCATTTCGAAAGAGCAAATTGAATCCATAGAAAGGTTTATCCGTATAATGTACGGAAAACCCAATTTGTGCAATATCAATGATGCTCGATTCGATATTTTTTACGATCATTGTAACCCCAAACCAAATTAAAGTCCGTTCAAGAATCCCAACACGGTTTTGCATGGTGGTAACATCGTACTTTCAAAATCAGATACATAGTTCTATCAAAAAAGATACTAGATCCCAATTGACCTTTTCAATTTAGAAGCCTCTCTCTCTGGCGTCAGACTGTCAGATGCCAAAAGAGTATGAAAACAATGATTGACAGCTATTGACAGTGGTTTGTTGACAAGAGTTTTATATGTATGAGACTGGAAACTATTATTTCCTCGGTTTTTTCAAGGTTTTTTCCTAACAATGGTGATTGTGTGTAGTGTGCCTTTTCGTGAAAATCATTCCTGTTCACCGGCGGACGTGTCTTTCCATAAGTTTTTATCAAATCCTAGATTTGTCAAAATTTGGATACACAAAATCAGAACTGATACTCGCAAAAGTAAGGGAAATTCACGGCCCATCAAGTATACAAAGATATCCACGTTCAAGTTTAGTTTGCGGAAGCTGTTTACTTCCCACATTTTCATTCCAATTTCAAATTTCACCATTCTATGTCGGTCATTGTCATTTTCCATTCACTCAACAAAGATACCTAACTCATCGGTGGAGTCACCGATTAGAATAAAAACCAGGGGATTGCTAAACACCCTATACACTTGACATTGACGAGCAAGCAAATGTTGGCGGGAATCTGAATATTTTCATACTTTATCGTCCATCTCTTTTAATTGAAAACGTCAATTTATTGAAGACTGCAGTTACGTCAACCAATCTACAGGTATTTTTAGATGCAGCTCCAACCTCCATTCATACATTGACGTTTTTATTAGGTAATTTTGTGTAGATTGGTATATCAGTGTCAGATCCACGATCTACCACATTAGTATTTGCTTCAATTTTTGACAAATGATAGACTTCTTCATGGAAACACTTGAAGGTATCAACAATTTCTCTATGTATATGTCCTTCGAACTCGTACCTATAGAAATTTGATCAAGGATTGTTAAAAATTGTCGTTTCGCATTGCCTTCATAAAATCTGATGAACGTTGTTGTTCAGAACCCTGAGTTAAGAATTCCATACTACTTTCATACAAATTTGCTCATTTATCACGCTCAATATCTTAGTTTTATACCGACGATATGGACGATGAAATTGAAGGGATAATGCATGATTCTTCTGATGATGAACAATATAAATTGATATGATACCCAAAAAATTTAAAAAAGAATTTCAATATCATTATTTTTCAGATATTATTTTGTCATTTCTTCCTATATTTTGCTGAAAGTGTCCTCAACGCGTGCACTACAAGCTTTTCAGCTAGTGCCATATTTTTATTAGGTAATATTATTTTGTTTTAAGTATGACTCTAAGTCATATTTCACTACTTTCTGGTTAGATTTCTGAAATTTTGGATTTCCTATATGTGGCATTTTTATTATTTTTGAATGCTAAGAGTTCCTATTCACTTTTTCGTCTTTTGTACCTGTTTTATTTCACGTATTTTTCGCTTGTATCTATCTATATTTGAGTTTATATTTTTTGACTGTTTTCGACTCTCTAAAGCTCCTATTTACTCCTTTACATGTTATGTAGTTTTTTAAGTTTAAAGGAGTAGATATCTACAATAGGTATCTTATCTTCTATTAGCTTCTACCCTTATAAAAAGTTTCGCAATTGTTCCATTTTTTTTTATGAATAGGTATGTTTTATTTTGTAGTTTTTAGGTAACGCACATGTCTATAATTTGGCCAGAATTATTTATTTTATTAATAAATTCGTAGTTATTTATTAAATATTTCTTATTTTATGCTGTACATATTAACAATAAAATCTAAATTTTCTAGAGCGTCTGCAACTTGTTGTTGACCGTCTGCCGAATTTTAAAAAATATTTGTTACACACACAAATACCTTTCATTTAAGCCCAAATTTGCATATGTAGGTACCTCATAAGGTAACTTTCGTCAGATTTTCGGCGCGCGGCGGGCGTCTGCTTTACATAGGCGTCCAAATATCGACGTCTTCCGGCCGAATTAGGTATCTAGGAGCTTTTCCCTTACACATTCTGAAATTTTTAGGCATGTACCAATGGGGTGAGAAAACCCAGATTTTCGTCTTTTTGACGAGCTGTCATTTGTGAAGTTGACCGCTGGACCCCGGCAGACGACCGATTTTGAGATATGCACATAAAGTACTTTCATCCAAGAAACTCGAACCTTTTGTACCCGATGAGGTGACTTATTTGCTTCTCGGCCGTAGGTCTATAATATCGCGGTACTCCTTTAAAACAGATTTTTTTCTGGATTTTGATTAATAAAAATCAAAACCGCCTCTTTTTCTCTTATATATGCCATTAATGATTTAATAATTATTCACCTAACGAATGCGGAAAGTGATACTTTACCGCACGCAACGGCAGTAGATCGGTTAAGCCTCTAAGGGCGGTAAAGGTAAAAGCAAATCCATTTTCTGCAAAAGAAAGGATTTTTAATCATAAATACCAAAGTCTACTTTACCGCATACTATGCGGTAAAGTTAACTTTACCTCACACTTTGCAGTTCACTTTACCGCATGCTACGTGGTAGAGTGCTACTTTCCATTTGCAAATAAGGGCGGAAAAATGCACTTTACCGCACGCTCGTAGGTTAAAGCTATTTTCCTAACGAGTGCAGGAAGAGACATTTTCGTAACTGCATCTATTCTTCACGTGAAGATCAACGTGTTTTTGATAAGCTTTTCAGTACTTTATGATCGGAAGTTAAATTTGAATTCATTTCCCAACGGTGCATTGACGAGGAAAAGAAATCGTAGAGGTTTCGAACAAAGTCAAAGTAAATTGTGACATTGTGGAAGTTGCATTCTATCGCTACCCGCCTATATTTTTTCCCCCATTTTTTTTTCTATAAAATTTATTTTAAATGGGGCGTGGAGGCGATGAGGCCCCCTTGGCGCCGAGGCCCTGGGCCCGGGCCCATGCCTTAAGACGGCCCTAGTTACGGCAAATATTTCCGAGATAACGGAAGGGTGTGATCAAATTGCATGGAACGTGAATAATAAATCCTATGGGCTTTTGTGGAGGCAAAACTAATACACCTATCATATTTAATATATTGAAAAGTATACAGTTAAAATAATCTATATATATAAAACACAGTTGTGTTGGTATTTGAGCACTTATAACTCGAGAACGGCTGGACTGATTTTTATGATTTTTGCTTTATTGGATTTGTCTTTGTCCATCCTAGGATAATAAATCGAAAAAATCCAGAAAAAAAAACAAAAAAAAAATTATCTATTTTACTTATTTAAGAAAAAACTCACTAAGCCCGCATACGGCGCCATCTCTTATAACCGATACCAAGTTTACCGTCACATTTTCATTGCAAACCATGTGGATTTTATTGTCACACACTTTGCACAAAAAAAATTTGAGGAAAGCACTTCATTTTTAATTGTTCTTCACAGTAAAAATGCCCAAAAATAAATAGAATGACGATGTTTTAATTGTGTATTTTATTTTGTTGTTGGTTCGTTCATTCCGAAAGAGCGCGAACTGGCCTACCTGTCATTTCTTGACGCTTGACCATTGACGTTCTGTGGCTAAGTTCCGTTTCTCCTCTTAGGCATCCCTTGACAGCCGTGTTCCGTGCCGACTGTTCGGAGTGCTCCGTCCGGCTGGTGTCGAGTGGCAGAGTGCCAGGTTATGAGTCCGCCACAACCATTTTGTATACGGCGCCATATATGATAGGTACCTAGAACGAAGCTCGCCGTTGTGCGGTAATTTCATTGCAGATACAGTAGAACAGAATACTGCTAAGGAACTGGAGCTATTCTGAACAGAACTATTCCACTATTCCGATCAGATAAAGTGGTCCAGAAAGAGTAGATCAGATAGAATAGTGCAAATACAGTAGAACAGATGGAGTATTGCAGTGCATGCAGTGCAGATAAAATGAAACAGGGCTGCGCTGGAGATTTTTTTTGTTTTCTTTACATTTTTTGAACATTCCTGTGCCTGAGTTTATTTATTTGGTGGTACACTTTATAAGAATAATGCTCACAAGATGCCTAAAAAGGGATGATGTAAAATTTTAATTTTAGGTGACTTCTGATTCAGAGAGTAAAAAATTAATTTTCTCCGACCAAAGCCAAATTCACCATCGAAAAAAACTGAATTTAATTCAGTTAATAGATACGTTCACACAACATTTAATAGGTATTTAATAATTCAGAGGAGGTATGAAGTTCGCCGGGTGAGCTAGTAGTTTTATAATTTACATTGTGCTTTTTATTTAACAAATAAGAATGTGAAGAATGAAATGTGCGGAAACACAAAAATATATTACGAAGATAATAAAATTTACCTATACAAATACAGCAAAATAGATACTTGAGATGTTTACACAAAAAAAAAGTGAGGTGGCGTAGTTACGAGGATGGGAGAGATGATGTTTATTACATAAAGAACTTCCAGAAATCCTAGAAAAATAATAAAAAGGGAAAGTGTTAATTTCACACATTGGTGAGATTGCTCATGAAAACCTCGGACACATCGATTTTTGATTTCAGCTGCCGTTTTTCTGATGGTAATATCATGTATACAGGGTGATCCAGAAACAAGTTGTGACAGCTAACTTTATTTTTTTAAATGATAACATTAATTTTTTTTATTTCATTTCTTATTTCTACGTTAGATTCTGAACTTATTTTACCTATATATCATGTCCTATACCTATCTTTAACTGTTTCGGGAATAATAATAATAATAATTGCCGCAAAATTTTTTCTCTTGTGATATTATATGATAATATCATGTATACAGGGTGACCCACAAAGAAGTTATGACAGCAAACTTTATTTTTTCAAATGACACCGATTTCTTATTCTATTTTAAAATTCTACGTTAATTTCTAAACATATTTTATGCCTCATGTCCTATACCAATCTTCAACTGTTTCGGAAATATGACAGTTGAAAATTGACTTTTTTGCAACTTTGACAGGCTGTAAAACCTGAACGGTTTATTTTAGAGCAAAGCCGATCATACATTCTTGTCTGATTTTTCCATTAACTATCATTTGACACCAGCTTGGAAATTAATCCAAGATTAAAAATTCCGGTGAAATTCAAAGTTGGTGTTAAATGATAGTTCATGGAAAACTAAGACAAGAATGTATGATCGGTTTAGCTCTAAAATCAACCGTTCAGGTTTTACAGCCTGTCAAAGTTGCAAAAAAGTAAATTTCAAACTGTTATTATTCCCGAAACAGTTAAAGATAGGTATAGGACATGATATATAGGTAAAATAAGTTCAGAATCTAACGTAGAAATAAGAAATGAAATAAAAAAAATTAATGTTAGATATCATTTAAAAAAATAAAGTTAGCTGTCACAACTTGTTTCTGGATCACCCTGTATACATGATATTACCATCAGAAAAACGGCAGCTGAAATCAAAAATCGATGTGTCCGAGTTTTTCATGAGCAATCTCACCAATGTGTGAAATTAACACTTTCCCTTTTTATTATTTTTCTAGGATTTCTGGAAGTTCTTTATGTAATAAACATCATCTCTCCCATCCTCGTAACTACGCCACCTCACTTTTTTTTTGTGTAAACATCTCAAGTATCTATTTTGCTGTATTTGTATAGGTAAATTTTATTATCTTCGTAATATATTTTTGTGTTTCCGCACATTTCATTCTTCACATTCTTATTTGTTAAATAAAAAGCACAATGTAAATTATAAAACTACTAGCTCACCCGGCGAACTTCATACCTCCTCTGAATTATTAAATACCTATTAAATGTTGTGTGAACGTATCTATTAACTGAATTAAATTCAGTTTTTTTCGATGGTGAATTTGGCTTTGGTCGGAGAAAATTAATTTTTTACTCTCTGAATCAGAAGTCACCTAAAATTAAAATTTTACATCATCCCTTTTTAGGCATCTTGTGAGCATTATTCTTATAAAGTGTACCACCAAATAAATAAACTCAGGCACAGGAATGTTCAAAAAATGTAAAGAAAACAAAAAAAATCTCCAGCGCAGCCCTGTTTCATTTTATCTGCACTGCATGCACTGCAATACTCCATCTGTTCTACTGTATCTGCACTATTCTATCTGATCTACTCTTTCTGGACCACTTTATCTGATCGGAATAGTGGAATAGTTCTGTTCAGAATAGCTCCAGTTCCTTAGCAGTATTCTGTTCTACTGTATCTGCAATGAAATTACCGCACAACGGCGAGCTTCGTTCTAGGTACCTATCATATATGGCGCCGTATACAAAATGGTTGTGGCGGACTCATAACCTGGCACTCTGCCACTCGACACCAGCCGGACGGAGCACTCCGAACAGTCGGCACGGAACACGGCTGTCAAGGGATGCCTAAGAGGAGAAACGGAACTTAGCCACAGAACGTCAATGGTCAAGCGTCAAGAAATGACAGGTAGGCCAGTTCGCGCTCTTTCGGAATGAACGAACCAACAACAAAATAAAATACACAATTAAAACATCGTCATTCTATTTATTTTTGGGCATTTTTACTGTGAAGAACAATTAAAAATGAAGTGCTTTCCTCAATTTTTTTTTGTGCAAAGTGTGTGACAATAAAATCCACATGGTTTGCAATGAAAATGTGACGGTAAACTTGGTATCGGTTATAAGAGATGGCGCCGTATGCGGGCTTAGTGAGTTTTTTCTTAAATAAGTAAAATAGATAATTTTTTTTTTGTTTTTTTTTCTGGATTTTTTCGAATTATTATCCTAGGATGGACAAAGACAAATCCAATAAAGCAAAAATCATAAAAATCAGTCCAGCCGTTCTCGAGTTATAAGTGCTCAAATACCAACACAACTGTGTTTTATATATATAGATTATTTTAACTGTATACTTTTCAATATATTAAATATGATAGGTGTATTAGTTTTGCCTCCACAAAAGCCCATAGGATTTATTATTCACGTTCCATGCAATTTGATCACACCCTTCCGTTATCTCGGAAATATTTGCCGTAACTAGGGCCGTCTTAAGGCATGGGCCCGGGCCCAGGGCCTCGGCGCCAAGGGGGCCTCATCGCCTCCACGCCCCATTTAAAATAAATTTTATAGAAAAAAAAATGGGGAAAAAAATATAGGCGGGTAGCGATAGAATGCAACTTCCACAATGTCACAATTTACTTTGACTTTGTTCGAAACCTCTACGATTTTTTCCTCGTCAATGCACCGTTGGGAAATGAATTCAAATTTAACTTCCGATCATAAAGTATAGTAGGTGCAACAATATACCGCTGACTCTTATTGCAATAAACTAACTACCTGGATTAGACCCTATTGTATAGGCATTGTTGAAGGTATTATTGCAGTCAGAAGATCAACGGTATATTGTTGCATTCACTATACTGAAAAGCTTATCAAAAACACGTTGATCTTCACGTGAAGAATAGATGCAGTTACGAAAATGTCTCTTCCCGCACTCGTTAGGAAAATAGCTTTTACCTACGAGCGTGCGGTAAAGTGCATTTTTCCGCCCTTATTTGCAAATGGAAAGTAGCACTCTACCACGTAGCATGCGGTAAAGTGAACTGCAAAGTGTGAGGTAAAGTTAACTTTACCGCATAGTATGCGGTAAAGTAGACTTTGGTATTTATGATTAAAAATCCTTTCTTTTGCAGAAAATGGATTTGCTTTTACCTTTACCGCCCTTAGAGGCTTAACCGATCTACTGCCGTTGCGTGCGGTAAAGTATCACTTTCCGCATTCGTTAGGTGAATAATTATTAAATCATTAATGGCATATATAAGAGAAAAAGAGGCGGTTTTGATTTTTATTAATCAAAATCCAGAAAAAAATCTGTTTTAAAGGAGTACCGCGATATTAGGAAACGAGTGAAAAGACAAAGTAACTTTCCTTGAAGGTAACGGTAACAAAATATTTGGAAAAATCGTTTTTTTTTTTTTGAAAAAACGTCTAACCTAACTGAAATTGAAATTTCAAGAGAAGCGGTAAAACTGTCACAATTTTATGACAAAGAAACCGATGAATTGATTTTGGAATGTGACCATTTCAAATCCTATATCAGCATAGATATTGAAAAACTAAAAAAACAGGAAGTAGAAATGGGGAGGAAACATGAAATTGGCATGAGAATTTTTTTATCCATGATTTGTTGAGTATTGAAAGCAAAATTTTACAAACCATTGATTTTGAAGACATTATTCACGATTTCGCCTCTGTAAAATCTAGAAAACGCCATTTGTAATTTGTCATTTTCTTTTCCTACGATCACATACAAAAATGACAAAATTCGCACTAGCTGGTTCTTTGGAAAGCGCTAAATATCACACGCGTGCTGAAAGTACTTCCAATAAGCCTGCTAAAAGTACTTCCAGCACATGTGTGGAAAATACTGGTGATATTATTTGTGATTGACATAACAATTTACTTTCAATACGTGGTTTGAAAGTACTTTCAGCACGTGTGTTAAAAATGAAAAGAAATAAAATAAGAGAAAATTGGTGTAAATCGGTTTTTGGTCGTAGGAAAAATGGTGTACATCACTTGTGAGAAAGCGTCTTACGTACACTCGTGTGATTTTCGCACTCGGCTGAAAAAACACTCGTGTGAAATGTGTCACTTTCTACACTCGTAATGTAATATACTATTCCACAATATACACATTACCTACATTTCTACATTTTAAAAGTTTTTCTAACCTATTCATGTCGTATGCCCTAGAGCACACCCCCCCGTAGGCAAGGGGCCTCCTTTGACATATAGGCCCAGGGCCTAAAGAAGTCTTGAGACGTCCCTGCGTACTAACTGTATTAAACAATGCTATATGATATCCTCTTTCGTTTCTTGAATTCTAGTAAAGTAATATTTGTTCGATTTGAGTTCATTATGAAATATATTCATCATAATTATTTACACAAACAAATAACTGGCCTTGCAGTCCTCTCGAGTCTTGTAATTTTTACTTACCCCGGTGCGAAATTAAATCCGCCAGAGGCAGCACCTCGCTGCAGCCAAAATTTTTGAATTTCCGTGTGGCTTACAATTCGAGAGGAGATCTCAAAAACTACTTAATATTTTTTAGTGAATCAAGAAGATTTGAAAAGATAATAAAATTAAGAACAATGCTCTTGTTTTATTTTTTTAAAAAAAGCGATGGGTTTGGATGTACCGAGCGATAGAAATGATGCTTTTTTTCGAGTATTTAGGTCGTGATATTTTCAATTTAAAATTTTTTTTTCGGAAAACTAAAACAACAGCATGAATCTTTAGACTTTTATCCTTTATTATTTTCTAATCCGGTCAAAAAATATTACAAAATAAGTGAGTTCTCGTCTCGGGAAATCAGCCCTTTTTCTCAATTTTTAACGGCTTGTTGTTGGCCTCTTAAAGAATATAATATGCCATGCGTTTTTATTGCCAATATAAAATGTACACAAAATAGCATTGAAAATGGTGTATAGCGATAGTAGTAGGTAAGTATACCTACCTTTTATAATATTTATCGTCTATGGAATAACTAGAATTTATATAACAGTAATCAAACGTCAAATTGTCGAAGCAACGTCGAAAAAGAGCAAATTTCGCGGTTATGAGTACTAGGCTTAAGGCGAGGGCTGGGATCACGACAAGTAGAATTCTACTTTCATGACGTCACCCGCAACCTATTTTATCACGTAGTACACGCGATGATGACGGTTGCTAGGCAACCTGACGTCATGAAAGTAGAATTTTACTTGTCTTGACCCCAGCCCAGATTCCAAGCAGCTGAAGAGGCACCAGAGGAAGATATAGAATACCATGACAAAATTATGATCAACTACCACTTCGCCATCGAGGACAACCTAAGTCTTGTAACTCAAAATTATTTGTTTAATAATCATGTTTAGTTTCAAGTTTGCTAAAGTTTTGTATTGGTATCAATTATTATTGTGCGCTCTGACCATTGGCGTATCCAGGATTTTGGTTTGGGGGGGGGGCTCTGTTAACAAAAAGTGTTGACCAAAAAAAAAAAAAAAAACGCTGCGCACTAGTAAAGGACAAACAAAAGTAGGTCATAGGTTGTGACTAGTTTTATGTCAGCCATGTTTGGGAATGGTTTACTAATGAGAAATTCGGCATCCTCGCATGTTTGGGAGAGTGACGTCCCTCCTCCTATCCCGCATTTTCACACCAGTTAGTTTAAAAATCCGATTTTCAAATCATTTTATTTTCAAAAATAAGCGTTTTTTTGGAGAAAAAAAAAATCATACTGATGTTATCAGAATGGCTAACAAATTAATTTAAAAATTTGGAAGTTGCCTATTTTTGTCAGAATTCACCTACCTAGCTAGGTAACATACCCTACGCACCTATTCTTTTTTGCGGGGCGACAAGAATGTTCGCATCGGGCCACTATTATTCGCTTTATTTTGGTAAGAGGAGACATTTTGTTCACGGAGCCCCTTCTCTCCTGAGGAAGGAAGTATTTCGGACATTTAAGATGATTAAGATGAAGCGCTGATTTCCTTACTGCATTAGGCGCTCGCCATAGAAAAACCTTATTATAGAAAGAAATAAATTTTATTTCTATTTTTTTTTACAAAAAATGTACATGTCACATAAAATAAGCTGAAAAAAAAAGGTCCAGACTTGCCTTGGGGGGGGGGCTGCAGCCCGGCAGCCCCCCCCTGGATACGCCTATGGCTCTGACATTTGAATTTAGTGCGCGATCCAACATTCAGCGGCGCGCGTCTTGACTTTCCAGCTGCGCGCGCACATTTTCACGGAAGTACGTCAGGCGTAGGAATATCCTTGGAGGGCAACGACGGACACTTGGTCACTTGCGCTTTCGCCGCCATTACGCAAGGGGGCTCGCAGGTCGCCGAAGCTTATAAAATCGATTAGCAAATGCTATGAACGGTCTACGGTTCGCTACAAGTTCGGTTACGTTTCACATTTAATGCGCATCAAGTTGACCAGCTCAGGAGGCCATTTCAAAGTTCGTTTTACAAGTATACAGTCCGCTTTTGCTCAGTAGTGTTCATTTGTTCGAAAATACTTATTAAGAACTAGCAAACCTAACAAATTAAGTTTACAAGCGAGCATTACATGTCTTTGTCAACTAATTACAGATTTGAGAACGTACATAATTTCTGATTGTGGTGATGAATACAGTCTGAAACGAAACATTGTGAATTCAAATAAAACTTCCTGGGGAATTTTTTATAAACTAAAGTACCTATGTTTTATTTTCCTCAACAATAATCTTCGGTGTAGATTCCTTACGCTGGATTAGTTTCAAATTCATTCCATAGTATTCCTGCTGTACCATACTTGTTAGTCTTCTAGTTTCATCCGTTTCATACTTCTCTGTAACTAATTTTCGTTTTACTTACAAGAATACTGGTTGAATAGCTGTGGCACCACTACATGATTGATCAGGAGATGCTGTACACCGGCTTTGCTATACTGTGGTGGACCAATATCATTTCGCTGTGCAATTGATCCGATTCTTCTTCATCAATACCAATCTGCATGCATGGCCTCTTGTCATCGCTTTATTTCCAGTTTTCCTCACATCTGTTTTCTTCTTCAACCTTGTTCTCATGTTAATTTTCTATAATAGAACTTTAACAAGAATTGATTTACCAAATGTTGCTTTGTACTTATTTATTAACATTCTAATAGCCTAAGCATTCCTTCACTTTATTTGTGGTAGGTACTTGCGATTTTTCTAAAATATCGAAAGCAGCGGCTGCTCCTTCTGCTATAAGTGTAGTTGGTTAGAACATATTCACCTCAATCTTCACTAATTCGAACCACAACATAATATCCTAACAACGACAACTCACTAATAAACTTTTGATTGTGAGTAAAACAACTGAACTCTCACTGCATAGGCCTACTAAACGCGAAGTGACAAGCAGGGACACCACAATGTATGAACTAATGACCGTTCAGACAAGTTACAAGTTATTCAGTACTCAGACAGACATAAACTAACCCTTTACTCCTGCTCAAAGGATATCCTTGTGAGTATTAGTTATCGAGGATCTGAATAATAGAACTGATAAAGTGACCTTATACTTTATAAGTTGTTATATCTGTATTTAAAACATTTGAATAAAAAATAAAACAAAAGTATATCAAAACATATTTTATCAATTACATTATAGTATAATATTTACATCTGAGAATTACACAATTATACATATGTACCTATATTCCAATTATACAAAAGTAGGTTCATTTCAAAATGATATCACGCAAAAGCGCTCTATAATTAAAACAGAAAACTCTAGTACTTATTTATCTAGGTACTTATAGTTGATACCTAAATACCGAAAATATGTATAAAGCAATAAAAATAAAGTTACACTATTTAATTAACAGCCTAAAAAAATTTAGTATTTTCGACAATACCTAATTATCAATCGACATAATGTATGTGGTGTATAATGTATAGATATACGTATATGCATAATAAAGTTTTTACAGTTTCACATGTCAAAATTTTAAATGTACATTTTGCGGGCCTAATACAACGTTTTATCCAACACTTTCATATAATCGTGTTGTTCCAATAATATTTGAACAAAACTTGAAGTTGTCATTATCAGAAAAAAAAAACGATTCAAAACATGCATAGAATTTTCAAATAAGTGGACCATGTCATAACTCACTGGTGAGTTATATAGGCCACAATGTCATATTATTATGTAAGTGTCGGATAAATATAATTATTTTAACCTATATTCACTGTGGACGACTTCCACGGTAGTATTCCCTATCAGGTGGCCGCCAATCACCAGTTGAAAATCTACCTTCTTGGCTGTACATCGGGTGAACACCACCAGGATAGTTTCCAGCATAGAACAGGGGTCTTGGGGCCATGACCGGCGATACCATTGCCCGAGAATCTCGAGAATATTGGCGCCAATCCGTCTTACTATCAGGAGACCTGAAGAAGATCATGCATCAATAAATGGAAGGTATAAGGTCTAAAGGGTCTAGTGCCACAAACTTTCAGAAGGGATAATCGAATGAAATTACATATCTTGGTGACGGTAAGTAGTACACATGGTATTAGCTTTACATGCCGTGTGACCATTTAAGTCCGCATCACATGGGACATTTTTTTACCTTAGTTAAATTTAGGCCAATTTAGAGCTAACAACCAGTTTTCAATTTGGAAATAATGCAAAATCACGTTAATAATTTTTTTTTTTAACATTCAGCTATAGGTACATGTCAAGTTTGACAAATACAGAAAAATGTTTATTTGTAGGATATGACTATGAGAATTTTTTTGTGTGTTATCGATCCTGCATGTTCGAGAACACTTTTTTCAAATAACTTTTTCCAATATTTTGCCATTCCCACTTTTCGCGTTTCCATGTCGAAATTTTTGAATTTACCGCCATGACAGTGATCACGTGACCGACGTCAAAATGTACTTTTAGGTTATCTGATATGCAGGATCGACCGCGATTGCACATAATATAAAATCGCATATCCTACAAATGAAAAGTTTTTCCATATGCAGCGAACATTATGATGGACACTGTACCTACCACATCCCAGACCGCAACGGAGGTTCCAAAATATTCCATGAATATTCCCTATCGTCTAGGAATAATCCGCTCTGTTTCAGGAATATTCATATGGAATATCCCAGGAATGATTCGATTGAACTTCAAAGAATGAAACAGGATTATTCCGAATTAATATATTTTTTCTTAATATCCGTAAAACGCATATTTCGTAATAAAATATAAAATTGTATGACACTACATAATTTTTTTTTAATGAAATTTGAATTTGCATTGTATTGATTGTATTGCACATTCATTCATAGAGGGTTATCGAAGGTCGGTTCTGCTCTCTCGCTCTCGCTCGTTGCTCGTTCCGTTCCTTCTTCCAGAGTCGCAACCAAACCGACCGCGGCCCGCTAGCTTCCCCCACCACCCCGTGCCATCACGTAGCAGGTACCGCAGCGCACCCCAGTCAGTTGAAGCGTTTGGGGTTTACCTGTTGCTTTTGTTTCACGTTCACGTTCATTCTTCATTCGTTGCCGTTCGTAGTTCTTGTGCCGCCATTCAGTTAAGTTTATTTATTATTACTATTCTTATAGACTATTGACTAATTTCAATCAATGACCGCCGTAAGACAAACATTTTATTTTAAATTAAAGTTAACGGTTCTTCAAAAAAAAAAAAACAATCAAAAAATTGCTATATACTTAATAATAATGAAATTGGCTTTAATAATAGTCGATTAACTTTTTAAATATAATATATTTTCGAGAAGGACGCTTACAATCATGCTGCTACCGCCCAAAACATGAAAACATAACCTCTTTTGCCAATTTTTCAATCCGCCTTTATACCCGTTTTTCCGACCTGCTGACATGACATGTTGGCGGGGAGGCGCGAAATTTAAATTCAAATTAATTTACAGATATGGCTTTTTAAACGTATGTCCTAGCTTGAACTTTAATGTCAAAAATCCTGACTATAAAAAACAATAAATATGAGGTACGTTTTTGTAATCAAAGCACTCTTTGATAAGGTTTTTTTTGGAGACCCGTTATTAACCCCACTTTGAGGAAATTTGAGCTCCCAGTGGAACTTAAAAAAACTTGACAGTAAATAAACATTTCAAAATATGTTGGGTTCAGGGCATTGAGTTCAGTCGAAGAATACTTATTCCTCTCGGAAAATGCCAAAATAATGTTACTTTTGGTTAAATATTAAATTATTGCATAATAGGCCAGGAGATTTTGTGATATCGATCCCCTTTTTTTAAACCCACAGTATGAGTGTGGCTCGGAATGAGGTATTCATTTTTATGACCTAAATTTGCAATACCTACTTAAAATTCTGAAAAAATTGTTTACCTGTGGTTTATATTTTTTGGAACCAATAATCAATAATTGATTTTCATCTTCCAAATGCCAGGTTTTTTTTTTAAATTGTTTCGGTTCAGTTCAATGTTCGTTTGTAAAAATAGGATTATAAGAAATTGTTAGAAATCTCTCATTTAAAGTGAAAAAAATTTCAGCATGCCAAAGGTCAGAGTTACTAAAAGGCACCTCAGACGATTGATTAATAAGGAAGTTGATGAGTTTTTCAAAAATAATGATAATAAAACTGACACTGAGTCACTGCCCGACGTCTGTACAATTAACAACGATTTATCCCTTGCCGAGCGCTCTCACAAAGATGAATATATTATGTGTGACAATGATGACAGCCAATTACCTGCAAACAATAATGATCAAATTTTCAATTTCGATTACACAGAGTATGTTTCAAATAGTGATGAAAGCTCGGATGAAAGTATTC
Organism: Ceutorhynchus assimilis; assembly: GCA_917834065.1. Lineage (NCBI taxonomy): Eukaryota > Metazoa > Arthropoda > Insecta > Coleoptera > Curculionidae > Ceutorhynchus > Ceutorhynchus assimilis. The sequence goes on from OU892277.1 coordinate 14,744,426, forward strand.
TTCATAATAATTGCTCAAATGAAAATAGTTTTACTGGTTCAGATATCAACGAAGCTGACATAGAATTTCATGACGTTTCCGATACAATAATTACTAATGGGGCAAGAAGTTACAATAACAGCCCTCCACTTACTGAGAAAATTAAAACCTGGTTTGTCAAACACAAAATTAGTCATAACGCCCTAAGGGACTTTTTGATGAATATCGCTCCTGAAATTGCAGATTTGAAAAATTGTCCAAAAGACCCTAGGTCGTTTTTAGGCACTCCACGCACTATCCAAAAACGTCGCGTGGATCCTGGTTATTACTGCCATATTGGTATCGAAAATTCTATTGAACAAAACTATGTAAATCTCAATTTGGAACCTAGCAAGGAAGTAATAAATGTTGCCATTAATATAGACGGTCTTCCACTAGCTAGCAGTTCGTCTAGTCAGGTTTACCCGATTTTGTGTATCAACAAGTCAATTGACAATAGCAATAATATTTCAGTAGCAGGCATATATAGTGAATGCAACAATATACCGTTGATCTTCTGACTGCAATAATACCTTCAACAATGCCTATACAATAGGGTCTAATCCAGGTAGTTAGTTTATTGCAATAAGAGTCAGCGGTATATTGTTGCACCTACTATACCACGGTTATCAAAAGCCTGAAAGTTTCAACGATTTTTTGAGAGATTTTGTTGATGAGGGCAAAATACTAACCGAAAATGGAATAACGATATTTGGAAAATTGTATAAATTTAAAATTACGATGTTTTTATTTGACGCTGTTGCCAAGGCTAGCGTTTTATATTGTAAGGGCCATTCTGGCTATAATTCGTGCACTAAATGTAAACAAAAAGGTAGGCGTATCGAAGGAAGGGTATGCTTCCCAGATACTGCTTTCGAATTACGCACCAATGAGTGCTTTGTGTCTCAATTTGAAAACAGGTTCCTTAATGGATTAACAATTTTGAGAGAAATACCCGGTATTAATTTCCTCACGGACGTTCCACTTGATTATATGCATTTAATTTGCCTAGGTGTTGTCAAGAGGTTGGTTGTGAAGACATGGGCGTTCGGTTTAATTCCCCACAAATTTTGCAGCCGAGATTTTCAAACAGTATCTCATAATTTGGAATCTTTGAAAAAATTCATACCATCTGATTTTGCACGCGTTCCGAGATCGCTCATAGAAAGCAAACGTTGGAAAGCTACTGAATTCAGACAGTTTGTTCTTTACTCTGGCCCTGTCGTTTTAAATCCGTCATTTCAAAAACCAAATATAAACATTTTCTAACTTTGCATGCTGCAATGGTCATATTAATAAGTGAAAATCTATGCCCTCGTTATTTAGATTTTGCAGAAGAATTATTATTGCATTTTGTGAAATCAACAAAGATAATTTATGGGTCGCATTTCTTGTCTCACAATTTTCATAATCTGTTGCATTTAGTTGGTGATGTGCGTCAACACGGATGTCTGGATAATTTTAGTAATTTCAGCAGTGAAAATTTTTTACAGAAAATAAAAAAATTAATAAGAAAGCCCTCCGACATATTGCAACAAGTGGTAAAGCGAATTACTGAAATTAACTTGCATTTACGAAAAAATACTTATAATAATGAAACAGCTGAATTCAGATTAGATAGACCGCACTGTAATGGAGTTTTGATCCAAAATTGTGATGGTCCTCAGTATAAAAGGGCTACATTCAAGCAATTTCAGATTTCAATTAATAATAATGATTGCTGCTGCATTTTGGAAGATGGGAAAGTAATTCTTGTAAAAAATTTTGCTATCTGTTCTAAAACTAATGAAGTTGTTGTTATTGGAAAATATTTTAAATCAATGGAAAATTTTTATACCGAACCATGCGATTCGTCTCTCCTTGAAATATTTTTTATGAAAAAGTCAAGTAATCTTTGCTACTGGCCGATAAAAAATATTAAAAATAAACTAGTAACATTGCCATATTCTGATGGTTTTGTGATTTACCCCTTACATCATAGTAACAGTACTGAAATTGATTGAAATTCTATTGGTTATAAATTTTTTGTTAGTTTTATTATTATCACTGTTTTCATTTTTTTTTCAATTCATTCGACGCTGAAACCTCAAATTCAAATATCTCTGTCTTACTTTTTAACATTTTTTTTTTTTTTTGATCATTGTTCTAAAGTCTAAGGATTGTCATATAAAGCATAATACTTATTCGGTATGTTTTCCGGAAGTAAGCAAATATGTAACTATTTTATAATATTAAATAATATTTCAGTAATGGAGGAAGAAAAAGACTCTCCGCAATGGAGAATTGTAAGCCAAATGATAAGGAATATGTAGAAGTGGTACCCCTTTCGTGGGTTATTGATGAGAAAGAATGCGTTTGGCCACCATTTCAATCGAAAAAACAAATAGAAAGTGCCATCAAGCATTGTATTACTCCAGAAAAGGATCAATGGAAAATATATACAGATTTCAAAGCTTCCAAGAAGTTCTACAGCAAGTTTTCTACGGCATCAGCAAAAGCTAACCAGTATCTTCATTGTTCAGATATGGAGCAAAGCAGTGAACAAGAGATTGGTTCACAAAAAAGACACATTAAAAAGAATTTAAAGTACAATAAACACGAATACACATCCGAAATCAGTACTTCATCCGACGATGAAGGAGACGAACCACTAGCCAAATTAATTCCCAAATTTCCTGAGCCAAGTAAAAATTTGCTTAAAAGTTCTGATAACAAGGTCAAACCTCAGCCAAATGCAGTCAAGAAGATTGGTATTAGTCTAAATTTTTGTATTTCACTTGAGGACTACATGCTTTATTTTTAGATGATTCCAAGCTTAGTTTCAAAAGTTATAAGCAGGACCAGACAGAAAACTTATCACATACAATATTATCAAAATCGGCAAGGCTCGTTCAAGAAAAAACTAATACAGGTGATGATAAGGAAGAAAGTAATTAGGCGTTTTTCTATATTTTTCAACTTAGTCTAATGACAATAATTTTAGGGTTTCCGATAATGAACCACCCAAGTATTTCTAATAAACACAGCGAACATATTGAGAGTGGACGTAATAATACATTGCAGATATATTATTTTTAAAAATTAAAATTTGCTAATTTTCAGATGAATCTGAGTCTGACTGCAGATCTTCTAATAATCGTAACGATATTGAAGAGGAGTCGAATCTCAGCGATGATAGAGGTGCACAAGCCAATAAGAACAAGCCAACACAACAAGGTTAATAAACAACTAAAGTCTGTTTTTTTTTTAAAGATAATTCCCCAAGTCAAAAATTTAGTAACTATGTTGGCAACACAAGCCTTTTCTACATAAAAAATTTGAAAGCACTAACAATTTTATGTTGTATTGCCAACATAATGTCATTTTGACTTTTAACTTAAAAAAAAAAAACTTATAGCCAATTTTAAACGATTGACCAGTCGGTCATCTTGACAGATGACGTCAGCTAAGACCAATGGCTGTGACCAATTGGTTGAAAAAATGACATTTAATTAATGGTTTATCTGTAACGATGACCGATCGGTCAAACGCTTGAAATTGATCTATCTTTTTTTACCTTGACTGCGGGCGCAACTCATGGGTTTCAGGTGAGCATCCAATGAGAAGCGAGTTTGTTACGGGCTTGCGTCATATTCTTATTCAGGAGCCAGTTCAGAATTAATCTTTCCTTCTTTCTTTGTAACATATAATTCGACAAAGAGCAAACTAATACTTTACGTATCACTTCTGAACTCACCGCAGTGTTGTTAAAAAATTATGTCAGATTATACTTGACATATTCCTTTGCACTTTCATTGTGCGATGTTGCTCGATGAAACATTTATCAAAATGAAAGTGCAAACGATATTATAATACACTTTAAAGCTCTCCTTTTGTCTGATTTAAAGCGTTGTATAACACATTGTAAAAAGTATCTTTTTATCAGTATAATGTTCGATCTGTATTGTCTAGATTTGTTCTGCTACAATACAAACTGGCTACACTGCAACCCACTAGTTGCGCGCGCAAGTCATCTTTTATTACTTTCCAACTTATATTGATCACAATTAAGCTACCTTTTTCTATTTATGGGAGACAGGTCAATTGGCTTTTTTTTAAGGCAAAGGTATAACCAAAACAGGAAAGAGCACTGGGGCTATACCACGACATCAAGTTGTCAACCAAAAGAGTTTTTTCTACTGTCATTTCATAATACGCTATTAAACGATTAAAATCTGTATCATAATGAACTTCATTACGATACAGATTTTCATTATAATACTCATTTTTAATATTATACAATGTAGATAGATGGCAGCACTAGTTAAGATATTAAACATTTTAAACGGTGATTTTGCCTAAAACAATTATTTTGATAACTATAAAAAAGACTCCGAATTGTTTAAAAGTTACCTTAAGTTTGGGACAAAGAATAATTATTATGGAAATCATGAATGATAACGAAGAATTTTTACTTTCTTCATTATTATACATTGTCAATAGATGGCGCCACCAGTTAAAAAAATTTGAATTTTTTTTTTTGAATTTTGACAGCACTCTGTTTATAGCTTTTCCATGGTAATTTAGCGAAAAACAATAATTTAATAAACAAAAATACCTCAAATTGTTATTAAAAGTTAATACCTTAAGTTTGGGAGAAGGCATTATTATGGAAATATTGAGCGATAACGAAGAATTTTCACTAACACCTCTAGAAATTACAGAAAGGGCGACAAATACAGGTAATAATATACTACCGGACAAGTCCAAGAAAATTTACGAAAAATTATATGGACAATTTATGGATTGGAAACACCAAAAACACATTCGTCCTTCTCAGAAAATGTTTTGATAGTATATTTTGAAGAGTTACAAGAAAAAATGAAACCTTCAACTGTATGGACGCATTACTCAATTATAAAATCCCTATTCAAAGTTAAGCATAATGTTGACATATCTAAATATCATCAAGTTTTATCAATGGCAGTAGAAAAAATAGTGTATGCAACTCTCATGTAATGGCCATTAATACACTCGCATGTTATATACGAAACTCGCCTGCGGCTCGTTTCGTATCCTACAACATGCTCGTGTATTAATGGCTATCATTACATGATCATTGCATAATATACTATTTCATCACAAAAGAGCATTTCATCACGAGAGGGTTTCACAAGAAAGGATAATGGTACAATTTCTCATTGTAGGTGGTTAATCAAAAATTTGAAAATATATATTTATTTTTATTTTAGCAATTTCTCCTATTGATGAGGACGCAGCTGGAATTGCTTGCAACGATGAAGAAAATGGTAAAATTTCATTGTCAAAAAGGAAATTAATCAATAACTTTCAATTTTTAGATCACAATGTGTTGAAAAAGCTAGTGAAGCTAACTATTACTAACAATGCGTTATTAAGAGAACAAAATCAATTAATCAAGGATCTTAATAAAAAACTTGCAATAACCAACAAATCCACTCCTGAAAATGAAGAACTCTTGGAGCGATTCAAACATCTTTTTCCAATAAAAGATGATGATGCACTAAAGGAAGTAAATTCTGTATTGGGTGACGACAAGGAGTTTTATAATTATGTTGTAAGTTATTAAGTATATAATATCCTATTCACAATCTGATTTCCACAGGTACAGGTAAATTTATCACCTTTCCCTATCAAATAGCATTGAAAGGTGACAAATTTTACCTGTACCTGTGGACATTGAATTGTGAAAGGATAATATATTTCAATACTTATAAGAATCTAAATTTGTTTTTTGTGTTTCAGTTAAGAATGATATCATTGGAAGGAGGACACAATCTCAATGAATATGTCCGAAAGGCCATGAAAATTATTATAGTGGACCAACTGGCCAAAACATACAGTTTCAAAGGCCACAAGAGCAAAAAGAACTTTAGTGTGCATACACACCTGATAAAACTAATAACAGGTAACAAAAAATGACATTTATTTATATTTTCTAACAATTACAGTTTTAGAGTGCGTCAGAAATAACGAAGCCCGCGCCACCACAAGGCAAATTGAAGACCAGGTGGCGGTATGGCTAACTAAAGCGCAGCGCAGGTTGGATGGCGTTCCATAAAATACCTAACTGCTCAATTATTTTCTTATAGATATGTACCTTGTTTGTGTTTTTTTGATTTGATTTAAATTTATTTTCAGAATACAATGTTTATTCAGAATTTTGCAGCTTTACTACATTACAGCAAGTCTATTTTTAGTTCTTAAAGAAAAGACATTAGGCTATTTTTTGCAACATAATTTTTGTTATGTTCAATTCTGTTGGTTTTTTCACAGTTACAGTCTGTAATATAAGGATTACCCTCTGGGATTACCCAACATATTCAAACATAGCCTTTGGAAAAATTATGTTGCGAAAAATAGCCTATTATAAAACTTCCTATAGCTACTTTTGGAACATTCCCTGATCGCTCCTGCAATGAGGTGGCAATAAGCGCCAAGAATAATCCCAAAAATATAAGCAGGAACATTCCCTGAACGCTCCTGCAATGAGGTGGCAAAAGCCCCAAGAATAATCCCAGAAATATAAGCAGGAACATTCCCTGAACAATACTAAAGCTTCCTGTATTCATCAACAGGGAATATTCTTTTCATAATGCCTAGTTCATTCAAAAAGCGGACATTTGATTATGCCAGGAATATTTTTGGGAATATTCTGGGACGATTGGAATAATCCCAGGAATATTCATGGCCTCTGTAGGGAATGATATTTTGCGGTCTGGGATATTATATGTATATATATTAAAAAATAGAACAAGTTACTTGGGAGAGAAAAGTGAAAACAAAACCTAAATTGGACTGAAAAATTGGCACTTGTTTGACCCGTTTTAAAGTTATTCAATTATTACTGTTAATTTTCTTACCTTTTATCAGGCCGAATATAGTCGCGTTCTCTATGGTATCCAGGACCAACACTTCCTCGTGAATAATCGGTAAACGTCCTTTTAGGATGATCCACAGAAAACCGTTCCCTAGGCGCACTTGGGCCGGACCAACTACGATCAGGCTCCAGATGAGAGGGTGGTACAGTTTGTCTAAAACCTTGAGCATTTCTATGCTTTTGATATCTGTACTCTCCTTCTTCTTCTGTACTAACTTCGTCTCTATTTCGCTTTCTCTCTTTGTCTTGCTGCTCTCGTTCTCGTCGCTCTTTTCTGAAAAATTGAACGATGCTATTAGGATGAATTGATCACAGAATTCAAGAACACGTACTTTTCTGTACCATCCTTGTGATGTTTTTTATTGGTTTTTTCATCTTTGTGGTTATTTTCTCCAGGCTCGTGTTTTCTTTTATGATGATGGTGATGGTGTTCTTTATCACTGTCTTTTCGAATTTTTTTCTTTTCTTTACTTGTTGATGGTACCTCAAGCTTAAAGAATACATAAATAAAGAATACATAAAGCTAGAGTCTCATGCAGATCCTATCTAATGGTACCATGATACGATGATGCTCTGATTACAGTGACTCAATAACCACAGTGGCGAAATTGCCGTCTCATTTTGATCGGTTCTTTGAAAATCCTATATATTCATATGGAAAGCGCTGCCATTTTGGGGCTTACCTCTTGTAATTTTAAATATGGATATATTTCAATGGACATTCATTATAACAAATCGAGAACAACGTATCAGTTTTCAATTTTTTATTATAGATGTCCATTTAAATCCTATATATTTATATTTAAAATTTGCAAGAGGTAAGCCCCAAAATGGCGGGGGACCCTTAATTGTTGGCATGTATGTAAAGAGGTTTATTAAGTCACTGTAGCTCTGATAAGTTACTGTATTTTCCTATTTTCGCACCAATTTTCTAACTTTCTGTTCGATATCATACGATTTGGCAACTGTCGTAAAGAGCCATCATTTTTGTTTCAGTTCGGCGAGTTTTGTTCGTTTTTAGTGAAAATGATTTCCACAATTATTTAATTTTATGTTTTGAAAATATGTAATAAACATAGTAGCTAGAGAACAACCCAAAAAAATTAAACTGGAAAGTTGGAACAACCCAAAAAATTTAAACTGGAAAGTTTTGAAAATGGGATTTATGTAGTTCAAATCCGATTATAATGTGTGCGTATAATTTATTTTAAAAAATTAGGGGCACAGAAAAATGTATTACCTAAAAATGTCCACGTATATAATTCTTAAAGTAAATCACGACGAACAAACCAAAACAAAACAAATAAAATAATAGAAACGTGAACGCGGCACGATTGGCAAGAATGACGAACGAAAGAGACGTTTTCGGAGTCCGAATTTTCCGACCAATAGAAACAACATCATATATTCGTACCATTGGATAACGAATGAGACTCCAGCTTTAATGTTAGGTCATTTTCCAATGTGAATCTATAAGGATAGATTCAGCTATGTTCCCATTAGTAGTTGCACATATGTACATATAAAGGAAACTTACAGCTTCGGTTTCTTTTTTCTTTTCCGCAACCTTCTCCACAGGCTTCTCCTTTTTTACAACTTTTTTGGTATCTTTCGCTTTGGCTTTCTTATATAGTTTATACAGCTTTTTGGCGTCATATTCGGTGAATTTTGATACAAAATACCACAGATTACTGAAAAAAATCACAGAGCTAAAGTCAATCAAAAAACTACATAATTATTTTAAACAGTTTTTTTTTATGGATCGATGAATTTTTAATTAGGGACACTACTTTATTGGCTGACTGTACCTATTTATGAACTGGATGAAATATAGAAATAATCTCTAAAAATATGCCAAATATTTTAATTCAAACTTAAAGTCCATAAAAACAAAAAACAAAGAGGGTACTATGTATAAAAATCTCAGGCAGCGCGTGTCATGAAAAATAATTGAAATGGCCTATGAAATCCCAGTTCAACACACAGGCATTCAAGATATTTTTGAAAACCTACATTCTTTCTTATAGGTATCAAAAGCTAATTGCGATCAGCTGTAATTTTCGATGCAACGAGAATTTCATACTATGGACTATGGACGCATTTTTATAGCAGCCAAATAATCAATCGGGTTTTGTCATTTGGGTACTTTGAAACATTCCGAGCAAAACTTTAGTTATTAAGGGTCATTTTTATTGCCAACAACTCCAGCTATGTATGTGTAAACTATGGTATTTCTCAGTTATGTCGATGAGACTTTGGAACAATACAACTTATGTTTGAATTTTGCTATAACGAGAATAATGGTCGATATTCAGACTGAAGACGCTTTATGTATGCCAAAGTTCTCGAGTAGTTAGATAATGAACATATAAATATTTCTTACCTTCTCCATTCTTTTATTTTATCAGGATCAGAGTATTGGGATAGCACAGTATTAATTTGTTCTCCAATCTGTATTAAGCAGTCTCTTGTATGTTGAACTTGTTCTACTTCAGACATGGATTGATCAGGATTATCCAAAGCTTTAAGAGCTTTTTTAACAGGCCTCATCCTCTCTTTACATTCAGTAAATATTGCTGGATCCAAATCCCCTAGAACGTTTATAGCCTTTGGTTCATGATTGGCAGTGAAGTGCATAGGCCCAGCTGCCTTTTTTTCTTTTTTCACCTTACTTTTTTTTTCTTTTTTCTCTTTTTTAACCACTACTTCTTCTACATCCTTATCATTAACGACTTCCTTCTTTACTGCTCTTGATTTCTTCGGGCTGTTACCTTGACTAGTTTGCACTGTTTCATCAATTGAGCTAAAATCATTTTCAATTATTTCCTTAGATTTGGCATCTTTGACCTTTCTAACCCTCTTAGGCCTCTGTGCAGCTTTTTTATTAGGATCTAGCTGCTTTTTCAGGAGCTTCAATAAGTACTCTGCTCTTGATTGTAAATGTTTGGCTTGAGGTTTTTTGTCCTCATTTAAAAGCACTTTATCGCTGATACTTAAATGTGGATCTAGTTTAATTTGTTCCCACGATCCAATGCCATAAATATAAATGCCTTTCAGCAACTTAGTATCTTCCTCTGCACCCCATTCAATGTCAAAATTAGCTGGTTTAGTTTTAATATCTAACGACCATTTGCTTCTCTCAGATTCATTTTCTGGTAAAATTTCATCTAAGGGTGCTAGTTCTTCTATGCACTGCATCATGGTTTTAGCATTTACGGATACGCCACCAAGTTTAAATGAAGGGCCTCTAGCTTTCTTCTTGCTTTCATCATTTTCTTTACTTTGTTCGTTCATAAAAGCTATGCAACGCTCGCGGAGCATTTCACCAAGTTTATTCAACTCTTGTAATGGTTTTTCTTGAAGTTCTGCATCACAGGCGACAGCCTCTAGTCGTTTTAAGGGAGCGCTGAATTTTTTATAGCTCTTAACAAAACGGCGAATTTCAGCGTCCGTAAAGTTTTTGATTTTTTCTCGATTTCCTACTGGCGGACGCCCACGTTTTTTCGGACGATCTTGATCGGATTCTTCACCTTCGCCTAAGCTAGAGCCTGCTGATTCGTCATTTTCTTTCCTACTTTTTCTTTTACCAGCCTCGCCGCCTTCGCTGTCTGATTGGTTAATCTGCTGAAGTGTTTTTCTACTTCTAGGCGGTAAATATAAATCTTCCATTTCTTTATTTTTCTCCTCTTCTTCTACTTTCTTTCTAAGATTCTCTGGTATGATTTCCTCCCAGTCTTTACTTTCTTCGTCATTATCGTTTGTTGTGGCCATTGGTGAGGGAACGGTTTCTTCCTCAAACGCAGCAAAACTTGCTACTTTAAAAGCTGATAAAAGTTCATCTCCTGCCATTGATGGCCCTTCATCACGAGTCTCCGCCCTTCTTAAAATTTCATCTATATCGCAATTAGGTTCTTCATCTATATCCTCATCTTTGAATAATTCCTCAGCCCCAAATTTCAAAATCGCAGTTAGATCTTCTTTATTGAACGGATTATTATTTGTACTTCCTTTTTTATCTAACACAGTCCTTCCTGTAGTGTCCATTCGTTGTATAACTAAATGATCTAGAACCATTTTTTGCTTTGCTCTTTCAACAATTTCTTCTTCAACACTTCTAGCTGTAACGAGCCTATAAATATTGACTTGATTTTTTTGACCAATCCTGTGCGCTCTAGCTTGGGCTTGCAAGTCATTTTGTGGATTCCAGTCAGAATCAAAAATAATTACTGTATCTGCTGTTGCTAAATTGATTCCCAAACCACCTGCACGAGTAGAGAGAAGAAAACAAAAATCTTGGGATCCGTCAGCATTGAAATGGTCGAGAGCTTGCTTCCTAATATCACCTTTAATGCTACCATCTAATCTTTGAAATGGAAAATGTCTTAACTGGAGGTATTCAGCTAAAATATCTAACATCCGAACCATCTGAGAAAATATTAACACCCTATGACCAGTTTCTCTAAGCCGAATTAATAATTTGTCTAGTAAAACCAATTTTCCAGATCCTCTCAGTAATGTTTGAAGCCTTTCCTGCTGAGCGTTAAGGGGTTCAGCTTCAGCTGGTTTCGTCAAAAACGCATGATTACAGCATTTTTTAAGTTCTATAACAATATTTAAAAATGTATTTGATGAACCTTTAACGCCTTTCCTCAAAGCATTGTAGTTTTTTGTTAAAATCCATTTATAATACTGTTTTTGAATAGATGTCATTTCAACTCTAAGAATCTGTTCTACTTTAGCAGGTAAAGATTTTTCTACATCCTTTTTTACTCTTCTTAGAATAAATGGCTCCAACTGCCTGTGCAACTTAGAATAACCTTTTGTGGAAGCGTGTTCGTGGTCTTTTTCAAAATCTTCCCAGCGTTCAAATCTGTAAGTGAAAAATGATTGTAGGGTTTAGGGGTTCATTATGTTTTTCAAACGTTATGTGAGTTACTTACTTATTGGGCATAATAAAATGAAGCAAAGCCCATAATTCTTTTAAGCTATTTTGTAATGGTGTTCCTGTAATTAGTAGTCTATGATTGGTGTCAAATTCCATTAATGCTTTGTATAATAGCGAGTCATCATTTTTCAATCTATGAGCTTCATCAACTAATATTTCAGCCCAGCTGATGCTTCCTAGGAAAGCTTTATCCTTGAGTACGATTTCGTAGGTAGTTAAGATAGCATTGAATTTCAGCCTTTTGGAACCGTCATAGCACCACTCGTATTGACGAATCTAAAAAGAAAATCTAATAGTAGGCATTGCAACTTTGAGACTATTACGAGTTGAATACTCTGATGTTGCCAAAATCGGTCCTTCGCGATTGTTCTAGAAGTCAGTTGCGTTTGGGCAATATGCTCAAAGCTTACATTGAAAAAAGATAAATTGGCCATGGGAAACAGCTTTTGAAAGACTTTAGATGTGCCCTGGTTTATCAGAAATACCCAAATCCGTGAGAATCTACACTGCAAATTAGGGATTTTGTAGGAAGAACAGCAAAATAGAGCTTCACGTCCAAAACAGATTTGGCATTCACATATTGATGTAGAAAAATTACCTTTCACCCAGTTGGCATTATAATTTCTGAGAAAATTAGTTGCTTTTAATTAGGCAAAAAACGTTGCAAAATGAAATTGTATAGTTTAAATTGAACTATTTGGGTTTTACGGGCAGTGAGAATTTCAAAAATGTCAAGTTTTAATTGTCAATATTGGAAAACAGTCATAAGCGATAGGTGTAGGACTTTTTGAATGTAAAATTCTTAAGGTGGTTTTACATGATGCAAGAGTTCCTGCAAGTCACAAGACTTATTGACACTTGCAACTTATCGGTTCTGTTCGATATTTCTGCAAAAGTATTTTTGGGAGAAAATTCGGTAACTTTTGTCATGCCAGCTTCCAATAATAGTCACTGTCACTAGGTTAATCAAACTGTTTTATTTCCATAATGAGAATTTCCTTGTGTATCAATCAATTTCAATGAATTGTACAATAAAGTTAATCATACACACAACAAACGTAATTAAACAAATACCTACATACCAACATTTTTTTTTTAAGTTTTCATAATGTTGGTAGTAAGAGCAATTGAAAAATTGTGAACACATGTAAAACCCCATCTAGAATTTCCCATTGAATTCAGCTGCAGTAACATAGAGGCTCCAAAAGAAAAAAATGACTCTCTGTAAGACTCCTTGTATATTTAAATCATTTCGCCTCAGAAAAATGCACAACTATAAGTGAATACTTATGTATTTTAAAGTTATACATGTGTACTCAATTTAAAATAGTATACAGGATGAGACTTTGAAAATGTACAATGGCTATATCTGAGAAACCGAAGAAAATATAAAACATAGCTGGAAACAATTTCTATCATATGAAGGGGGAACCAAAATGATTCAATAACCTATCTGTTTTCACCCACTGTCACCCCTAGCCACCACAACTAAAATAAATAATCTTAAATGGCAATCCCCTACCCTACTTGTGATACTTAAAGCTCAAAAAAAATGCTTTTCAACAGTGCGAAAGTGCCCTACGAAGCTACATTTGATGTGATAATTTTTGATTGAATCAATAAAACATACCTAATTCAGTTACATTGAAATTGTATTTTGTATAAGTTTTGCTGAATTTTACAAAAAAGTTGAACTTCAATAATTTGTAAAATCGTTAATTTTGAAGTAATCAGACCGCTTAAAAAACGCACTCTTGGCAAATTCATTCAAGATTTCAATAATTGAAATTAAAGAATCTGTTCTTTTTCTGACGCACGAAACGGAAAATGGTGCGACGAGGCCAATTTCCAGGTCACACCCCTTACTTTGACGCGCTCTAGGGCGTTAACTATAAAAGATAGGACAGGGCTGTCGTGAGGTTTTTTAATCACCAAAAGGGATCTATCATTTTTTTTTTTTTCAATTTCGTTAAGCCGTATTACCAGCGTTCTACCACAACTGCCATTTTTTCAAAAAACCGCCCCAATCAGCGAGCCCACCCCCTAAACTGCTGCAAAATGGGATTCCGACTCACTATGTCCATCTGAGCAAACTGTCAAAATTTAAAAACTATACAATTTTTTTCTCGCAAACCACGTTTTTTTGCTTCATTGCCTGGACTATTATTTCTATAGACGGAATTTGACCGGTCGTTTGTCAATTGAACACAAAAGAATTTGAGCGGTCAATATCCCAACCCTCCTGTTTTGGTTCCTCATATAGCAATTGTAAGTTTTTTTAAAGTGTCACCCTGTATAATTAAGTAGGTATATATAGAAATCCGGGTGTTCCTAAATATCATGTCACCATTGAAGGAGGTAAATCCTTGGATTAGTTTATTACTATCATATAAATATTTGCCCAAAATTGCTTTATTTTAAAGATACAGGATGTGAAAAATTTAAAAAAAAAAACAGTTGTTCATCCTCTTGTGGTCGGTTTGTTCGTAGAAGCAAGAGGCTGCCTGATGGGATTCGAATTATTAAATCCAGTCTCATCCCGGAAGGCAACGCTATTGAGATTAAAGAAAAAATGTACGCCACTGTGTTTATTTATATTTTTGCCTTACAGGACGCCATTTGTTATGAAAATTTTAATCCAATCAGGTACCTATAAATTAGCCTTTTGCTACATGGATTCTTTTTTTTAAACTTCAACACCCTGTAAATTAATTTTTATACTTAAATTTAGGGCACACTTTTATAATGAGCTTTTAGTTATAAAACAAGCCAAGGAATTACATACCTCCTTCAAAAGTGATATATTATCCAGGAAAGCCCTGTATATTTTGTACTTACAATTTCTCTCGACTGCACATCGCCAAGATAGGTAACAAAGTTCAAATCAGGAGCCCATTGCGCAAACTCTCGTTGCCATGATGTCATAGTAGACAGTGGCACTACGCACAAAAAAGGTCCGTGAAGATGATGATTGTTGAATAGGTAGTACAAGTAGCAAATGGTCTGCACAAAAAAAAAACTAATTATTCCGGAAACAAATATATTTCTTTTTATTGATACATATACAAGAAAATAATTATTGGTTCAAAGTGCCCACAAGAAAAAACAAAATTTTGTTATTTTCAGTAAGTTATTTCTTTAGTGCGTTTATTGTTTGTATATTCAAGTTTCATGTAAGCACGCCTTGCACAAAACTCAACCTCAAAAGTAAAGTTTGTGGTCGCGTTTGATCAATGAACTATAACCAAAAACTGGAATGCTAACACATAAGGAAGAACGTGAAGCCTAGTGCAGCTGCTGTGGAGGGGATACCTGTTTTTGTCGCACTCATTATGTTAAATGGCGAAAATTGCTTCCAACACGTATTCCAATTGATGAAACCTGTGAAGGAAAATATGACAAAACTTTCGAAAACGTCATATGTCAGCAAGCAACAGAAAAAAACAACATTGCCCCTTGTGGCATCTGTCTTTCATGGCTTCATTTTTTGGGCAGATATGGCAATGTGCGCGCATTCCAGTTTTTGGCTATAGTTCATTGCGTTTGATAAATAACATCGATACTACAATAAAAACTTTCAGCCACCATTCTCTTATACAATAATAATCCGTGCGTGATGGTACCTCGTAGACATAGGCCTAATAATACTATATATTCTCGACAGGTGGCCGCCCTTGGCTGCAGTCCCACCACGTCACATCGCCCTCCCATGGTATGATTTTGTTTTCTGAAGGTCTTAGCGTGATGTGGAAAATAGCCTACTATAACCAACCTTCTTGAATAATTGGGCTATCAAATGCAAAAAGAATTTTCCAAATCCGACTGGTATTCCAGAGAATAGCGCGTTCAAGCAAACAAACTCTTCGGTTTTAGTATATTAGTATAGATAAATGTATTATTTACCTGAATCGTTTTGCCAAGACCCATCTCGTCGGCCAGAATTACAGAATTCTCCTTGGACCATGAATGGATCATCCAATTCAAACCGTGGATTTGATAATCTCTTAATACCAGACTTTTTTCTTTGCCTGTCATATAATCTGGTTGGTCTTTGACTTCGTGGAATTTGGGGCGACATTTTAGAACTTTGCAATGTCTTGTTGGAGTTCTTGTTGATTGTTCACGTTCTAAAAATTCAGTGATTTTTTCAGGCCACTTTTTCTGAATTAACACTGAATCTTCCCAGGTGGATTCTGCATATGGTAAATTCTCCCACTTCACATAATAGTCTACACCAGCATCATCAGGTTTATCATATTTAGCTAAAAACATCAAGTGAATAAATTATAGAATAATCAGCCAAAAGTTGAAAAAAATATGTGTCCTAATCTTATAGTGGAATACCTACTTCTTTTCGTGAAGCGTGAAGAGCCTATAGGCAATGTAAAGAAACATTATTACGCTATCTGCGCGGCTTTTCACGAAATGCCGAACACTTATCGCCACTTTGTGAAATACTAATAACCTACACGTTCTGCCATATTTTAGAAGTAGGCCTTTCGCGGAAAGACGGTAATAGTTGCTAGGTATTGGTATTGCAGCAGATCATGCATTGTTATTTTTTGTGTTCGCTCAGTAGCCGTGCAACGTCGCACCGTCGTTAATTTTATCATGTTTGCCGAACTCAAAAATCATCTCAGAAAAAATGGAAGTCGAATTATTCGCAGACCATTATAATGTTATTCTACGAAGACAAAAAATAAGGAACCCTACACTAGCAGCAACTGAATAGGGTAAGATAAAATATAAATTCCTTTTTGAGGTTACTATCTCAATACGCGGTGGGTCAGATTAAGTGGTAACGAGTAAAGACCGGGACACACTTGTCATATACACCTTTCCGATTCGACTCCGGTTCGATTTTTCCTCAAAAGAATCCGATCGGTGCGGGATCGGAACGGGATGATCACACATGTCATACTCGTTTCCTAGTTCTTTCCGACTTCCGGCTCCGGCTGGTTACACTCGCCACTCGCCATTCTTGATTCAAACAAGTTCCCAGGGGCCCGATTCTCGTCTCAGGGAGAGGAGAGCTCCCCGAGAGAACAAATTTTTCGTCTTTATCATTCTCGTTCACTTTTCGATTACGTTGATAAGAACAAAAAATCCGTTCTTTCGGGGAGCTCTCCTCTCCCTGCGATCAGAATTGGGCCTCAGAAGGTCTTGTGTGCGAAATGTTTAAAGATTTTAGCTAGCAACTGCGATTCAGTCGTGGTTGTTTAGAAGAAGTAGGTTAGGTAGGTACTTAAATGAAGAACATTGGAGAACTTTTATGGAGAATAGCGGAAAACGCAGATTTTGGGTACATGCTACTTGGGACTGTTTCCTACACTTTTCCTTATATAGCAGTCTTTTTTTTCCCATTTTAGTAAGACACCACAAAAAACTTGAACAAATACCAAGCAACACGTAGCACGTGAACTACGTTGTTTGAAGTGTAGTGCCATTCCCTTCTCAGGCACTGGTCCGATTGTAGGATCGGAGTCGAATCGGAAAGATGCATGTATAGGTATGTGTCTCCGCCTTTACTTGTTCTATCTTTATTGTTTTTGCGTTACATATATTTTTTTTATATTACGAATAAAAGTGAGTTTGAATTTGTTGACAACTATAATTTTTACACCATCTAAATTGAAGGAAATGAGTAATGAAAACTGTCTGAAAAAAATGCGCCTACTTCTAAAATACAGCAGAACGTGTAATAGGATTATTTCTGTCATTTGGCCCCAGAAATGGGTCTTTTTGTGCTGAGCTCAAGGTTTTCGGCAAAATAGACACTAAACAGCTGATAAATTCATGACGGATGATTTATTTACTTGAAATAATGTCAAATTAGTCGAACTCGATCGGTGACGCTGCCATCCAGCGAGAAGAAAAAGAAAAATTAATTACAAGAACATAATAGCGATGATTGACGCTGCTGCCTCTAGCGGGAAAAGATTGAACAAATTACCCCATACGTAAAGATTTTTATGGTCCTAGGAACATAACGGATCACTTCTGTGACGAGTGTTGACGATAATAAAGTTCAAGTTATGGACCGCTTTAAGATAAAGATTATTATTTCACAATGTGAAATGCCTAGGATTTTCACGAAAACACGTATTTCACTATAACACTACGACATACACACACTACTACAAAGATAATTGTGCAACTTATGTAAATATGAATTTAGAAAAAGTTAGTTAAGTACATATAAATTATTACCAATTATCCTTTCCACTTGGTTATAACTTTTAAGAAGTTCGTGAGTTAGCTCTAACTGGCATTCATAATATTCTACATCTTCAGGTGTTGAATACTTCATCCATTGTTGTATTTCGACTGATTTTTTAATATAATTTTCTAATTTCTTCATTCCTTTCACTTTTTGTTCCCTTAAAGAATGGTCAGATTCCCAAGTATTATGTATATGTGCCCAATCTTTCCATTTAATCAGGTACTGGTCCTCTGTATTTTCCAAATCATTTGGATCAGTACTTTCATTAAGGTCACCGTGTTCTTCTATGTAGTAGCAAGTGGTAATGTTACCAGTCACCCCTTTCTTCCCTCTTCGTTGCGCTATTACTCTTTCGATAGTCTCACATTTTTCTTCTATCACAGGTTCAACAGGTTCGTTTGGATCTACATCAAGAAGATCTTCAGAATCAGTTTTGTCTTCACTATCTTCCTTGTAACTGACAGTAGCAGCAGCCCTTCTGGCAACAATCCGACGTCTTTCGTCTTCAGAATAATCAGTCGATTCGTCTGAACTATATCGATGCCGCCTCCTAACAGGTTTCTTTTTCTGAACTGTAGCTCTTGCTCTGGCACCCACACGTTTACTTGGAGGTGGTCGTTCTCTTTCTTCGTCCGATTCGGAAGAGGAGCTTGCATCATTATATTTCCAATGGTCACTCTTTTTTCTTGAATTATTTTCGTTTTCCAGTCGTTCAGGCTCCCGCCTAGAACGACCAGATCGTCGAACTGGCTCATCATCATCATCATCATCATCATCTTGCTATAAATGGTAACGAAAATATAATGCCTGATTTTGAAAACAAGAAATATTACCTCCGATTTTGTTTTGTTAGAAGAAGATCTCCTGGATGGTGATACATCGTTATCTTCTGGCTGTAAATGTCAAAAACCATGTTTAGCGCATTTCAAGTACCTACATAAAAAAACATCTTACCTCCGAATTTACACCCAAAGAATTGTCATCTTTGGAAGGTCCGGGACTACTCTGATTGCATTGTATAATTTGGCTACTTTCATCAGTCGTCTTTGATGTGTCATTATCAGAAGCATTATCATTTTCTCCGCCACTTTCGGAGCCAGATCCTGAACTAGATGAGCCTGACCCGCTAAAATCAAATGTTAGATTGACTTTAAAAACTGATAGCACCATACATAAGAAAGCAGTAGGCAGAAACTAAAGAATCGTATTGTTGAGTGTGGCAGATCTTCATTTTGAGTACAGCTAGAGATAAAACTTGATGTTCAAAAAATAATTGTTCATTAACTGGTAGGTATTATAAACTCTACTAAACAATAACAATTACTTATTTGTAGTTAAGTCCATGATGCTAAACGAAGATGCGAAACTGTCAGAAACTGCTAAGCCGCTTAGGCGTAGGCAACATTTCTGGTGCTTTCATTTTGTATGGGCAA
This sequence comes from Ceutorhynchus assimilis, assembly GCA_917834065.1. Taxonomy (NCBI): domain Eukaryota; kingdom Metazoa; phylum Arthropoda; class Insecta; order Coleoptera; family Curculionidae; genus Ceutorhynchus; species Ceutorhynchus assimilis. The sequence continues at coordinate 14,763,943 of OU892277.1, forward strand.
AGATGCAGTAAGTATAGTTACTAACAGTTGCAATTTTATAACTGCTTAAACTCTCCTGATATTACTAAGTATCGTTTTCAAGTTTTTCATTCTGCTGAGCAATCTTTGATTATTTTTTTTTTTTTGAAGACCCGTTTTCACGTGTTGAGCGTAGAACCCACCGCTAATAACTCAAACTATGAGCGTGTATTGATTATTATATGATTTATTAGGAGTGGGTTCTACGTTTAACACCTGTGTTATCCGTACCTACTATTGGATTATATTCCGCCACACTGTCAAGTAGATGGAAAACTTTTAAAAGATTTTTTTCGAGATTCTGATTTTATCACACCTTGTCTTCACTGTCTTACAGGGCACAACTACAGGTATTCTGGCAGTGTCCACAGTAAATACAAGCGCATAATATGAGTTATTAGCAGTAGATTCTACTATTTCGCCACATTGTCGAGTAGATGGAATACTTTTGAAGGATATTTTTTTAAAAAATACCCATCAAAACTAAGAAATATTAGAGTCGAAAGGAAATATGTATAATGAATTGTTCTACAGCAACGGATTCAAAATCTGGTGAAACCATAACTGTAAGTTTGGAAATTCCTATACTTTTTATAAAAAACTGTGAAATTCTGTCCAAGTCTTTATGAAAAAAATTGAGAAGCTGGGAAATTGAAATTCCGCAAAAGCGATTGAAAATAGTAAAAATGACTTTGCAACTTATCATCAAGCATTTTTGTTCACGAGTTTTGAAGAGTTTTTGGTCGTTTTCAACTCGCTCCACCTCTAAAGATTTGATAGATATTTAATATTGACAAAACTTCAGAAAAAAAAGCTCCCGAAGAACTAGATGGAAATAAAAGTACCTATCAGTTGACGACTAGCACCCTCTTTCAACCAAAAGCCCTTCAAAAATTGGAAAAAAAAAATGGTAAAATATTGCAAAACAAGATAAATAATGTGATCAGCCTGGGTTACCGGCGCGACTCGCCATCTTTCTGTAGTGACGTCAGGTGAAGAGTATCAAGTCTTTATTCTATCAGTGGTGTTGGGTAACGCCAGACAAAAAAAGTCAGGAATCGCATAGCATGAAGTCGCAGAAAGACGCCACGAAATATTGTTCACAACACCGCTATAAAAATCCAATTCAAAGAAGAGGAAAGAGGGCATCAATCAAACTCAGCATTGCATGGACTCCAGCCTCAAAGAAGACCAGCGGGACCAATCACGGAGCAGCAACCCCAACCGCTGCCTCATTCATTCCCCTTCCACCACAGCCTCTAATTATATAAGAGATAGCGCTACCAGCTACTAGATCTTTTCTTCGACCAATTCTTTTACCGTATCAGTGAAACTCTCTGGATCAAGTGAGAAGTCTGAACAAGCAACCAAACATATTCATAAAACTATACTAACCTATCTGATGCCGAATCCTGTTGACTGTCTGAAGAACTTCCACTCACTGAGCCCGAACCTGACTTGTCTGATTCGTCTCCACTCTGGAAAAAATATATTCTTATAGGTATTGGAGGGAGTCAAAAATTTTTAGGTTCGAATTATCACAAATTGCTAATGATTTATCGTTTAATGAACAACATGTCATTTATCTTCTAGGCCTTTATTAATGGAGGATGAAAACTTCTTTCTTTTCTTTTTTTTTGTTTGATTCCATAGTAGAAATAAAATAGCCACAACCATTCCTTTAATACTCTTGGAAATAGCTAATTAATTACCTAATAGTGTTCATGGGTATTTAGGGCTAATGGCTTTTTATAACGAAATTATTCAATATGAAATGTATACTTTTGAGAAATATAAAGTCTGAATACTGTCTACATTTTACAAGTGAGTGAGTTCGCTCTTTATCTTCCCACGCTAGCAAGCTTACAAACAGTACCTACAGTGAAGTTAAAGCTGACCTAGTTGAGATCATTTTTTCCATGAGGTAGGTATACTTTTTTTCATCGGGGATGAAGAAGCCTGATACAGTTGACAGAGAAAAATATGAACTGGGCACTAATCTACCCGTATTTTTAATTTTGTATGTGCTTTGGGGAAGCAAACTAATCCTTGATAATAATGATAACTCAAAATAACCGGTATCGTCGTAATGCCTGCTAATCCATTCATCGCTTGCTATGTCATGCAATAAACGCGCGCATTGCGCAAACCAAGCTATGCCAAAATGGACCCAGAATAACCTGTAAGCCTGTAATTTCATATTATATTTAGAAAAATAATAAATCGTTTCTGAAACATGCAAATTGTTCCAACATGGCTGGCGTCCTCTTCGATGTATCGGGTTATTCACTATATTTTGACCCCTCATCTGCAGCCTTTACCTTTACAGGTAGATGATAGGTGTAAATACAAAATTTGTGCAGATTTAGCTAATTTTTCAGAATCAATCATCAGAAACAAAAATTTATTATCTATCAGAAATTTGAAATTTTGCGTATTTATACCTATCATCTACCTGTATCTAGAGGCTGCAAGTAGGGGGTAAAAATATAGTGAATAACCCGGTAGGTACATATCTTTCAAACCAACATGATGCTCAGATTACATAATTTTTTTTGGCCGGACTCAGTGGCCTTGGTTTCAAGTCAATCCGTGCATAATTTTGGTACCCATGCACTTCACGAGACACCGCGACATAGTTTTGTGAACAAACAGTCCTTTGATTGGCATTGATGAAAGTAGAGAATAATCCACGTAACCAGGCAAATTTTCAGACAACTTCTTGTGAAAGTTTCTAGAAATCTCCGTGAAAACTTTGAAGAGTGCCGCGAGCAAAATGGCCGTCATTTATTTAATGTCATTTTCAAGCAGTGAAAATTTATTTTTTTGTCTTTAGATTAAAAACAATAAATGATAATAACAATAAACAGATTTATTTTAAATTTCATTCAAAATAGTTGGGTCGTTTTGAGACAGCCTGTACAATCGGTTATTATCAACAGTCACGGCTGCAGAATCACGAATATCTCAATTTTCTCGGATAGTTGCAGGTTATGAGGAGTTGTCAGGTTGTTGTCATTTACACAAATTTCTCCAGGACTTTCCATAAAGTCAATATTAGTACATAGTATTTTGTGCAACAAGTGTTGAAAATAGCACTTTTCATGTGTGTGGAAGTTAGGAGCCACCTGCAAGGGCACAAACCACACAAGTGTGAAAACTGCTTTTTACACACTATACTTTCTCTACGACTGCGAAATAACTAAATCCACACTAAGATTCAATTTTTTTTTATATTTCAGCATTTCTATCAAACAAGGAATTATTCAATCATTCTTCAATATATAGCTGTTTCCTATTTATAAAGAATTTATTATTGAAAAATATATAGACAATCTGCTTACATTTTCTGGATGTACCTATATTCAAAGACTACCTACAAGTAAGACAAACAAAGTACGGTTGCCATGCCATGAACTAAAAGTGGAAAAAGAATTACCTATCATAATTGGCATAATAAAATTTCAGTGGAGGTTCCATTTCTATTTTATTTTCGCGCGCTGTTCGAAATAATCGAACAAGCCAGATTGTATTTCAATAGTGTAAGAACAGCGGGAAATTATACATACAGACCTTTGTGGACCAATAGATGTACTAACATGGGATGGTATAAGCAATATATTTTGACTATTTTACCCATTTTGTACTTCTTATCACATAAAAATATGAGACCACGCACAATACATTATAAAAGAGTAGATATATGAAACGGAGCTCATAAAATTCAGAGTGATAGTAGGTAGGTACCTAATGGAGACAAATATACCTACGATAATGAAAACCTTAAAATGTGGTGTAAAAACAAAGGCATTATTTTGGATATCACAATACCCTATATTCACCAGAGTTGAATGGAAAAGCCTGGCGATTAAATCGCACATTACTAGAATTAGCCAGAGCTGCTTATCCACTTAAAAGACGACCTGATCTTAAAAGACTTTCTTATTAATTTTACTGTAAAAAGTGAAAAAGTGTGGAACCAGATAAATACATGAATGGCAAGAAGAACCACCTGAAGACGACAGAAGAAACCCTCGACGAAGACCCTGGTAAAGATATTTAAAGCAGGAGTGAAAGAGTAGTTAGAAAAGCGAAAATATTTGAAAAATATGGACTTACATGCTTACATGAAAAAGCTATAAATAGTGCAGAAGAGAGTAAATGGATAGCAGCAAAAAATGATGAGAAGGAATCACTCAACAAAAGTAATACATAGATATACGTGAGCAAAGGCCAGAAATGATTAAGTAGCAACTTTTAGCCCAGTAATAAGTATGTATCTTTTAAGCAAATGTGGTTTAAATTGGGATAAAAATGGTTTTTGATTGATGACGTCATGTGGCATGCACTTTTTCACGATTTGGGTCCCATACAGAAACATTCTCAATGGTAAAATAAATTATTTATTGCCCAAAAATTACTTCAAATAAAATCTAATCACTGTTTCTCTCTCTCGTTTAGCTCAAGTCGACTCGAGCGGACTGTACTCAAATAAGCGTAACATAGCCGAGCGTGACGTGACGGCGCAGTTTCATTCAGTACCCACAAAAAAGTGTGCTGAACGCGCCTAAAGAAATGTTTACTCCAAAAAACAAACACCCCAAGGAGTCTTGTAATAAAATCACAAATGAGTGTCCTTTCAAGACCTTAATTCAATTCGAATTATAGATAAGATTTATTGAATATTGACAAAAGTGAAACTATGATGTTTTATAGAATTTTTAGGTTTCAATTATTATCGAATTGATGTGATTTTAGTGTATAGTGCTACCATACTACCCCACCTTTTAGAGTACGGAATTGAAAGGGTAGATAGGAAATTTTCTAAGTGTCTCCTTCATCCTGCCTTACCTTGACGAAAAATATATTTTCCCACGTGGGAAGACAATTCTATAATAAGCTACGCAGAGAGAAATCAGACAACACAAAGCAAAGTCAGAATCTCCTTGGGAGGAAGGGACAACTAGAGTTTCAACGAATACTTACATGACGAATAAAATGGTACCTGGGAGGACTTTGTATGTTTTAGTTTTTACAGTATTTTGTATATCTTTTACTGGATCTTTTATATTGTAACTTGTGTTTATTTTTGTCTGTTATATTGATGTAGATAGGTACTTATTTTCTTAATAAATCTATACATCTAATACGAAAAATGTACCCATGTTCTTCTACAAATTGAAAATCTTTTATTTAACTACCTATACCCACTGTAGGTTGTGAGTATCGAAAAAAATCAATTTCGAAATTAAGTCTAATTTTTTTTGTTTTCATTTCCACAAAAGAATAGGAAAGAGAGAATACATGAATAAGTACTAAAATTATTATTAGACCTTGAGCTGAGAGCTATTTAGGTCTTTCAAAATCAAGTCTTGCAAACCTGTCATTTGAAGTATAAGGAAATCCTTTTTTACCAATCAATGATGATTTACGATCCATACATAATCTCTAGAAAACGGAAATAAACCAAACTTTTTTTGAATCTTTCGATATCTCCAACATACCTACTACTGATTTTGGAAAAAGGCAGTCGTTGAGACCACGTCTCTATTAAGTCCCTGCTAAAAGACGATAAAGTTACCCCATCCAAAATGTGAAGAGAAAGAATGAAAACCTCATCTTCATCGGGGTTTTTCATATTTTCAAATCTTTATCCCCTACAGCTTTCAAAACCAATTTAGCGGATATTCAGTTTTTTGACATTTGCAACCCTTCATCCCCTACCGATTTCAAAACCAATTTGAGACAGTAATTTAGAAAAACCAGATGTCTATTTTCTGTTGAAAGACGTTAGAGGTACACCATCCAAAATCTCAAGAAAAAGCAGTTATTATAGATATTTTGCGTTCGCGATTATGCTGTCATAATAAAAACAGTTGCATCTAGGAAATTATAACAAAAACTGTTTTTAAGAATGTACTTTAGTACTTGTTTGACCAATAACATTTTTTTGATTTTTCTCATTTTATGAAAAATGTTTTTCATCTAGGAAATTCTAACAAAAACTATTTTTAATAATGTAGTGTTGTGTTTGTTTGACCAGTAAAATTTTTTTCATAAAATGTTTTTCATAAAATGAGAAAAAATTAAAAAAATTGATTTATTAGCATTCCTTGGTTGACATAAAAATGTCGCATTTTTTGACAGCGGTTCAAGCTGGTCCCGATTTTAATGGCATTGATGACGTCTCTGCTTTAATAAAACATAAATGCCCAAATACCTTGCCCAAATACCTAGTTTTTGGTCAAGGATAATACACACTACTACACAGGATTGCTTATGGACCTCATTTTTGGAAATCGCGGCCATATTGTGTAGCAGCATTGACGAATTCGTCAACTACGTCAATCAACTACGTCGTCAGCTGAAAAATATTAATTAATTTTGATTGACGTCATAGGCAACGAGGAAGATGCAAACGAGATCTAAAAAAGCGTTGTTTTAGAATGTTAATTAATGTACTTAAACCAATAAGTACCTATGCATAAAGCCAAACCCCGCGGAACCATAACTTGTGGTGCGAACACCCTACGTCAAGGCGAAAAACGACACGCTGTCTACGTCATCACTGGTTCTTTGTCGTGGTAGAGGGCTTGAGATTTGATCTACACAGGCCTTATGAGGATAAGCTATCCTATAGTAGTCAGTGTGTATTCTCCTTGACTTTTGGTTTGTTTATAATTTTTTTTTTTAATTGATAAAATTAATAATTAAAAACAAAAATAATAAACAAGACTAGACGGGAACTTACCTCTCTTACAGCTTCCAACAATGGAATATCTTTTTTTTTCGTACTTTATTGTAAAAAATTATTGATTAGCGATATCTATTGGAGCCTACCCCTATGTTGTTTGAGTTTTAGACCTTTCCTGAAGTTGTATCTGAATTTAAAGGTGGCAGTAATTTGTTTTCGGTTAAAGAAATGAGGACTTTATTTTATTTTAGGATTTGTCAAAAATGTTATTGATTTAAATTGTTTATTCCTAGTTCCTTGATATGCTTAAATTATGGGGTGAAAAATAAAAAAACACTAAAACAACTTACCTTCTTTTTCAGTGTGATCTAGGATAAGGGTTTACCTAAAACAAGCCTTAGTAGCTCAGGCTAAATATATTATATTAAAAATGTTTTTTGGGTAAGAGATTGAGCAGGTCAGGGACGTCGATTTACTTCTTCTTTCGGGTAACCAACAATTTTTTTTTGATGCAACACTAAAATCTGAGTCGAAAATAACTGTCAGTGACTCATAAAACACCGCACACAATAACGAGTAGGCGGCACATTAAATAACATAGGCATGAATGTTTTTGCTCCCTTTCATAGGGTATCTAAGTTTAATAGACTCGTTATTTGTACAAATTCATTGTTTAAATATGTTTTGCACGGCATATTTAGATAAGCTTATACCTTTTTCCGAACCGTTCAAAGTCAACCACAATGGAAAAGTATATTTTTTAAATTAAAATAAACCCTGGGACTAAAACTCGATCCTCAGCTGCCGATATCTTGTTAGCGCGGTATCAAAACATTGGGGCCAGGGCTTAACCCTTAAGCGTTATCATTTTAGATTAGATGTCTAGTAGTGTTAGTAGTGTTGACTGTTGAGTTTTGCTTCACATTTTTTGTCTCTGCGAATACTGCCTGGTTTTTATCTTCTTTCGCTATAGTACAATAATTAACTGTTAGTTCTGGTTGATTTTTTTTAAAATTATTATTATTAAAAGGTTGATATACCACGGACTTGTTGAAAGAAAACATTTAGGTGTTTAAATTCTATTGGAAAATATTTTAGCAGGAAGTGGACAGCAAAGATGCTGCCTAAACGAAATGCCCAAATGGCAAACCATAGAAGAAAAATCACACTACATTCTCTTAGAGGGCCCTTTGTTGACCTGATATTGGACAATTTTTAATAAATTCAGGTCTCGAAGTAGATTCTGAAAGCAATTTTATTAGATCACAAATTCAAAACAAAAATTAAATAATATTATCCAAAACTTTATTAAAATACTCTTTTTTAGGGCCGATTTATTCACCTACTGATAAACTGTCAAGTATGCAATCTGACGGATAAAAACACAATCTGTAATCACATCGGTCAGTCAGCTATCCACCGACTGCCCAATAGAAATATAGAACGGTAAATTTATCTTGCAGATAGTTATCAGCAAGTTTATCTGAAGATGAATTAACCGGGCCTTAGTCAACAATAAAGTACAAACTCAAGCATAGAAAAAATAGTACGGAAAATATAATAATTTATAGTGTGTTTATTTTAGTGGCATGCAGGCGTATTAATTAAAATTGATGAAAAATTTCCTTGCATCGACTGGGATTTAAACCCAGGATCCTTGCATTTCTAGTGCAAAGTGCAACGCTCTAACCAACTGAGCTACCAAGACCTGTTTCATTTCTACCTTGTCGATCAAGGAATGATTTGTTGAATTTCGAATGAAAACTTTCGTGGGCATTTGTTGTATGGGCCGTTGAAACCTCGGTGAAGCGCTCTCGTAGGCCCGTGATGTGACTGAAAAAGAAGTATTTACCGCTATGTAAGCGGTTAAGTAGGTATCAGATGATCGGCAAACTGAACGATTTTTTTCAATTGGCTGGATCTCCACTAAATCGAAAGCAAAACACTCTCCTAAGTCATTAGGCTTTAGGAATGGACGACTTCATACATGAGTGAAAATTTTTTGACGTCAGATAAATCTGTAAATTCAAGCCCATCAGTTTTGTGAATTTGCCTAAACCAGACCAGAATTAACTTAGCGGGATTCTCAGAAATACTTTCGACAGCTTTTCGTGCCACACTTGCACTTTGCACTTTGTTGAGATCTCAACCTCGCAGTACGAAGTAAAATTGAAAATAGCATTTAGCTATTCCGTTAGTGGGTACGGTTTGTTTCACGAGGGTTTGTACTTACGTCATCAGTTGCTATCCTTTTTAACAAATAAAAATTGAGAGTACATGAAATATATTTAAAATTTTCCGCAGAATCCAGAAATGTCATAATATACAGGGGTACTATTTATAAAAATAAAGTTGATAACGGTACAGCTGTTCTTGGAATACCCTGTATAAAAAAATTGGGGTGAAAAAATCTTAAACAAAAAAACAAAATCTACGTGTCCGAGCGTTTTTTAGAAAAGACCCGCATTCATTTATTATCGAATTTATTTCATTTGGCTGATACACACTGTAGAACTAATCATTAGTCTTATAGATGATGATATATTGTTAAAATTATATTTTAATGAACAGATTCTAAGCAAAGTACTGACCTTGGGGCCCGATTACGAACGTCCGATACGAATCGAATCCGCCATCTTAGAATAGAGGTTATGAACGTACTCGAAGCGAGACAACTCGGATCGAGAACCATTCCGTAGCTTCCGATAACAGCTGTTGACAGAATCATTTTTTGTCCTTCTTGCATACACCCTTGTTTTAGTTTTGTTCTTGTTTTTCTTGTTACGCCATTGGGTATTATGGCGCGTTTTTGCTTCGTTTCGTATTTCTTGTGTTAATATCTTTATGGTTTTTATAATATATTCGTATACATGCGAGCATCCCCCCAATCCCCCCCTGATTGGATAGATGAGTCGGGCCCATGACCATAAGACATACGTTCGCCAAAATATCGAACATCGATACTGGGACTGGCGTCACGTGCCATCAGTCGCAGTCGTTGACCGGATCGTTTCTATTAAAACAGAGCATGTTCAACTTAGAAATCGTTGTGTTATTTGAACAATTATTATAATAATTTAGAAAAAAATTGAAAAATGGAACTTTTATTTCCAATTCGACCATGGAGATCCTTTTGAACAAGATAAGGAGCTAAGCTAAGAATGATAATTAGGAATCACAGATAATATTTAAAAGCCAAACTTACCAACAGTATGGATGAAAAGAAAATCTACGTGTAGAGAGGTAATTAGAAAGTTTATGCCGCAAAAACACCCTTCTTTTATATACTATAAAAATCATAATTGTTTCATAATTAATATGATTCTCTGTTTGTCAAAAAACACAAGGTTGGTATACTTAATGATTTAATTTTTGCATTTCTAAATATCAAAATATAATGCGAAACACGGTTGCAATCTTTAGATATTCATAATCATAATCCATAAAAACACTACAAGTTTCCCATCAATTCCATGCATTTAATGATGAATGATGCATTTACATAGTAAACGCAACGATAAAGGGCTGCAGCTGACGTCACCTGACGAGAGTTTTCCCATTCTACCATTGTAATTGCGGACATCTGATTCAAGCCGTTTCGTGTGTTCGTAATCGCTTTTTCGTTCGATACGATGCGTATACGCTTCGAGTTTACCTTCGACTCGGAATATTTCCGTATCGGATGTTCATAATCAGGCCCCTGTTCTGTTCCTGTACCCGTACGGGTCTTTTTCAAAAGAACTCAGTCAGTCACTTCCACTTCACTATACCATTCCACCATACGTATGAACAGACTTCACCAAAGCTTGGTGGTACAACTTTGGTGGTATTAGGAAAATAATTATTGCTCAGGACGATAAACCATGGAACTGAAATTTAATGAGAGTTGACCTTGGACCCTTATTTTTGGAAAACCATTTTGGTGTTATTTTTATCTACCTAGCAATTTTCAATTTCCCGTCAAAACATTGGGACAGGACCCAACTCTACGCCTGACCACGGAGGATGGATGGATTATCTAGTTTGGGTGTATATTTCGTAGGAAGTTTCATGTAAATCTAAATCGGGGTTACCCAAAAGGTCCACTTTATTGATGTCTCCCCGACCAATTCTACCTAGAAAGGCCAGGATTGAAAATGGGTGAAGAAATACACAGCCTAAAATGGCCAACTTAAAATTCATATACGTTTAATTCATTTGAATTATTTCAAAGGAGATGAAGAAAAACTATAATTTAAAGAAAATATATTTATTTCTAAACAAATTGGCAGAAAAAAAAACATTCCAAAAATAAAAGTATGTTTGTATATTCCGTCTACACAATTATTTTTATATTATAATGCGAAATAGATTTGATGAAATCAGTACTGTATTGTTGGACGAAGGTTTGAATGGAAATTCTTTTATAAACCCGTTTTCTTTTTTTTTTTCACTTTTTCGCCAATCGATCGGAAATTTCGATTGGTTTTACTTTCAAAATAAAGAAGCGTTTCTATAAAAGTGAATTAATTGGGATACGATAAGTAGAAACGTTGTTGGTAGAAATGAGAGTTAAATTGGGAATGGAAGGATTCACATGCATAATTTATGTAAATTATAATAAATATTTTCAGGCGAACCGGGAACCAGAGTTTATCTTTATCAGCAGCAGGTAAACAAAATATTTGGTGGCCTTTTTGGGCTGTCCTCACCTGAATAAAGCGTTTTTTCTACGAGCGTGCGAGAAATGGCTCTTTTCGCACCGCACTATTTGCTCTGCTGGAAGAGTTTTTTTCTCGCAATGGTGCGGGAAGAGTTGGGAATAATCCCCGTGACGTCGGATTGTTTGTATTGTTGATACACCTTTACCTTTTTTTATAAATACTGTTCAATAAATTTTTAATTCCCGTCCTGCACAGACGCATTTTATTTAAATAAAAAAAATCTGATTCAAATAAAAAATTAAATCCCTGTTCAATCCGACCCTGACTATTTGAAATCATCACTGGGGTAGTGGTCGTTCAACAGGTTTTTATCCATCCTTTTTTCAAATGTAAAAATTATCTATCACTTAATAATTATATCAAAAATTATATGACAAATAAAATACTTATCAATTGTGTTTATTCCAGGGTTGGTTTCTTAAACATGATATTAATTATTAATAGCTCTGTTTGGAAATGAAAATCGCGTTCATATGCAACATATAGGCACATATTTATAGGATTTCTATATTGGAGCAAGCAACTGGATCTTCTTGAAAAATCCATTAAAAATAATAATCAATGACCTGACCAGGTTCTGGCACTCTTAAATAAAAGATTACGAATATCTATAAGGAAAAATCCTGGGGAAAACCCAAAAACTATTAACCTTGTTGTTAACCTTTTTCAAATTATTTTATTAGGGACACAAAGACCCAAAAGTTTGTATACCTGATTGTATATAGTTCGCCTTAGGAGTCTAGCACTACGACGTCTGAAGGGCAAGGGGGAATAACGCCATTCATTTCGTGCTTTATGTTGCCTGTCATAGGCGTGCGCGCAGCGTTTTTAAATATTACTTTTTCCTTATAAATGTAGGTGTGTAACATAGATAAATATTAAGGTATTTTCTATTGGAAGTCGAATTGGCAATATTGCAATTTTTTTAACCGCATTCTTTCCATAGTGCTAGACTCGTAAGGCGAACTTTACCTATGCCCTGTTTTTCAAGCATTTCATACAAAAGATATATTATATTCTTTAGTCCACTTATATTTTATTCCAAAAAGACGTAACAATTTTCAAAAACCAAAGTGATTGTCCTTTATATAATAATGGTATATAATTTTGCCATAATTAGGAAAACCAAAACAATATTACTTAATGTTGGTAGTGACTAAAGGGTTGGTAATCAAAGGAGTAAAACAAAACACAACTTTATACATAAAGGGCGGATTCGCCCAACATGAAACCTGCCCAGTGATCTTCTTTTAGTACTAAACTCAATTTCTGTCCGTGGAAATGAAACCCGGTTATATTTCAGTTTTATTTTTTGTTACCTACACCACAAGAAATTATTTGCTTAAAAAGCAGTGAACATTTTATAAAGGGTGTCATTCCAAAAAACCTCCCCAATTAAACTTTTATAAGTATTGGAGATTAAAGCATAGTATTGGAAATCCTATTTGGATTTTTCTGTGTTATGGGAAAACTTAAGTATGTACCTTACATTTGTCCATTTATGCACTTATTTGTCTTTAAAAGCAATCAGATTTTAGGAGCCCTATAAGGAAAATAATATATTATTTTATAGGTACCCTAAATATAAAAAAATGCATATTTATTGTAAGAACAGTCTTAATGATGCCTTATTTAAGTCCCATAAAATAAGTTGGTGGTCTTAATTTTGCAATTATGGAACCTATGGTTGTAAATAGACCCTATTCAAACCCCAACCCTCAGAATATCAGAAAAAATGTAGATAAAACAATTGATGAAAGAGTGGTGTTATGTAAGGAAAACCTCCTGTTAAAAAGCAAATAGTGGTGCTCAGACGCGTCCTATATACTGTTATGGACGTGGGGTGAGCCAAGAGTATAGAAATGCCAATTTTTGAAGTTGAAATTGCTCAAAAGGGTCCATCTCAGAAAATCAAAATTTTAGTCTTAATAGATGGAGGAAAGCCTAAAGAACAAATATATGTAGAAAATTTCGTGGTCCACAACCCCCTTGATGAGTAAAAATTGAAAAAACCATTTGTAAACAAAAATATTAGATGGAAAATTGAAGAATATGTTACAAGTATGGGTGCCACGCCCTTGAATTTACATTGATACAGCAATTAGAAAACGCACTTAATAACCATACGAAACTAATAAATCGTGAATTTCACCCCTAGTTTCAATTCTAGAGGGTTAACTTACCTCTGGCATCTTGTAGGCTAACTTTCTTTGGAATTCCGAGAATACACGCGGAAGATTTTCAACAAAATACGGTGCAGTAAAACGGCCAATATCCCCACGTTAATTTATTAAAACAAACTTCGGAAATAATCGCATTTAAGAAATAAAAATAAAAGTTTAAAGGGATAATATTCAGAGTGAAGAATGGGAACTCGCCATTTTGTTTCGCCAATAAGAACAACGAAATTGAGTAATGATATTAAACCTATGAAGAGCCAATTGAACTTAAAAACGATGCAGTTATTGTATATGCGAACTTTTTAAGGTTAGATTAACAGAAATCGCGTCAAAAAAGGGTTAAGGTTACGCTTAGAAATAGCACTATAGAATCCAGGGATTACACGACACACTGAGAACCGCCATGTTGGAAACTGTGGTGACTTGACTATGCGGATGTGTTCCGACCCGCCACAGAGAAAGAACGCACACCGACATGCGGCGCACAAGTTGCGCACAACTTGCCAGTGACCAATCAAAAACGAGGACGTCAGAGACGGGCTCACTGGCGGTCTTTACAAAATGGATTTTATACAAGAAATTTCACTTAGAACGCATAAAATAAATTCCATTTTACGTCACATGCGGGCGCGAAATTCAAAATCAACTGCAGTGTAGTTCTAGAATTTTTCACAAGGTATACGCCTAGCGAAAGCCCGGCAAATTCAAATGGTTTTCGTGAAATTATGGTGTTTCAACTTGGTTTCAAAGTTAAAAATGTATGAAACATAATTATATTTATGTGAACTTTAGCATAAATATTGGTATTTTGGAAGACTTTTGCTAGGAAAATATTTGAGAAAATGAAAATATTCTCAGTCAAATGAGGTACGGAACAAAATGTCAAAAATCAAATCCAACTGTAGAAAGAAATAATCTACCTGTTTGCCTTTAAAAGAGTTTTTGAAACAGAAGCAACTAACAGGCATGAAAAAATAGAATACAGAAAAAAAAAGACTAAACTTTAGGAATAAAGAAAATACAAAATAATTTAAAAAAATGTCAAAAATGAATAGGTACAAAATGGGAGGAAACGGGTACTTATATACAAATGTAACCCTATTAGCAGGAGGATTTGAGCGAAATGTTTAAGTTGTACCTACCAACAGTTGTTAAACCAACTAAGAGAGATGAAAAAATACAACACAGAAAAAAAAAATCAAGGAACATTGACTAAACTAGGAATAAAGAAAATATAAGATATAATAAACTATACAAAATAGGTACAAAATGGGGTACTCATATACAGATGTAACCCTATTAGCAGGAAGGTTTATGGGAAATTTTCAAGTCCGATCCAACCAACTAAAAGGCAATAAGAAAATGAGACAGCCATGTGATGACGTGGCAACCAAGTAAAAGGCATAGAAAAATCGAACACAGAAAGAATTTTTTTCAGAAACATCAACTAAACTTACGGAATAAAGAAAATACAAAATATAATAAATTATAAAAAATGTCAGACAAACATTATTGTGACTGTATTCAAATGACTTTGTTTATTTCTAGTTATCAAGTCCGAAGAACCTCAAACTGCAGTGAATCTTGCGATTGTCCAAATCTTTCAACCAAAATGAGTGCTGCAAAAATGAGAGAGCCATGTGATGATGTGGCAGAATCATGAAAAATTGAATGGTCAGCTCCAACCAACTAAAAGGCATAGAAAAATAGAACACAGAAGAATTTTTTTCGAGAAACATCAACTTAAATTAAGGAATAAAGAAAATAAAAAAATATAATAAACTATAAAAATGTCAAACATTAGTACAAAATGTGAGGAACCATGTACTTATATGCAAATGTAACCCTACTAGCGGGAGGGTTCATATGCGACATATTTTAGTTGTCCCGACAAACATTATTGAAACTCTATTCAAATGACCTTGTTTTCAAGTGCCAAGAATGTCCAAATCTGTCAGCGAAAATAACTATTGCAAAGATGCGAGAGCCATGTGATGACGTCACAGAATCATGAAAAATGAATGGCCACTTACAACCAACTAAAAGGCATGGAAAAATAGAACTCTCAAGAATTTCGAGAAACATTGACTACCTTAACTTAGGAATAAAGAAGATACAAAGTGTAATAAACTATAAAAAAGTTGAAAAATGCATGACTCAAAGATTTTTGACATCATGCGCATAATGACACAGTAGTTTCGTTGTCCGCATCGTTACGGGCCTAGTCTCGTATCCGTATCCGAAAACGTATCTTAGCCATTCCACACTATTGAGAGACCTTCCTGTCAGTTTTCACTAAAATACCTTCAACAACATAAACAGAGGGTACTTATAGATAATAAAGAAAACCTACAAACACAGCTACAAAATCAACACTAACCCTTTTTGAGGTTAGAAGACGTTTCATCCATTCCTTATTACGTAATGTATGGCCATGCTTAAAAAGTTTTAGGCGGTCAACGTAAGCCAATGCATTTACGGATGCGGATACGTATACGTAGAAAAATTTAGGGTTTGCTCAAAGTGCTTTGATTAAAAAAACGGATGCCCCCTCCGTTTCTATAAATATTGTCACAGTGACAAATTTTTGACATCATTGTTTCACTCCGTGAGTTCGGCTTGAAACATTGAGCGCTCGGAGCATCTTTCATCTTTTTTCCTTTTGCTGAAAATAACAGGAATAAAATACAATAGAGCGGCTCTGAGCGTCTACTCGAAGTCGTACCTTTATTTGTCAGATGATTTTTTCTTGCAAAAATGCCGTGGAAATCTACTTCAGCATATTGTAATATTTTTTAGTTTATTATAGGCTCTCCTAAGAGTTCCATTTTCTTTTTTAAGAGAAATATTGCTAAGACACACGTTTTGAAAAATCATAGCCATCTTTGATTTACGTTTTTTTTGAAGACCCGTTAGTAGTAATACTCTATAGCTACATAAACAAGAAAAATTATTCAAACAAAGATTAAAGGCTAGAATCGGATTGAAAAAACTTTGTTGCATTCCAAGATCAGGCATGCTTTCAAGACGGAATTAAATTCCAAGCACAAATTCGGAAGAATGCACTTATACCAGAAGAGACCTCCAATATACTTGGATATCTGTAATAAAATGTGTGTGCCAAGAAAAAAATATTTGAACCTAAAAACCATTTTATTGCACAACTATACAAAAATCTAAAAAAATCATTATATTTTACATAAATACAATAAATAATCACAAAAACATGGCAATTTTTTGGTCTAATAATCATAAAAAATAACAAACACTATCATTATTAATACTATCATGTCTTTTCGTAAGGCATAAGATCGTTTCAGAAAAAAAATTGATATCAATCGATTTGATTCGAAACCTTATTAAAAATGTTCCTATTGAATGCAAAGCATTTCTATCCAAAATATCACATAAGGCTGTGAATTTTTTTTGCCTGCCTTTTTGTTTATGTTTATTATTAAAATATATTTATAAAAATTATACTAAACCAATGTAAATACTATCTCTGTAACAATAAATTCATGCAGATCACATCAGGAGTTATTTTTTTAAAATAAAAAGCAACAATATAGCAAACATTTGTATATACTTTGCTAGTATAATCATACATGTTACAATTAAAGTCTGGAAATCTACTCTTCGAGTCCAAAGATACAAGTTAGAGTTTTAGCGTATCCGTATAACATAAAAATAAATATTACCTTGCATTTTTTGGGACTTACACCTCAATTGAAATTAATACCAGAAGTTTCTTGATTTTGATAATATTATAAATCCACCTCAAACATACACCATTTGTTATAAAAATAAATAATTGAGAATAAAATTGCTAGGTACGTTTACAACTGTTTTATCGAATAATCAAATATTGTACCTGTATATTGTATATCACTTTCAAAGTGTCATATAAATTCACAAATGAACTCAAAATAATTTTTCTGGAGATGGAGAAATTGAAATTAATCAATAAATTTTGTTTTATATATATAAAAACCATTTGAAATCTTTAAAAAACATCCTGTATTTGTATATTATCAGCAAAAATAGTAGTACCTACCCAATCGCTAATCTGATTTAACGTCTGATGTTACATTCTGAACTATTGATATTTGGAATTATGAATCATGAAGTATGATTTTGATAATGCATACAGATGTCTCGGTACATCTAGGCATCTTTACAACAATTAGTTAATAAGTTAATACAATTATAAAGAAAATGTAAAGAAATACATCTAGGTATATCCTTTTGTTAATAAATTATTATTATTTAAAGTAAATAGAAAAAGAAGTGTAGTTTCCTTGGGAAATTCAGGTAAGCGTGTGACCACAATTTTCTCCACATATTAGCCTATTGGAACTGGTATTGTTTCAAGATTATGACAAGATCAACTATTATCCGCCCAACCCTTCATATTGAAATAAAACCAAACACGGCTGAAGCAGATGATTATCTTAACCTTCAAGGATTTTATAGAGAACTTAAAGTGACTCTCAATAAAACTGTTCTAATAATAAAAATAACATGAAATAAGATTTGTTTTTGGAAAAACCTCAATTGAGATTTTTGGGCTCAGTCACTTTTCAGGCGTCAAATCTCTTTCAAAATGAGCTTCGATCCAAATGAAAATATTGATAAATATTCATCTATGGAAAGATTTGGATGCGGTTCTATTGGACAAATAAATATACCGTACATCATGCGATTGGGAGAAAGCTGGGGAAGAAATCTTTAGAAGATTTCACCAACTACAAGCAGAAAAAGAATAAATATGTCTACACAGTGTTTAGTAGATTTTTGTGAACAAATTCGAAAAAGCGCCTTGATTGCTTCTGTGCCAGCTCACTTTCCAGGCATAAAGAAACTAGTTAAAGGATGGTGTAGATCGTATTGTATGTATTGTGAACATAGTACTATATTATATTGTATACCATGTGGGCTTAAGGATATTATCTACTTTCACGACCGAATTATAGTCAATCCTTGAGGTTCAAACACGCCCATCAAAAAATATAAGTGTGTTTGCTCCAATCACTTCACGACCAAAGATTACTTCCATCCCCAAGGTAACTTCGAATAAAAACTTGTATACAGGGTGTCCCACAATCAGCGTTACAAGCCATAACTTTCTTATTTTTCGAAATAAAAATTTGAAACAAAAAATACAATTAATGGCAAGTTAAAATAAATTAAAATAAAAAAATGTATATTATGTGAATCCGTTAGTGGGAGGTAGATTTCTTGTCAATGGACTCAACATTATCGTTAATACACTTGTATATATTTAAGTTTTAGGATATTGTTTACTTAGTATGTACCTACTTAAGATTTCAGTATCATTGTAATGATCCTATTATTGGACTATGTCCGTGAATAAATAAATAAGAAGCGGATCCTCATATCAGGAGATTTCCGTCAAAATGAGCTATGATCCAAATCAAAATATTGATACATTCTCATATATAGAAAGAATAGATTTTCCTTTCATAATGCGATTGAGAGAAAACTGCGGAGGAAATCTTTAGAAGACTTCACCAAGAAGATTTCACCAACTACAAGCAGAAAAAGAATAAATGTCTACACAGTGCTTAGTAGATTTTTGTGACCAAATTTGAAAGAGCGCCTTGATTGCTTTTGTGCCAGCTCACTTTCCAGGCATATTGAAACTAGTTAGAGGATGGTGTAGATCGTATTGTATGTATTGTAAACATAGTACTATATTATATAGTATACCATATGGGCTTAAGAATATTATCTACTTTTACGGCTGAATTTATAGTCAATCCTTGAGATTTTCTTGGACCCTAGGACGCTTTGGACGTTCCGATTTTTTTTTAATATCATAACAATGTAAAAATTATAACTTTTGTTATGTTTCTGGGTGCTGGTCAAGAAAAGGTGATAGAGCTGATAAATCGCTACATTTCCATAAATTCCCACAGAAAAGCACTAGTATTTATGTGGAAGTTCTAAATGATGATGGAGTGGAAGAAACAATTAAAATAAGGAAAGCTTGGGAAAAAGGTTTAAGTTCAAACACGCCCATCAAAACATATACGCGTGTTTGTTCCAAACACTTCAGCAAAGATTACTTCCATCCCTAAGGTAACTTAGAATAAAAAATTGTACACAGTTTATAATAATGATGAGCGCCTTGATTGCTTTTGTGCCAGGTCACTTTCCAGGCATAATGAAACTAGTAAGAGGATGGTGTAGATGGTATTGTATGTATTGTAAACATAGTACTATATTATATTGTATACCATATGGGCTTAAGGACATTATCTACTTTTACGGCCGAATTTATAGTCAATCCTTGAGATTTTCTTGGACCCTAGGACGCTTTGGACGTTCCGATTTTTTTTTAATTTCATAACAATGTAAAAATTATAACTTTTGTTATGTTTCTGGGTGCTGGTCAAGAAAAGGTGACAGAACTGATAAATGGCTACATTTCCATAAATTTCCAAAAAAAAACAGTAGTATTTTTGTGAAAGTTTCGAATGATGCTGGAGTGGAAGAAACAATGGATATAAGGAAAGCTGGGGAAAAAGTTTTGAGCTCAAACACGCCCATCAAAACATATACGCGTGTTTGTTCCAAACACTTCAAGAGCAGAGATTACTTCCATCCCCAAGGTGACTTAGAATAAAAACTTGTACACAGTTTTTAATGATGATGAGCCCCTTGATTGCTTTTGTGCCAGCTCACTTTCCAGGCATAATGAAAGTAGTAAGAGGATGGTGTAGATCGTATTGTATGTATTGTAAACATAGTACTATATTATATTGTATACCATATGGTCTTAAGAATATTATCTACTTTTACGGCCGAATTTATAGTCAATTCTTGACATTTTCTTGGACCCTAGGACGCTTTGGACGTTCCGATTTTTTTTTTAAATTTCATAACAATGTAAAAATTATAACTTTTGTTATGTTTCTGGGTGCTGCTCAAGAAAAGGTGATAGAGCTGATAAATCGCTACATTTCCATAAATTCCCAAAAAAGCACTAGTATTTATGTGGAAGTTCTAAATGATGATGGAGTGGAAGAAACAATTAAAATAAGGAAAGCTTGGGAAAAAGTTTTAAGTTCAAACACGCCCATCAAAACATATACGCGTGTTTGTTCCAAACACTTTACCAGCAAAGATTACTTCCATCCCTAAGGCAACTTAGAATAAAAAATTGTACACAGTTTATAATAATGATGATGAGCGCCTTGATTGCTTTTGTGCCAGGTCACTTTCCAGGCATAATGAAACTAGTAAGAGGATGGTGTAGATCGTATTGTATGTATTGTAAACATAGTACTATATTATATTGTATACCATATGGTCTTAAGAATATTATCTACTTTTACGGCCGAATTTATAGTCAATTCTTGACATTTTCTTGGACCCTAGGACGCTTTGGACGTTCCGATTTTTTTTTTAAATTTCATAACAATGTAAAAATTATAACTTTTGTTATGTTTCTGGGTGCTGCTCAAGAAAAGGTGATAGAGCTGATAAATCGCTACGTTTCCATAAATTCCCAAAAAAAGCACTAGTATTTATGTGGAAGTTCTAAATGATGATGGAGTGGAAGAAACTATACATATAAGGAAAGCTTGGGAAAAAGTTTTAGGTTCAAACACGCCCATCAAAACATATACGCGTGTTTGTTCCAAACACTTCACGAGCAAAGATTACTTCCATCCCCAAGGTAACTCAGAACAAAAACTTGTACACAGATTTTAATGATGATGAGCGCCTGGATTGCTTTTGTGCCAGCTCACTTTCCAGGCATAATGAAAGTAGTAAGAGGATGGTGTAGATCGTATTGTAAACATAGTACTATATTATATTGTATACCATATGGTCTTAAGAATATTATCTACTTTTACGGCCGAATTTATAGTCAATCCTTGAGATTTTCTTGAACCCTAGGAAGCTTTGGACGTTCCGATTTTTTTTTAATTTCATAACAATGTAAAAATTATAACTTTTGTTATGTTTCTGGGTGCTGGTCAAGAAAAGGTGACAGAACTGATAAATCGCTACATTTCCATAAATTTCCAAAAAAAAACAGTACTATTTTTGTGAAAGTTTCGAATGATGCTGGAGTGGAAGAAACAATGGATATAAGGAAAGCTTGGGAAAAAGTTTTGAGCTCAAACACGCCCATCAAAACATATACGCGTGTCTGTTCCAAACACTTCAAGAGCAGAGATTACTTCCATCCCCAAGGTGACTTAGAATAAAAACTTGTACACAGTTTTTAATGATGATGAGCCCCTTGATTGCTTTTGTGCCAGCTCACTTTCCAGGCATAATGAAAGTAGTAAGAGGATGGTGTAGATCGTATTGTATGTATTGTAAATATAGTACTATATTATATTGTATACCATATGGTCTTAAGAATATTATCTACTTTTACGGCCGAATTTATAGTCAATTCTTGACATTTTCTTGGACCCTAGGACGCTTTGGACGTTCCGATTTATTTTTTAATTTCATAACAATATAAAAATTATAACTTCTGTTATGTTTCTGGGTGCTGGTCAAGAAAAGGTGACAGAACTGATAAATCGCTACATTTCCATAAATTTCCAAAAAAAAACAGTACTATTTTTGTGAAAGTTTCGAATGCTGGAGTGGAAGAAACAATGGATATAAGGAAAGCTTGGGAAAAAGTTTTGAGCTCAAACACGCCCATCAAAACATATACGCGTGTTTGTTCGATACACTTTACCAGCAAAGATTACTTCCATCCCTAAGGTAACTTAGAAAAAAAAATTGTACACAGTTTATAATAATGATGAGCGCCTTGATTGCTTTTGTGCCAGGTCACTTTCCAGGCATAATGAAACTAGTAAGAGGATGGTGTAGATGGTATTGTATGTATTGTAAACATAGTACTATATTATATTGTATACCATATGGGCTTAAGGACATTATCTACTTTTACGGCCGAATTTATAGTCAATCCTTGAGATTTTCTTGGACCCTAGGACGCTTTGGACGTTCCGATTTTTTTTTAATTTCATAACAATGTAAAAATTATAACTTCTGTTATGCTTCTGGGTGCTGGTCAAGAAAAGGTGACAGAACTGATAAATCGCTACATTTCCATAAATTTCCAAAAAAAAACAGTACTATTTTTGTGAAAGTTTCGAATGCTGGAGTGGAAGAAACAATGGATATAAGGAAAGCTTGGGAAAAAGTTTTGAGCTCAAACACGCCCATCAAAACATATACGCGTGTTTGTTCGATACACTTTACCAGCAAAGATTACTTCCATCCCTAAGGTAACTTAGAAAAAAAAATTGTACACAGTTTATAATAATGATGAGCGCCTTGATTGCTTTTGTGCCAGGTCACTTTCCAGGCATAATGAAACTAGTAAGAGGATGGTGTAGATGGTATTGTATGTATTGTAAACATAGTACTATATTATATTGTATACCATATGGGCTTAAGGACATTATCTACTTTTACGGCCGAATTTATAGTCAATCCTTGAGATTTTCTTGGACCCTAGGACGCTTTGGACGTTCCGATTTTTTTTTAATTTCATAACAATGTAAAAATTATAACTTCTGTTATGTTTCTGGGTGCTGGTCAAGAAAAGGTGACAGAACTGATAAATCGCTACATTTCCATAAATTTCCAAAAAAAAAACAGTACTATTTTTGTGAAAGTTTCGAATGCTGGAGTGGAAGAAACAATGGATATAAGGAAAGCTTGGGAAAAAGTTTTGAGCTCAAACACGCCCATCAAAACATATACGCGTGTTTGTTCGATACACTTTACCAGCAAAGATTACTTCCATCCCTAAGGTAACTTAGAAAAAAAAATTGTACACAGTTTATAATAATGATGAGCGCCTTGATTGCTTTTGTGCCAGGTCACTTTCCAGGCATAATGAAACTAGTAAGAGGATGGTGTAGATGGTATTGTATGTATTGTAAACATAGTACTATATTATATTGTATACCATATGGGCTTAAGGACATTATCTACTTTTACGGCCGAATTTATAGTCAATCCTTGAGATTTTCTTGGACCCTAGGACGCTTTGGACGTTCCGATTTTTTTTTAATTTCATAACAATGTAAAAATTATAACTTCTGTTATGCTTCTGGGTGCTGGTCAAGAAAAGGTGACAGAACTGATAAATCGCTACATTTCCATAAATTTCCAAAAAAAACAGTACTATTTTTGTGAAAGTTTCGAATGCTGGAGTGGAAGAAACAATGGATATAAGGAAAGCTTGGGAAAAAGTTTTGAGCTCAAACACGCCCATCAAAACATATACGCGTGTTTGTTCGATACACTTTACCAGCAAAGATTACTTCCATCCCTAAGGTAACTTAGAAAAAAAAATTGTACACAGTTTATAATAATGATGAGCGCCTTGATTGCTTTTGTGCCAGGTCACTTTCCAGGCATAATGAAACTAGTAAGAGGATGGTGTAGATGGTATTGTATGTATTGTAAACATAGTACTATATTATATTGTATACCATATGGGCTTAAGGACATTATCTACTTTTACGGCCGAATTTATAGTCAATCCTTGAGATTTTCTTGGACCCTAGGACGCTTTGGACGTTCCGATTTTTTTTTAATTTCATAACAATGTAAAAATTATAACTTCTGTTATGTTTCTGGGTGCTGGTCAAGAAAAGGTGACAGAACTGATAAATCGCTACATTTCCATAAATTTCCAAAAAAAAACAGTACTATTTTTGTGAAAGTTTCGAATGCTGGAGTGGAAGAAACAATGGATATAAGGAAAGCTTGGGAAAAAGTTTTGAGCTCAAACACGCCCATCAAAACATATACGCGTGTTTGTTCCAAACACTTCAAGAGCAGAGATTACTTCCATCCCCTAGGTGACATAGAATAGAAACTTGTACACAGCCCACCGATTCTCAACCTCTAGTCGCAACCTATCGACCCCGACTTCCCATTGCCTTTCTACAGGGAGTCGGGACGTTACGTATCGACTTAACGATTGAGAATCCGTATCCAGTTTTTAATGATGATGAGCGCCTTGATTGCTTTTGTGCCAGCTCACTTTCCAGGCATAATGAAAGTAGTAAGAGGATGGTGTAGATGGTATTGTATGTATTGTAAACATAGTACTATATTATATTGTATACCATATGGTCTTAAGAATATTATCTACTTTTACGGCCGAATTTATAGTCAATTCTTGACATTTTCTTGGACCCTAGGACGCTTTGGACGTTCCGATTTTTTTTTTAAATTTCATAACAATGTAAAAATTATAACTTTTGTTATGTTTCTGGGTGCTGCTCAAGAAAAGGTGATAGAGCTGATAAATCGCTACATTTCCATAAATTCCCAAAAAAAGCACTAGTATTTATGTGGAAGTTCTAAATGATGATGGAGTGGAAGAAACAATTAAAATAAGGAAAGCTTGGGAAAAAGTTTTAAGTTCAAACACGCCCATCAAAACATATACGCGTGTTTGTTCCAAACACTTTACCAGCAAAGATTACTTCCATCCCTAAGGCAACTTAGAATAAAAAATTGTACACAGTTTATAATAATGATGAGCGCCTTGATTGCTTTTGTGCCAGGTCACTTTCCAGGCATAATGAAAGTAGTAAGAGGATGGTGTAGATCGTATTGTAAACATAGTACTATATTATATTGTATACCATATGGTCTTAAGAATATTATCTACTTTTACGGCCGAATTTATAGTCAATCCTTGAGATTTTCTTGGACCCTAGGACGCTTTGGACGTTCCGATTTTTTTTTAAATTTCATAACAATGTAAAAACTATAACTTTTGTTATGTTTCTGGGTGCTGCTCAAGAAAAGGTGATAGAGCTGATAAATCGCTACATTTCCATAAATTCCCACAGAAAAGCACTAGTATTTATGTGGAAGTTCTAAATGATGATGGAGTGGAAGAAACAATTAAAATAAGGAAAGCTTGGGAAAAAGTTTTAAGTTCAAACACGCCCATCAAAACATATACGCGTGTTTGTTCCAAACACTTCACCAGCAAAGATTACTTCCATCCCTAAGGTAACTTAGAATAAAAAATTGTACACAGTTTATAATAATGATGAGCGCCTTGATTGCTTTTGTGCCAGGTCACTTTCCAGGCATAATGAAACTAGTAAGAGGATGGTGTAGATGGTATTGTATGTATTGTAAACATAGTACTATATTATATTGTATACCATATGGGCTTAAGGACATTATCTACTTTTACGGCCGAATTTATAGTCAATCCTTGAGATTTTCTTGGACCCTAGGACGCTTTGGACGTTCCGATTTTTTTTTAATTTCATAACAATGTAAAAATTATAATTTCTGTTATGTTTCTGGGTGCTGGTCAAGAAAAGGTGACAGAACTGATAAATCGCTACATTTCCATAAATTTCCAAAAAAAAAACAGTACTATTTTTGTGAAAGTTTCGAATGATGCTGGAGTGGAAGAAACAATGGATATAAGGAAAGCTTGGGAAAAAGTTTTGAGCTCAAACACGCCCATCAAAACATATACGCGTGTTTGTTCGATACACTTTACCAGCAAAGATTACTTCCATCCCTAAGGTAACTTAGAAAAAAAAATTGTACACAGTTTATAATAATGATGAGCGCCTTGATTGCTTTTGTGCCAGGTCACTTTCCAGGCATAATGAAACTAGTAAGAGGATCGTGTAGATGGTATTGTATGTATTGTAAACATAGTACTATATTATATTGAATACCATATGGGCTTAAGGACATTATCTACTTTTACGGCCGAATTTATAGTCAATCCTTGAGATTTTCTTGGACCCTAGGACGCTTTGGACGTTCCGATTTTTTTTTAATTTCATAACAATGTAAAAATTATAACTTCTGTTATGTTTCTGGGTGCTGGTCAAGAAAAGGTGACAGAACTGATAAATCGCTACATTTCCATAAATTTCCAAAAAAAAACAGTACTATTTTTGTGAAAGTTTCGAATGCTGGAGTGGAAGAAACAATGGATATAAGGAAAGCTTGGGAAAAAGTTTTGAGCTCAAACACGCCCATCAAAACATATACGCGTGTTTGTTCCAAACACTTCAAGAGCAGAGATTACTTCCATCCCCAAGGTGACTTAGAATAAAAACTTGTACACAGTTTTTAATGATGATGAGCCCCTTGATTGCTTTTGTGCCAGCTCACTTTCCAGGCATAATGAAAGTAGTAAGAGGATGGTGTAGATCGTATTGTATGTATTGTAAATATAGTACTATATTATATTGTATACCATATGGTCTTAAGAATATTATCTACTTTTACGGCCGAATTTATAGTCAATTCTTGACATTTTCTTGGACCCTAGGACGCTTTGGACGTTCCGATTTTTTTTTAAAATTTCATAACAATGTAAAAATTATAACTTTTGTTATGTTTCTGGGTGCTGGTCAAGAAAAGGTGACAGAACTGATAAATCGCTACATTTCCATAAATTTCCAAAAAAAAAAACAGTACTATTTTTGTGAAAGTTTCGAATGATGCTGGAGTAGAAGAAACAATGGATATAAGGAAAGCTTGGGAAAAAGTTTTGAGCTCAAACACGCCCATCAAAACATATACGCGTGTTTGTTCCAAACACTTCAAGAGCAGAGATTACTTCCATCCCCTAGGTGACTTAGAATAGAAACTTGTACACAGCCCACCGATTCTCAACCTCTAGTCGCAACCTATCGACCTCGACTTCCCATTGCCTTTCTACAGGGAGTCGGGACGTTACGTATCGACTTAACGATTGAGAATCCGTATCCAGTTTTTAATGATGATGAGCGCCTTGATTGCTTTTGTGCCAGCTCACTTTCCAGGCATAATGAAAGTAGTAAGAGGATGGTGTAGATCGTATTGCATGTATTGTAAACATAGTACTATATTATATTGTATACCATATGGTCTTAAGAATATTATCTACTTTTACGGCCGAATTTATAGTCAATTCTTGACATTTTCTTGGACCCTAGGACGCTTTGGACGTTCCGATTTTTTTT
Organism: Ceutorhynchus assimilis; assembly: GCA_917834065.1. Taxonomy (NCBI): domain Eukaryota; kingdom Metazoa; phylum Arthropoda; class Insecta; order Coleoptera; family Curculionidae; genus Ceutorhynchus; species Ceutorhynchus assimilis. The sequence continues at coordinate 14,791,562 of OU892277.1, forward strand.
TAAAATTTCATAACAATGTAAAAATTATAACTTTTGTTATGTTTCTGGGTGCTGCTCAAGAAAAGGTGATAGAGCTGATAAATCGCTACATTTCCATAAATTCCCAAAAAAAGCACTAGTATTTATGTGGAAGTTCTAAATGATGATGGAGTGGAAGAAACAAGTAAAATAAGGAAAGCTTGGGAAAAAGTTTTAAGTTCAAACACGCCCATCAAAACATATACGCGTGTTTGTTCGAAACACTTTACCAGCAAAGATTACTTCCATCCCTAAGGTAACTTAGAAAAAAAAATTGTACACAGTTTATAATAATGATGAGCGCCTTGATTACTTTTGTGCCAGGTCACTTTCCAGGCATAATGAAACTAGTAAGAGGATGGTGTAGATGGTATTGTATGTATTGTAAACATAGTACTATATTATATTGTATACCATATGGGCTTAAGGACATTATCTACTTTTACGGCCGAATTTATAGTCAATCCTTGAGATTTTCTTGGACCCTAGGACGCTTTGGACGTTCCGATTTTTTTTTAATTTCATAACAATGTAAAAATTATAACTTCTGTTATGTTTCTGGGTGCTGGTCAAGAAAAGGTGACAGAACTGATAAATCGCTACATTTCCATAAATTTCCAAAAAAAAACAGTACTATTTTTGTGAAAGTTTCGAATGATGCTGGAGTGGAAGAAACAATGGATATAAGGAAAGCTTGGGAAAAAGTTTTGAGCTCAAACACGCCCATCAAAACATATACGCGTGTTTGTTCCAAACACTTCAAGAGCAGAGATTACTTCCATCCCCAAGGTGACTTAGAATAAAAACTTGTACACAGTTTTTAATGATGATGAGCCCCTTGATTGCTTTTGTGCCAGCTCACTTTCCAGGCATAATGAAAGTAGTAAGAGGATGGTGTAGATCGTATTGTATGTATTGTAAATATAGTACTATATTATATTGTATACCATATGGTCTTAAGAATATTATCTACTTTTACGGCCGAATTTATAGTCAATCCTTGAGATTTTCTTGGACCCTAGGACGCTTTGGACGTTCCGATTTTTTTTTTAATTTCATAACAATGTAAAAATTATAACTTTTGTTATGTTTCTGGGTGCTGGTCAAGAAAAGGTGACAGAACTGATAAATCGCTACATTTCCATAAATTTCCAAAAAAAACAGTACTATTTTTGTGAAAGTTTCGAATGATGCTGGAGTGGAAGAAACAATGGATATAAGGAAAGCTTGGGAAAAGGTTTTGAGCTCAAACACGCCCATCAAAACATATACGCGTGTTTGTTCCAAACACTTCAAGAGCAGAGATTACTTCCATCCCCAAGGTGACTTAGAATAAAAACTTGTACACAGTTTTTAATGATGATGAGCCCCTTGATTGCTTTTGTGCCAGCTCACTTTCCAGGCATAATGAAAGTATTAAGAGGATGGTGTAGATCGTATTGTATGCATTGTAAACATAGTACTATATTATATTGTATACCATATGGTCTTAAGAATATTATCTACTTTTACGGCCGAATTTATAGTCAATTCTTGACATTTTCTTGGACCCTAGGACGCTTTGGACGTTCCGATTTTTTTTTAAAATTTCATAACAATGTAAAAATTATAATTTTTGTTTATGTTTCTGGGTGCTGCTCAAGAAAAGGTGATAGAGCTGATAAATCGCTACATTTCCATAAATTCCCAAAAAAAGCACTAGTATTTATGTGGAAGTTCTAAATGATGATGGAGTGGAAGAAACAATTAAAATAAGGAAAGCTTGGGAAAAAGTTTTAAGTTTTCAAACACGCCCATCAAAACATATACGCGTGTTTGTTCCAAACACTTTACCAGCAAAGATTACTTCCATCCCTAAGGCAACCTAGAATAAAAAATTGTACACAGTTTATAATAATGATGAGCGCCTTGATTGCTTTTGTACCAGGTCACTTTCCAGGCATAATGAAACTAGTAAGAGGATGGTGTAGATCGTATTGTATGTATTGTAAACATAGTACTATATTATATTGTATACCATATGGTCTTAAGAATATTATCTACTTTTACGGCCGAATTTATAGTCAATTCTTGACATTTTCTTGCACCCTAGGACGCTTTGGACGTTCCGATTTTTTTTTTAAATTTCATAACAATGTAAAAATTATAACTTTTGTTATGTTTCTGGGTGCTGCTCAAGAAAAGGTGATAGAGCTGATAAATCGCTACATTTCCATAAATTCCCACAGAAAAGCACTAGTATTTATGTGGAAGTTCTAAATGATGATGGAGTGGAAGAAACAATTAAAATAAGGAAAGCTTGGGAAAAAGTTTTAAGTTCAAACACGCCCATCAAAACATATACGCGTGTTTGTTCCAAACACTTCACCAGCAAAGATTACTTCCATCCCTAAGGTAACTTAGAATAAAAAATTGTACACAGTTTATAATAATGATGAGCGCCTTGATTGCTTTTGTGCCAGGTCACTTTCCAGGCATAATGAAACTAGTAAGAGGATGGTGTAGATGGTATTGTATGTATTGTAAACATAGTACTATATTATATTGTATACCATATGGGCTTAAGGACATTATCTACTTTTACGGCCGAATTTATAGTCAATCCTTGAGATTTTCTTGGACCCTAGGACGCTTTGGACGTTCCGATTTTTTTTTAATTTCATAACAATGTAAAAATTATAACTTCTGTTATGCTTCTGGGTGCTGGTCAAGAAAAGGTGACAGAACTGATAAATCGCTACATTTCCATAAATTTCCAAAAAAAAACAGTACTATTTTTGTGAAAGTTTCGAATGCTGGAGTGGAAGAAACAATGGATATAAGGAAAGCTTGGGAAAAAGTTTTGAGCTCAAACACGCCCATCAAAACATATACGCGTGTTTGTTCGATACACTTTACCAGCAAAGATTACTTCCATCCCTAAGGTAACTTAGAAAAAAAAATTGTACACAGTTTATAATAATGATGAGCGCCTTGATTGCTTTTGTGCCAGGTCACTTTCCAGGCATAATGAAACTAGTAAGAGGATGGTGTAGATGGTATTGTATGTATTGTAAACATAGTACTATATTATATAGTATACCATATGGGCTTAAGAATATTATCTACTTTTACGGCTGAATTTATAGTCAATCCTTGAGATTTTCTTGGACCCTAGGACGCTTTGGACGTTCCGATTTTTTTTTAATTTCATAACAATGTAAAAATTATAACTTTTGTTATGTTTCTGGGTGCTGGTCAAGAAAAGGTGACAGAACTGATAAATCGCTACATTTCCATAAATTTCCAAAAAAAAACAGTACTATTTTTGTGAAAGTTTCGAATGATGCTGGAGTGGAAGAAACAATGGATATAAGGAAAGCTTGGGAAAAGGTTTTGAGCTCAAACACGCCCATCAAAACATATACGCGTGTTTGTTCCAAACACTTCAAGAGCAGAGATTACTTCCATCCCCAGGGTGACTTAGAATAAAAACTTGTACACAGTTTTTAATGATGATGAGCCCCTTGATTGCTTTTGTGCCAGCTCACTTTCCAGGCATAATGAAAGTATTAAGAGGATGGTGTAGATCGTATTGTATGCATTGTAAACATAGTACTATATTATATTGTATACCATATGGTCTTAAGAATATTATCTACTTTTACGGCCGAATTTATAGTCAATTCTTGACATTTTCTTGGACCCTAGGACGCTTTGGACGTTCCGATTTTTTTTTTAAATTTCATAACAATGTAAAAATTATAACTTTTGTTATGTTTCTGGGTGCTGCTCAAGAAAAGGTGATAGAGCTGATAAATCGCTACATTTCCATAAATTCCCAAAAAAAGCACTAGTATTTATGTGGAAGTTCTAAATGATGATGGAGTGGAAGAAACAATTAAAATAAGGAAAGCTTGGGAAAAAGTTTTAAGTTTTCAAACACGCCCATCAAAACATATACGCGTGTTTGTTCGAAACACTTTACCAGCAAAGATTACTTCCATCCCTAAGGCAACCTAGAATAAAAAATTGTACACAGTTTATAATAATGATGAGCGCCTTGATTGCTTTTGTACCAGGTCACTTTCCAGGCATAATGAAACTAGTAAGAGGATGGTGTAGATCGTATTGTATGTATTGTAAACATAGTACTATATTATATTGTATACCATATGGTCTTAAGAATATTATCTACTTTTACGGCCGAATTTATAGTCAATTCTTGACATTTTCTTGGACCCTAGGACGCTTTGGACGTTCCGATTTTTTTTTTAATTTCATAACAATGTAAAAATTATAACTTTTGTTATGTTTCTGGGTGCTGGTCAAGAAAAGGTGACAGAACTGATAAATCGCTACATTTCCATAAATTTCCAAAAAAAAACAGTACTATTTTTGTGAAAGTTTCGAATGATGCTGGAGTGGAAGAAACAATGGATATAAGGAAAGCTTGGGAAAAAGTTTTGAGCTCAAACACGCCCATCAAAACATATACGCGTGTTTGTTCCAAACACTTCAAGAGCAGAGATTACTTCCATCCCCAAGGTGACTTAGAATAAAAACTTGTACACAGTTTTTAATGATGATGAGCCCCTTGATTGCTTTTGTGCCAGCTCACTTTCCAGGCATAATGAAAGTATTAAGAGGATGGTGTAGATCGTATTGTATGCATTGTAAACATAGTACTATATTATATTGTATACCATATGGTCTTAAGAATATTATCTACTTTTACTGCCGAATTTATAGTCAATTCTTGACATTTTCTTGGACCCTAGGACACTTTGGACGTTCCGATTTTTTTTTTTTAATTTCATAACAATGTAAAAATTATAACTTTTGTTATGTTTCTGGGTGCTGCTCAAGAAAAGGTGATAGAGCTGATAAATCGCGACATTTCCATAAATTCCCACAGAAAAGCACTAGTATTTATGTGAAAGTTCTAAATGATGCTGGAGTGGAAGAAACAATGGATATAAGGAAAGCTTGGGAAAAACTTTTAGGTTCAAACACGCCCATCAAAACATATACGCGTGTTTGTTCCAAACACTTCACGAGCAAAGATTACTTCCATCCCCAAGGTAACTTAGAATAAAAACTTGTATACAGGGTGTCCCACAATCAGCGTTACAAGCCATAACTTTCTTATTTTTCGAAATAAAAATTTGAAACAAAAAATACGATTAATGTCAAGTTGAAATAAATTAAAATAAAAAAATGTATATTATATGAATCTGTTAGTGGATTTCTCGTCAATGGACTCAACATTATCGTTAATACACTTGTATATATTTAAGTTTGCTTTTGTGTCAGGTCACTTGGTAGATTTCTTGTTAATGGACTCAACATTATCTTTTATACACTTGTATATATTTAAGTTTTAGGATATTGTTCACTTAGTATGTACCTACTTAAGATTTCAGTATCATTGTAATGATCCTATTATTGGACTATGTCCGTGAATAGATAAATAAGAAGCGGATCCTCATATTACGAAATCTCCCTCAAAATGAGCAGTGATCCAAATGAAAATATTGATACATTCCCATCTATACAAAGAATAGACATACCATATATAACAAACACGATTTGGAGAAAACTGGGGAGGAAATATCCTCCATAGTTGTGCTAGATTGCAAAGGTTTACAATTTAATTGATTCGGTTCATCATTTAAAAATAAAATCAAGCAATTCTTGTTAAGTGAGTACTTTTATTCAATAGAACAATTTTTGCAATATCAAGTCACAGATTTGGATTTTCAACTAGTTTTAAATAGTCTTAACCGTCCATAGGTACTTAGTACTGTCCTTTTATAAAGAATATTTAAAAAATTTTATACATATGTGCAGAGCTGAGCAAAGCCCTCAGTGAAAGGGCTTGAAGCACTAAGCCCTAAGCCCTTTCTCAAAGTGCTTTCAATTTGGCTTGGCAAGCACAAAGCCCCCAAAGTAATTTATAAAGTGCTTGAGGCACATCAAAAGTGCTTGGGGTGCCTCAAAAAGAGCTCTGAAGCTCATTAAATGTGCTTGAAGCTCTTTAAATGTGCTTGAAGCTCTTTAAATGTGCTTGAAGCTCTTCAAATGTGCTTGAAGCTCTTTGAATTTGCTTAAAGCTCTTTAAATGTGCATGCAGCTTTTTAAATTTGCTTCAAGCCCTTTGAATATGCCCTGAAATCTTAGTACTCCTAACAACGCTAGTGAGCAATAAAAATACAAAAGCTTACTTTCAATTTACTCAGTTCATTTGACTAGAGAATCTTTATATTTTGTATTTTTTTGCAAATTACAGTTACAATAATTGTGAATGGAATTGGTAACCAAAATAATTGTAAGTGTGGGTAATTTTTTTTTTGACATGGTGTCCTATCCTTACACATCACAACAACTCAGGCTAATTTCAGGAAATTACTAAAATTGTATTATTTGTCATTTTCTTTGATATTAACAGATGGCGTCACAAAAAAATTAGCATATCGATACTAGTATCGAAACATGAATTTAAAATATCGATGCCATTTGACGAATATCGATATTTCTAATCTATGTACCTATTGAGAATAGGTAGAATAACCTATGTACCTATTGAGAATAGAAATATCGATAAACGAAAATCTAGATTCTAGATAAATATCAATCAGAAAATTCGGTGGTATGCGGTAAGCATTCCGACACGGAATAGATATCAGAATTAAGCAACAAAACTCATCGATTCAAAACTTTTAGGTGGGGAATAGGTTAAATTATGGTCAATTCAAATTTCTTTTAGAGTGCTTCAAGCCCTTTTAAAGTGCTTCAAGCCCTTTCAACGTGCTTCAAGCCCTTTTAGAGTGCTTCAAGCCCTTTTAGAGTGCTTCAAGTCCTTTCAAAGTGGTTCAAGCCTTTTTAAAGTGCTTCAAGCCCTTTGGAAGTGCTTTAAGCTTCCAAAAGTGCTTCAAGCCCTCTAAAAGTAATTGAAGCTTATTGAAAGGGCTTGAATTACTTTTTTTCAATTACAAATTACCAAGCACTTTTCTGAAGTAATTGACTTTGCAAGCCCCAATTAGAAATATGTAAAAGGGCTTGAAGCACAGGGCTTTCAAGCCCTCAAAGTGCTTCAAGCACTTTTACAAGCACAAAGCACTCAAGCGCTGCCCAGCTCTGCATATGTGATATACCCATTAAGTGATATAGTATTTTAATAATTGTGATTGTAATTGATTGTGACTTAAAACTCTATTTTAAGTCTGAAATATATCGTCCCCTTTATCACGTAGAGGCGTATCTGAATTATGCATTTTTGTTAGATACACTTATAGGTGATAAGGGGGACGATATATAACCTATACAACAAAATAAAATATCTTGGCATAGAAACCTTCGCCAGCGCACGGAATAAACAAAATACCACGAACATAAACTTTTCTGTGGCTGATTTACATGTGTATAAAACTATGTCCACACCAAAGAAACACAGAGGAATATTATGTTGCTGGTTGCCGCAACCTGTTAATGGGAACAGAAACAACAGCACAAATTCCCTAACCATCTCGTCCACACAATGGTTACTTATTTTTATGAATGTATTGTTGTGTTGCTGCAACAGTAAACGGTGTGTCTACACCAGCAGTGTGTGTTCATAGTTTCGAAACAACGTGGTATGACGACGATTTACACACACAACAGCTGAGTTTTGAGTTTTGGGAACTAGCAATAACGTGTACAACCTGATTAAAATAGGGTTGAGAAACAAGCAATGTTTACCAATGTTTCTATATTTCCTTCGATCTGTGTCGCTTAATATGGAAACAAGCAACTTATAGAAACTTTTCTTGCTGCAACCTTAAACAATAAACTTTTGGAAACATGCAGAAAAAGTTCCAAGAACAAGCAACATAAACCCAATGTTCCTATATGTTGCTTTCGGTGTGGACGTAGCTTAAGACTATTTGATAATTTAGCTAATTATATCAATATAAAAAGCCTTGGTTTGTTCAAGATTAAAATAAAAGCATTTTTTTATAATTTGTAACCCTCCTGTATGGGTGACGGTATAGACAGGTGAAAATAATTAAGTTTCTTTAGTAGTATTTGATTGAAAGTATTTTCTTGTATTTTCATAAATCAAAATGGAACCTCGCATTGGTAACTGGTTCTACCTTGAAAGTATTAAAGGTAGTTTGAGATCAACAAACATTTCTAAATATCAATTAAACTTTCACCATCAACCAATGTCTTTTGAAGCATTATTATAATTATTATGTTCTATATCACCCAAGACTCTCGAAAAATCATAGATCACGCTACGGTTTACAGACACGCCTCTAACTGTATCGGTTTTGTGGTCACACACGAACATCGTTTTCTGAAGATGGAAAGCGCAAAGAAAGGAAACTACGTATCTTTTTCTATTTCTGAGGTAGCCTCTTAGCAAAGTTCTAAGTATGTCACCTGTTTGATGGCTGGCGATTCGAGCAGCAATTTTTGCTGATTGGTATTAATCACTTATACTTACTCATATCATAGATATCTTTACGGTTTATTGTTGCAGCTCTATAAATAGAAACTATTCCTATCTATCCTTGGATAAAATAGATTGAGTTACGCCAAAACCAATTTTAAAACACAATAAATTATTGTTGAGATTTAAGAAGTTCAGACTTTAACTTTAACACATATACATATTTTCCATTAGGACCTGGATTACCCAACTTCTCGATTCTTGCAACAAGTTTGTTTCCAGGTAGTTACCAACAGTGAGGCAAGGACACAACAGTCCCTGTTTAGGAACTGGCATACCAAGTTATGGAACTAACATGCCCTAGCAAGTCCTTCTCGCCTTGCGTCATTATTTCAACTCATCGAAAGGACAGAGGCTCAACCTCCCTGTTCAAGCCATATTGAACTTTAGGTCCAAATAGCGTAAAGGACTGACAAGGACAGTTGAGTCGGCGACTTCACGTTGATTAATACCCGAAACAAAAATTTGCGCAATTTAAAATTACCCAGGTAAGAGAAGACGTTTCAGGAATGACTCGTATTTCATGGGTCCAGAAACTCATGTTTTATCTGTAATCTAGTCGTCATTAGGATTGTTCCAACATCACCAAGTTTATTTAAAATAGATATACTTATACAATTATGTTGTTTAATATTTTTCTCAGTATTGGTATTCATGCCATTTGGGAATTTGACATGAAAGAGTTTTAACTACGCATCATTAATTAAACAATCAGGTATTTCAGACTAGAACATATTTGAACTTATTGTCTTTAAAACATGGGGTTTACAAAGACTCAGATTTAGAAGAAAAAAATGGTTGGAGACCAGTGCAAAGGTTGCGCCTGCACATAAAAGTGGTCCTAGCACTAAGGTTCGTCTTTAAAATTGAATTGAAAAGTATAAGAAATAAGAATTTGGAATAGAACATCTTAACTCCTTATGACTTGAAAGTCAGGAGCAAAGCATTAGAAATTAAGAAGTTGGGTAATCCTAGCCTAAATTGCCATAAACATAGTTTCAAGCCCTACTTAAAATTAAAAATAATGTATATTCACCGTTCTATGATGATCTGGAAACCTTGTGCCTGAGAACCAGCGCACTCTCTGCTGATATTATTGGTAAGGCATTGTCGAAATGGAACTGGATCAAATGGCTTACACTATTGAACATTCGATCCTTAGTCCTGACCTGTAACAATACAAAAGTATGTACAGTAATGAATGAAAAAATATGTACATAGTTAATTCAATAAATAAAGGATTCTACAAAAAGAAAAAAACCGAAATTTGTATTCTTGCTCAGATGTGTTATAAATAAGAAGGTATATATATATAATTCAAAAATTTTACTATAGTGGGTTATTTTGGCAAATGTAGTTGGGCTAAAAAGAATGATAAAATAAACATAAATGAAAATTGGATAAAAGATTTTTCGGGTCAAAATATTCCTGAAGATATAAAAAAATTTTTAGGTCTTGGTTTTAATTCCAGCATTTCTCCCAATAAAAAAGAAATTTCTATCAAAAATTTATTAGCAGACATTGAAAATATGTAACATAATGTGAATGAAAATAAACGTAATAATTACAGAGCACAAATAACTAATATTATAACCAATTTTTTACATAAACCAACAAATTTTTCATATTTAGACTTTCTATATAACAAAACAAAAAAATGTATTAAAGATAATCCAGACATTATTTTCACTAAAGCAGATAAAGGAAATGTAACAGTTATTTGGAAAAAACAAGACTATATCCAAAAATGTAACGATATTTTAAATGACAATTCATATTATCAGCAATTAAGAAGAGACCCCACATCAACTTTTCAGCAAAAGGCAAATAAATTAGTTTCTCAACTTAAACAAAAAAAGTACATTAACATATTTGAAGCAAAAAACCTCACAATTTATAATCATACAACACCTAAATTTCTTCTATCAATGCTCCGAATAGTAAACTGTCTGTTTTGATAACAGATATATTAACAAGATCATATAATAAAGACAATCCATATTATGTTAAAGATACTTTTGATTTTGTGGAATTTATAAATGGTTACCAACTTCCTCCCAATCATGTTCTCATTAGTCTTGATGTTGTTTCACTTTTTAGTAATATTCCTTTTGAACTAGTTAAGAAAAGTATTAAAAAAAAATGGACAACAATAAAAAAAACTTTACTAAAATTTCACAAGTTATGTTTATAGATATAATTAAATTTCTTTTTGATAGTAATTATTGTAAGTTTGGTGATATATATTATAAACAAATATTAGGTGCACCAATGGGAGGAAAGACCTCTCCTATTTTATCTCAATATAATGGATGACTTATTGGATGAATGTAACAAAAAAATGCCAGGTAGACTTGTATTTCTCAAAAAATATGTAGATGATCTTATAACAGCAATTCCTTATGATAAAATAGAAGATACTCTATTATGTTTTAATCAATATAATAATAATATACAATTTACAATTGAAAAAGAATCAGAAGATCAAAGTGTTCCGTTCCTAGATACAAAAGTGATATGTACTAGTACCAATCAATTAATTCTTGATTGGAATATGAAACCAACCCATTCAGGAAGATACATGAACTATTATTCAAGCAATACAGAAAAAATGAAAATCAATTTAATTTTAGGTCTTAAAAATCGCATAATTAAAATAAGCCATCCAACTTTCAAAGACAAAAATTTAAAAAAACTATATACAATGCTTTTAGAAAATTCTTACCCTCCTAAATTATTAAATAAATTACTTTTTAATGTCAGAAATCCTAATTTACAACAAAAACGAAATGATAATATGATAACACCAATTTTAAATGAGGAAGAAAATAGAATAATTTATTATTCATCCAAAGCTTTTTCTAGATGTGACAATAGGCCTCCCAACATGAATTTTCATTTAGTTCTACAAGCTAGGTACCAAATTAGGTCAGCTCTGGGTTTTATGTTGTGTACCACCATTTCAACTGTTTTTCTCTAACCCTTCCGGGCGACATGACTAGCTCAGCTCCATTACAAGGAGCATATCTTTTCTGCAGTTTCTGTATTTTTGTACTGCTTCTTGTCCGGTGATTTATCTTTTCTGTCTGCCGATTGTAAAATCCATGGGTGGAAAAAGTGATAAATGATAATAATTTTTACTAAATTTATTGACAATGTTTCACTACACTGTAGCTTCATCAGACATGTCAATAAATTTAGTGAAAATGAGGTAAAAATTATTATATTGTAATTGTTATTTCTTCCAACCGTGGATTTTAAATTCAATTTTCACCAAGTATCGGCTCAATTAATTCAATTTTCACCAAGTATCGGCTCAATTAATTCAATTAGTGCCAAATGTTTCTGTTTGGCAAATACAATTGGTTGAGTTTTTATTTGCTGAATACACAAGGATACCATGTATGATTTTGGCTCATTTGTAACTCCTTATTGATGCATAAGTCTAATGTTGTTTTTCCTTCTCATTTAGTTATGAAGACTTGGGAGGAGAGCCGATTCTAGACAAAGAAGCTAGAAGCTACTGTGTCTCTTTTTGGGATAGACATCTCTGTAAATAGGGCATGAGCCCCCCTTGGCCAGATGACATGGCTTCATCTTAGACTGGCATAATTGATAACGGAATTGGCGAAGAAGCACAAACATCAGGAAATCAGACCTTGACATAACCACAACTGTTCAGCTACCCCCTGCCAATAAGCATGCAGATTGAATGCATATACAACTATAATTTTCAATGTCATGTGTCCGACCCTTCCTGAATAGTGTCACAATGAAAGGACTGTAAGGAACTGTAAAAAAAAAAACAAATAATGGCATAACGATAATTTTACACACAATTTTTCAAATAAAATTTCAGAATGTATCAAACCTGCATATGAAAATGGACCTCATAATGACCTCAACAAATACCGACCCATCTCAGTACTTAATACTGCATTGTATACATTTTGGAATAAAATAATAAAAATCAGACTGTTCAGATTTATTGAAACCAAATTTAATCTTGATCAATATCCACATGGGTTTCAGAAAACAAGTGGTGCGTTCGGAGCAACCATGGATTTCCTGGAATCTGTGACAACTGAACTGGACAAGAATAAATATTATGTTACTTGTGATATATGTGGATTCAAAAAAGTCATTCGACACTGTTGATTTCAACTTGTTGTTCGACAAAATGTGGAAAATGGGAATACGAGGAGTTGCATACGATTTATTCCATACATATTATACAGATCAACATTATGCTGTAGCGAATAAAAATTATAGTGAAAAATATCAGTTGTGGTTGGTTGGCCTATTCAGTGCTAGGACCTATTGTCCATAACCTCTAATAAATCACTATGTGCAGATAAATCAACAATAAATACAAATAAAACAGTATATGCTAGCAAACATCAAGAACATTACCTAACAAAGAAGTAGTCGGATAAGGAAAAATAAATGCCGATTAAATACCTGCCAACGTTTGCCTTTAATGGTTGAAGGCTTGGTCAGGACTATAAACAGTTAACAACATTGTAGAAAATATTGAATAAAAGTTAAAAAAAAAACCTTCTATTTAAAACATTTGGTTGGCTAATCAAAAAGTTCATAACTTCAGGTTTTTTTGGGCTGAGTAGGGCCACTCACAACATTAAACGGATAAGTAAAGTTTCAAAGATCGATGAAAGTTTTAAGATGGTCAATTATAATCAAGTCTGTCAATGATTTATTTACTAAAACAAAAGACGCTGTGACATAAGAGTAAGCTGTGACATAAGGTGATAAAGTCCAGTTTAGTTTATAGAATTGATTGTCTCAAGTGTTATGAAGTCTATGCATATAGTTGAGACACAGACAAAGCAGAAATACTGTATCAACACAATTATGATTGTAGGGTTATTAAATCAAGCTAGAAGAGAGAATATTGCATCGGCCAAACTCCCCTCAACAACCAACATGCTTCTGAAGCAATAATATATTATTTTCTATTCCAATTTTGTTTAATGCTGTTCAATATATAATCACATAAATCAGAAGCAGTCTAACCTTAATTAAAAAAATATTCTACTTACTACGCCTTCAGGATCAATCAATAGAAGATGTTTCTTATTATTGTCCTGCATTCCAGATAGAACATATTGGCCCACTGTGTTAGTGGACTCTCGAACTAGGAAATCCCCATCACGTTGGAGCAGTCTTTCAGCTTCCGCCCTACTAATGGGCCCATGAAACCAAATTTCCTTCCGAAGCTGTTCTAGATAATCTGCATCAGTCCTTATTGAACCCGAGTGCTGATTGAAAGGCTCTGTAACAATTAAAAAGTTATTGTAATTTAAATTGAATTAGATGTTTCAAGGTAAAACTACTTACGCATATCAAAAACATCCCTTTCTCTAGTGGCAACCACACTGTCGTTGACATAGTCATGATGGGGACCACCCAAAGCAATATCACAATTGAAATCTATGAGATTTGGCGTTACGGGAGGCAAGGTGGTGAATGGTGGCACTGATGCAGGCAGTGGCGGAACAGGAGGGGGACCAGCTACATCGGGAGGCACTTTTCCTGGAAGATCATTATAATAGTCCTTGTCTGCATCACCACCTGCTTGAATCGAAGATAAGCCTGCAGTAGCAGCAAATCTAAACAAAACAAAAAACTATTAGCTATTGAGTTTCTATTTTGAAAAAATCTAAAAATAAAAAAATTAAAAAATATAAATACATACACATTGGGTTTTGAAAACTGTTGAAATCTCAACTCAAATGCTTGACCAATGGTAGCAATAACATCTTTAGCTAGACCTCCCCCACACTCTAGCACATAGCAAGCTCGAAGTTCATTTACATCTTTAGCAATATACCCAACAAAATCTAAAGTTTCCTGTAAATTAATTGAAAATATAGATTGCAGCTTTCAAGGGAAATTGAAGTTAAACCTACAGTATCGCCTCCAGACGCAAATGAAATTTTTGGCATCTCATGATTTGCTATAACTTGACTATTATCCAGTGAAGTAAGTGATAGGTTAACGCTGGAAACTTTCAGTGTAACGTTTGTGCCAGCGTAAGCCATATTTGGTGTATCAGCAATTGCCTTTTGTACTTTTCTGTCAACTTTTCGCTTTTTGTCTACAGTTTTCAGTCCTGCAGCTTCGCAGACCCGGTTTATACATTCTCTGGAAATAACCAAACATATTATTTAACACGCACATTATCTTATGTAAAAGTTGTAAATGGAATATTGAAAGAAAATACCTACTTGGCTACATTTGACCTTGTTTTGAAATCCAATGCTTTCATGGATACCCTTATCTCCAGGCAACCCACATACTGAAAAGAAAACCCATTATCATTGTATTTATAAAAACCATTTAAAAATAAACACATTTAAATTTCATCCTTGGGACACTAGGGAATATGATAATTTGAATGAGTTTTACAAACCAATTGAGAGAAAATACAAACTAATAATCTGCCTCAAAATTGACTTGAACTGCTTGTTAGAGGAGCCCTATGACAAAATTATAGAAATGAAGTCAGAGAATTCATAAAATGTGAAGTTAGCCAATACAAGTACTCGAGTGAACTGCTATTTCAAGAAAAATTAAACCCATTTTAGTATCACTGTCACTCTCCTCGCTACCATACTTTACCTATGACTTTCCCATGTAAATGCAGTGTGAAATAAGGATAAGAAATCAATGGATCCATAATTTGAATTGAAAGTATCCCCCATCAATAGGTCTGTTTGCACAGAAATCACAAACCAGCCAGAGCGGATGTCATTGATTGGAAACAGTCAGAAAACTAGTTTCAACCAATGATATTCATTCCGACTAGTTTGTGATTTCTGCGCGAACAGACCTAAAAAGGCAGTGCTGGTAGGATAGGCAGGGTTGCTAGATAACAATTATTAACCCAAACAGTCTAGTATTGAAATATTATGTGAAAAAATAAGTCACTGTGGTGAACATAGGTTTGTTTCTATAAAACACATGTGTAAAACTTGGTTTATGCAGAAAATAAAATAAATTAATAGTTAATAGGAAATAAGGAAAGAACGCAACGCCACTGTGGTCTCCCATAAGGCAATCTCTTAATTTTATTTTATTTCCTGTATAAACCCAGCTTCACTGTGCTGCAGTCTCTTTTAATATCAACTGGAACATCTGGCAACCCTGCTTGAAAGAATACTACTTCTTTGTTGGGCAGGGCCCCGGGTAGGGCATTGATAAATTATGTACCCAAGTTGGAACGAAAACTACAAATCAATCTTTGATGACCAAAATCAACTTAAAAATCTGTTTGGATTAGTTCTCATATAAAAAATGTCGCATTACATTTGATGGCCACCATTTTCTACAGTATTCCAGAATAAAATTGCTCATGAGTCATGAGAACATTAAATAGATACATTATTTGGAATATAAATACCCATTACACATCCAAAAAGCCATTTGACTAGCCCAACATCAAAAGTACTTATTGATTAAAAGATATTTAACAAGATTCCCAACAAAAACTAAAATTAGTTACCAGTTAAGTACCATCAAAGTGCAAAATTAAAATAGCCATAGGAATTTTTACAATGGGTGTGGCAAATATGAAATAAAGCACATTTCAATCTGTGATGCAAGAACTTGACTTCTACAAGTTAAAATTGAATAGAAAAAGTCTTTCTTACCTACCCGGACTGCATAGGTGGCCCCTTGTCTGGCAATTAATTTGTCGGAATGTATCCATCCACTAGAAGGTTTTATGTTAAAAGCAGACATATTGAAATCAATAAAAACTGGACTTTCTGTAGTGCAATCGAGTTCATTAGGCAGTAGTTTATGATGTAGCGGCTTCGGCTTCAAATATTAGGATTTCACTAGGAAATTTTGGCATTTTACCATTAAAACACCGAAATTTCGGCGACAAATGAGTAAATTGCGCATTATAATTCTGCAATGGCGTCCATTTTGTCTACTAACCTGCACAAACGCAAATGCACTACAAATCACTTCAACACAGCCGACAAACGCCGTCCACAGCCCACTGTACGGAATGTACGAATAAAAATAGAAAGGAATAGGATATGAAAAAAATGGTGTAGAAAGGGAAGGGTCGATAAGGTCAAACAAAACGTCAAAACGAGGAATGCGGGCCGCAATGCGCAAAATAGTTGTTGTATTCCTTTCAAGAGCTTGAAGCACTCGAGCTACTCGCTTCGGTGCTTAGTCGTCCCCGATTTGCAAGGAACCTATGCGTGGTGCAACAAACACTTTTCGAAAGGAATAAGCGCGTGAAGCCCCGGAGCTGTTCCGGAGCTTCTCCTAGGTGTGAAAGGAATACAACTATTGGAAAGGGGTGACGTGTCAAAACGTAAGGCCGATTCACACTAGTTGTATTACTTTCACACCTAGGAGCAGCTCGGGAATAGCTCCGGGTACAATGACTAAATAAACCTTTACATACCGTGGCGACAATACAGGTCCCGCCGCCATTTTGTGCCCAACCTCTTATTACGTCACGTGCACCACAGCACGTACATCTCATTGCAGGCATATCCATTTTATAAATGTACCTTCTTGCTTCTTGTTGCCGTTGCCCCTAAAAAAAGGTAAAAAAAATGTATGCACATGTATACAGGGTGTTCCGAAATTAATGCACCAAATCTTTATGACATATTCTACGTTGAAAATAAGCCCTAGCTACCTATATAAACATATGTCCGGAAACGCTTCCTTTCCGAGATACAGGGTGTTGAAGAAAAAAACTATTTTTTTATCATAATTCATACCACTTTGAAATTTTGCACACTGCTTTCAAGCAGCAAAAGACATTTTCTGATGTGAAATATTAAAAAAAAAAATACCAATGACGTCACAAAACTAATTTGAAACTTTAGGTGTTTAATGTTTAACATTTTTATTATAATTTTGGTGATTTCGCCATGAATCAAAATGGTTTTTTATTTTTTTACTTTAAAACGGTGCATCTTTCGGAAAAAAGTGGAGAGATCAAATTTGTTCCAAATTGAATGAGGATTTCAAAAATGATTTTTATTTTAGAAAAAAGCAGTGACGCACCATTTTTTTCTTAGAAAATATTTCTTACAAATCAGACGTAGGACGCCACTGGTAATTTTAAAAAAATATATTTTCATGTCAAAATATGTCTACTGCTTGAAAGCAGTGTACAAAATTTCTGTGAAATATCTAGAGTGGTTTGAAACTTATGATAAAAACATAGTTTTTTTCTTAGAATTTCAACACCCGGTATCTCGGAAAGCAAGCGTTTCCGGACATATGTTTATATAGGTAACTGGGGTTTATTTTCGACATGGAATATGCCATAACAATTTGGTGCATTAATTTCGGAACACCCTGTATATGTATATAAAAATCAAAGTTCACGGGGTATCCGGATATGCGCTCCAAAACCACTTATCCGATTACGATGAAACTTTGGTAGGTTGTTATGGCCATCCCAAGGAAGGTTTGTGGATAGGTTACGCATCTCGGAAAAAGAAATTAATTTTGAATTAATTATTAATTTAATTGTAAACAAACTCATTCACATTACATAGCAACATAACCCAACTTTTTTTGACAGCATGAAACAACGTTGCCATATTTCATTTATTTAGGCTTGCATTCAACCGACGTAACTTTATTATTTTTTGAATTCAAGAATGGCTGGACCGATCTTGAATTAATACCACGTATCTCTATATAAGGTGAATTCGATTGAACCAGATTAGATCGATTTGGGTTCAATTTAAGTGAACTTCTTCTGATCTAGATCATTTTTTTGTTGATGAGGGTGCACTGATCCAGCTTGAATCGAACACAGTGTGGTTCACTTAAATTGAACCAGATCGATCTAATCCGGTCAATCGAATCGGCTATAGAGGAGAGTGATATAGGCTATTTTTTATCCCGAAAAAAAAAAGTTCGGTTGCGTAAAACTCTGATACACTGGAACGCCTATAAACAGCCCAGGGCGCTCTAGAGCAGCTCTGGAGTGCTTAAAATGCGTCACTGAACTCACTGGCAAGCGACTATGATATCGGATTAAAAAAAAAAAATTAAATAGAAAATCAACAACAAAATTTGAAAAGAAGTGTATTATTTCAAAATGTATTTACATGCTGCCAACGCAGCGGGTCATTAGCTAGTTTTAATATAATATTTATGTGGGTGTGGGTATTTTGAAATTACCTTGCGGATAAGCAGAGAACAAACAAACTCGTCTTCGCAATTAGCTAACGACTCAAGCACACAAACTTTTGAAGTCTGCTAAATTTGAAAAATACAGTTTAACAGGAAATAAACTCAAAATAACAAATTTTCACGTTTGAGAATGCAAGGAAATTACACTGTCATAATAAAAAACAAACCGATCAGGGACTGTGTGACGTCACTCGCATTCCTCCATGTTCGATATTTTTATGAACGTATGTCTTATGAGATTGAGCAATCCTGTAGAGTTTACGATTCTTGATGAATAAAGCCTAGTACTCATAACTGCGAAATTCGTATTTTTTTGACATTGCGTTGACAATTTGACGTTTGATACACGCATAAAACATCAAATTCTCAACGCAATGTCAAAAAAATGCGAATTTCGCAGTTATGAGTACTAGGCTTAGGTAGGATTTAAATGGACATCCATCATAAAAAAATGGAAAACAACGTTGTATTTAATTACTATTATTAGGTACATCAAATACGTTGTTTTCAATTTCCTATAATGAATGGATGTCCATTTAAAATCCTATATGGCCTGGCCCGAACGATTCTGCAGTGATAAGTGTCAAAGGAGTCAAAAGTGTTGTCAAGCCGAACTCACCAAGGACGAATGGGCTCTTTCACTAATTTTTGAAATTGGCATATTTGGATAAAGCAACTAAAAACAGAATTTTCTGTATTTTTACTTTTGAAAAATTCATAGTCCTTCTTGAGAAAACAGAAAAAAAAGAAATACCTCCAAATAAAAACCCAGAATTTATTTCTATGACGTCGCAGCTCGCTATTTGACCGTGTTGCCACTAATTGTCAACATTGAAAATTTGTAATAGATTTAATTCTGAAATGTTCCCAAAATATCATGGAAAGTAGTTAAATTAATTAGTTATGGATTCAAGATTTTATAACATTTTTATTGAAATTATGCTTAAACACAATTTAATATAATTTTCTATGTTTAGTTTTATTTATTTATTTTACGTTGCACTACATTTAGTCACCACCGACAACAGCGCATTCGAACCTTTACCTGCATTTACTACAGGATAAATACAGCAGAGGCGGACAGCTCTTTCCAACAACAAGCGAAATGAAAAATATTTATGCGACGTCAGCAAATCGGCGCGTTTTTAAATAATTCAAATTTTGGTAGTTTAAAATGCCTGTAAAAAACTTATTTAACCTTGTAGAACATTTTTTTTTGGTATATGTGCCTAAAATAGTCCCTCCTTTGGGATTTTATACCTAAATTACGTATTTAAATTTTAGTGAAAGAGCCCATTATGGAAGCGATAAGCCTAGTACTCATAACTGCGAAATTTGCATTTTTTGACATTGCTTCGACAATATGACGTTTGATTCACACATGAAACATCAAATTGTCGACGCAATGTCAAAAAAATGCGAATTTCGCAGTTATGAGTACTAGGCTATAAGCGGAAAAGTCCATATAAAGCCTAGTACTCATAACTGCGAAATTCGCATTTTTTTGGCATTCCTTCGACAATTTGACGTTTGATACACGCATAAAACGTCAAATTGTCAACGCTATGTCAAAAAAATGCGAATTTCGCAGTTATGAGTACTAGGCTATAAGCGGAAAAGTCCATATAAAGCCTAGTACTCATAACTGCGAAATTCGCATTTTTTTGGCATTCCTTCGACAATTTGACGTTTGATACACGCATAAAACGTCAAATTGTCAACGCTATGTCAAAAAAATGCGAATTTCGCAGTTATGAGTACTAGGCTTAAGCCTGGAAGCTAAACAAAAGACACCATCTTCGCAAGATTTTGAGATCTACAAAAAAAAAAAAAATATATTTGTTGAATAACCATACCGTGCGTTCGGTATTTTGATCTGAGTTCTTCGAGCTTGAATTTACCGTTCGTTTATTTGAAAAGTGTACTCGGTGCAGGCTCATTTGCGTTCGTTTGCACTCGCTCATTTGCGTTCAACTGCTCTTTTCGCTCGCTGGTCACTTGATTACGGCTCCGCTCAGCACGCTCTGCTCTTTGAGCAAAATACCGAACGCAAGGATAAAAGGCTCGTTCAGACTTTTCAAAAATTTCTGGTCATCTTGACACGAAAAAGGGTAAGTGATCACGTGACGTCCGTCAAAATTTGTTCTGTTTGCTCGCAGATGCAATTACCGAACCCAGCCAGTGGCGGCTGGCCCTAAGGGGCCAAGGGGCCGTGGCACTGGCGCAAAATATGTCGGTCCTTTTAAAATATTATTTTTTTTTTTAGTTCAATAGTTATTACAATCGTCAGATCAAATTACTTATCATTTTATAATTTGATCCCGACGGAAAAATTTCTGTCGTTATTATTCCTAAATTTCCTAGACAATAATTTAAGCGACTGACTAAACTAACTAAACTCGCTGGACTATCCGTCCGAGCCCATTTCACAATGGCCCCGCTGCAACACGGTAATTACATTGGAGAAGGTCACGCCGCGCTCCCTGCAACCAGCTGTTTTTATACGTATAAACGGGGCCACCTGATCGAACGGCCCGGATTAGTTTTTGCGGCAATTTAATTAACACACAACACACAACAAGAACCTGGAACAAGCCAAGTTAGCTGAAACAAGTCTGGAAAATGTCTGGATAAATCTGGATGAAGTCTGGAAAAGTCTGGAAATCTCTGGAAAAGTCTGAAAAGAGCCTGGAAATTTCTGGAAAGGATCGGAAAAATTCTGCCAAAGGAACCAAAAACCTGGGGATCATTTTCCAGAATCCGAATCAGTGTGGACAAGTCTGAATAAGGTCTGGATAAATCTGGATGAAATCTGGAAAACTCTGGAAAGCTCTGAATAATATGGATAATGTCTGGAAAAGTCTGGAAATCTCTGGGGCTGACACGCTTTTATAATACATCGAACTAAAAAGTGAAAAATAAATATGGTTTAAAAAAACTAAAAAACACGCTTTTATAGTAAATTGAACTAAAAAGTGTACTCCGCCCGTGCTTCATTTATTATCTTGTAGAAATGGTAAATGCCCACGTTTGAATTGAGAATAAGTGAAAAAACTTTCTGAGGCGTGTTTTTTGTAGGTACAACTTTTAGATTAAAATTTGGGTTAGTTTGGGTCAATCTAAAAAAAATTGCGCGCTTCTGGGGCTTCCCCCCTGAATCTGTGCACCGCCAACTTTTCCTCTCACCAGCCGCCACTGAACCCAGCCACTTTTTCGAGATTTGTCTTTCATGGGCGCCCGGAGGGGTATGCAGGGGGGGGCATCTGCCCCCCCCTGGCTTTTAATATAAATACTTAAAAATAGAAGAGAAAAAAAAAAAAATTTTTTGTTAAATTTGGGGTATATGATTCCAAAAATCCAACTGATCAGTGATCAGTGATTTTAGTCCGAGGGCAATAACTTCAATCCAGTGATGCCAACTCTAGGGAATTGTCCCTAGTTCTAGGGATAAATATGGAAAAAAAATTTGTCTAGGGATATAGGGATCGAAATTCCAGGGGTTTTCTGATATTTTTAATTTTTCTTACACAATTTAATTAATTCTGAAAAAATAAACATATAAAATAATATTATCATAAATTCTTCAAAAAATAGGAAGTCACCTTATTATTGGGTTCGTCTAAGTAATTACATACAACATGCATAAAAGTGGTATGCTTTTCCCATTGTGTTGTATTGTGTAAATCGAGCTTCTTTATCACCTCAACAATGACGAAAAGAGTCAAGTCATTGTCATATTTGAACCAATCATAACATAAAAACATGTTGCATTTACTTCTGTTCAGCTTTGTCGTTGACAAAAACTGTCTGACCTAAGTTTTTCAGAAGAGATTTCTTGTTGTTAAGCCTGGCTCACACTAGGCAAATTTTAAAAATATACATTGCCTGTACCAGTTTTATGTTTGGCCAAGTGTACAACAGTATCATTTCTGTATGTTGTAAAGTGCTCTTTGACTTTTGTGTAACGTGATATGTGTGGGGATTCCCGCAACAATCGCGTCGAATCCGAATCAGGAAACAGTCTGTCGTCACTAGGTCTGTTTCTGCAGAAATCACAAACCAGTCAGAGCGAATTTCATTGGTTGAAAACAATCTGAAAACTAGTTTCAACCAATAAAATTCACTCTGACTGGTTTGTGATTTCTGCAGAAACAGACCTATTATCGCTACCAGTGACGTCATAACAATGTTTTATTGCTTTTGGAAATTTTGTGTTGTTTTTTGAAAACTTGAGGATAAGTGCGATTAGTTTTAAAAATATGATTTTTTTTCTTGTAAATTACAAGAATTACAATACATATTACAATTATTATTAGGCTGTAATAATAATTCTAAAAGGAATTTGAAAAAAATTAATTCTATAGGGAATTCTGGGGATATTTTTTTTTTTCAAATCTAGGTATTTTCACATCCCATCAGTTGGCAACACTGCTCCAATCCAGTAAATTCGATTCGATCTGGCCCAACGCATATCGGATCGGCAATCTTGTTTTTACAAGTTTCTGCGTAAACTTAACGTGAATCACAATCACACAGAATTTTTTTATCTGCTGAAGCTGAGGATTTTTTAAATTTATTGAATTACATCTCACATTGCATTGTGTGTTTATTTAGATATTTGAATTAAGTTGATGGTTGAAGCATAGCTAAAGCTAAAGGCGGTTACATACGGACGTGGATGTCTGAAAACATGTACGCACATACATGAACATGCAAACAAAAACATCAATATGTATGCAAAATACCGTTGCGTTTTTGAATGTGCAATTTTGTATGCACACTCGGAATACTGTAGCAAGAATAGCAAGACTGCAGTTTTGTGCGAGCGTCTGTACAAAAGCGCCATGCACGTTGATGTGTGCACGTATATGTATTAAGACATCCACGTCCGTGTGTAACCGCCCTAAGAGTGAAGTGAGAGATAAGTAATTATTAAAATTTGGGTGTGGCCCAAAAAAAAAATTCTGCCTGCGTTGCGCTTTCCACGATTCCCCCAAGAGCAGTTTATTTGCCCCCCCCCCTGTGACAAATTCTGCGGGCGCCGTTGTTGTCTTTGAATTCCCCATACACCATATACATGTCATATATCCATCAAATACTTGTGACTAATATCCGAATGTGTGTGGAGCCGCCTTTAGATTGTTTACATGTATGAGAAACAGTAGAGAGATATTGCAAATCCGCCTCAATAAGGCTAAAACCTATTTAAACACTATAGGGCATTGCCTTTCTTCGTGTTATATTGTTATAAGGCGGTCACACTCGGACGTGGATGTCCGAAAACATATACGCACATACATGATCACGCAAACAAAAACATCACTTTGTATGCAACATATCGTCGCGTTTTTGAATGTTCAACGGTAGAATGCTGCTCAGGTGAATTCTATAATCGCTAGAATTTTTTTATGCACACTTGAAACACTGTAGCTAGAGTAGCAGGACTGACAGTTTTGTGCGAGCGTCTGTACAAAGGTGACATGCACGTTGATGTATGCACGTATATGTACCTATCAAGTCATCTACGCCCGTACGTGTGTAACCGCCTTTACACATACCTATGGCTGCGAAACATGGACCATCTACAGAAGACACGTAAAAAGCCTAGAAAAATTCCACCAGGGATGCCTAAGAACTACTAAGAAGGATCCTACTGATTATATGGCAAGATCGAAACATGAACATTAGTGTTTTAGAGGAGGCCAAAATATTTAGCATGGAAGCCCCCATATGAGTAAGCACCAACTTTGCTGGACAGGTCACTTCGTCGTCCGCATGTCCGAAGATTCTCTACAGTCAACTGGAAGAGGGAAAAAGACATCAAGGAAGTCAACAACAATGCTACGAAGATGTTCTTAATATGGCAAAGTACCGCATCGATACCAACAACTGGGAGACGACGACAAATGATAGGCCCTCATGGCGTCGGCTAGTCAGAGGAAGAGACAAATGAGACGGGTACATTCAAACGGTCCCAGCGGCTAAGCTCAGCCACTCAGCAGGGAGTTTATTCTCGAATCCAAGGAACATAGTTCTCATAAGAACGATTGCTCTGTCATTGTCAGTGTTATGCCAGACGACAAAGACAGAACCTTCGTTCCAATGAGAACGCTGCTCCCCTGCTTCGAGAATACAGTTCCCGCTGAGTGGCTGAACCAAGCCGCTGGGACCGCCTGAATGTACCCAATGCTGCCAGAGGCTGGGTGTGCCAAGAGTATGGCAGAGTTTGCGGCTCCAGTCGACTCCAGTCGTCATAACAATAGAATAGGAGATAATCATACTCGATTTCGAGTGCGATCGCCTAAGGTGATGATGGTACATTCAAAATAATATCGCGGAGAATTGCCGCTGTCAATGATAACTTTGGTGTGCGGAATAAAAGCCACATAGTTACCATACCGGCGTGGTCTTTACTCAAATATAATTTGAATTTCTGCTCTTATCAATTAGTTCTTATTCTCATGAAAAGTTTATAGATCTGTGAGAGCAAACTGATGATCGTTCTATAATTTTCTAGGTTCGTTGGGTCATTTTTCTTATTATAATGATGGCGTTTTCCCATCCTGCTGGAATTGTTCCTTCTAGTAGGCATCTATTGAATAGATTTCTGGGAGTATGTTATCTTCGCCTGGGGCTTTGTTGTTTTTGATCTATCCTATTGCGTTCTCCACCTCCTACCTTCAGCGTTGCCATTTTTTTATTGCATTTGCAAGTTTTTCGTTTTCTTTTATAATGTTCTCGTTGGTGATATTTGCCCTGTATAAGTATTTGTAATCTATCTGTTATGATGTCATTGTTTTCGTTTTTCAATTTTATCATTTCGTTGCTTCGTCTGTTTCTTTTCAGTACTGTTATCCCTGTGTT
Organism: Ceutorhynchus assimilis; assembly: GCA_917834065.1. NCBI lineage: Eukaryota > Metazoa > Arthropoda > Insecta > Coleoptera > Curculionidae > Ceutorhynchus > Ceutorhynchus assimilis. The sequence continues at coordinate 14,817,132 of OU892277.1, forward strand.
TTTCTCAATTTAGTTCTTTGACGCGTTCCGTTTAAAAATTTCTTATCTCTTGCTTTGCCATTTTCCTTGTTATATTTATCTCTGCATTCCATAGTAAATACTTACCTCTTTTGCTGTTTTGTCTGTTAATGAGCTCTCTACTTTTTTTTCACTAGACGTTTTGTAACTGCTGAACTTGTCCACTTTTTTGGTTATTTTTGTCATTACACTGTTTGATGTTTAGGGCTAGGATCACGACAAGTAGAATTCCACCAGAATTCTACTTTCATAACGTCAGGTTGCCTAGCAACCGTCATCATCGCCTGTACTGTACGCGATAAATAGGTCGCGGGTGACGTCATGAAAGTAGAATTCTACTTGTCGTGATCCCAGCCCAGAATATTCTGAGTTATTTCCTCCATTTATGTCGTGGATTGTTTTGTTTTCTGTTTTTTAGTCTTTCGATGTTTTCCCTCTTGGTACTATACGTTGCCTCGTTCTTACATCCCTTATTGCTGGTGTCAAGTTTATGACTTCTGGCTCTTTCTAGCTCACTATACTGTTAATAAGACTTTACATCTGACCATTCTATGAGGACTTCCTGTCCTGAAGTCTCTTAAATACCTACATCTACGTCTTATTGTATGATGTGTTTGTGTTGCCATTTGAACATTTGAACTTAGGTAGGTACCCATCTCCAATTAGGCAATTCAATTATCCAAACCAAGGATGTTTGAGAGAGGTAGCTTGCCTGATAACTTTATGACGTCATCTGGGGTGCCTCAACATGCAAATCTCCATGAGGCACCCCACATGCGTCATCAAGTTACCCTTTACCAGGCAACCTTAACTTTAGGAATCTTGAATCCAAACCCCGGGAGATTCAAGATGGCGTGGCAGCCACACCTGGACCAAAAGACACAAAAAAAATATGTAGTTTCTGCCCGACTTAATAGCCGTACTCATAACTGCGAAATTCGCACTTTTTTGACATTGCTTCGACAAATTGACGTTTTATGCGTGAATCAAACGTCAAATTGTCGAAGCAATGTCAAAAAAGTGCGAATTTCGCAGTTATGAGTACTAGGCTTTAGGGCGGGTATTATAAAACTATATTTTGACACATAGCAAAATGTTAACTTGTGGAATTACTATGGAGAGTAACGTCATTACAGAAATTAACTTCTAACTTAACTGTCAAAATAGTTTTATAATACCACCCTTAATAGTTTACGTACCTAGTAAACAAAGATTTTATTGAATAATCAGAATCAAAGCTGCAAACAAAACTCGGAAGTAAAATAATTGAAACGTGCATAAAAACACACATTCAAATCTAACTTGCTGGCCGCCACTCCATATTGAATTTTTCGTTTTGACAGATGCATATTTGCGGCATACCTACAGTCTTTCCTTTTCAAGGAAGTTTTCAGCATTTTCCCTTTGCTAGTGCTTGTTCCTAGTTCGAATTTTTCGATAGATTTCTCTGATTTCTCCTTTATTTAGCTGTGCGTTGAAATCTTCTCCAATTATAAGGTTTGTGCCAACACGTCAAAAACCATCCCATGAACGGTTTCGAAATCACTCTGTATACGAATTTCGGGTTCTGCACACAAATTTTTCGCTTTGCGCAGAATCGTGACGGTACATTGTACGGTTTCTTGATGTGTTGGAACAAAGTTATTGTATATTATGTTTCTCTATTTTCTTGTAGGAATTTTGACAAATCCTCATGTACTGCATCTACCTCTTTGCCTTCGCAGGTTGAAGTTGGGGCATAGACTTGGATGAACTTTATGCTTGTAGTTTTGTTGATTTGTATCGTTACTAGAGATTACTATTTTCGTTGAGATACGGCTTTTATTGTTCTTAGCTTTGAGAACTAGTAGTACTCCTCCTCCTCCTATAATACTGACAGTGTCATTTCTTTTATAAAAGAAATATGTGACCTGTTGTTAGTGTTTACGCATTCTCCTTTGCGTCTGATGATTTCAGATATTCCGACGATATTCCACTTTATCTTATCTAATTCGATTAACCGTTCTTTGTTGCTGATGGATCTTGCAAGTTGTATTATACATGTGTCCCGCTTAAGGACTGACCACCCTTCTAAAAAAATTATTTTTGAACCGATTCAATTCATTTTTTTTTTGACTTATATCTACTCAAATTTGGCACTTATTAGGCTCATAATTTTATTTCTGCGGCTGTACTGGTGTACAGGGTGTCCACATTTATAGGCTCAAATTTCAATAAGTACTATTAGGATTTTTTTTAGTAAAAATCTAAAAGCAAATTCTTGTTTAGAATGGTCTGAAATCCAAATGTACTAATTTTTGTTTCAATATGATACAGGGTGATCACAACAAATTTTCAAAATTTAATGGACCCAAACCGGAAAAATGTCATATTTTTAAATCTACTAATAGTTGTATTCCTTTCGCTCCGATGTTAGTTGCACCCGATTTGAAAGGAAAAAATTGTATTCCTTTCAAGAGTTTGAAACACTCGAGCTACTCGCTCGGGTGTTCAGTCGTCCCCGATTTGCAGGGAACAGATGCGTGGTGCAACAAACACTTTTCGAAAGGAAAAAGTGCGTGAAGCCCCGGAGCTGTTCCAGAGCTCCTCTGTGAAAGGAATACAACTATCATGTACCGGAAACAAATCAAAAATATTAGAGAGATTTTGAGCCACATAAATTTTGAAATACGTTATACGCTAAACGATAAACTGAGCAAGCGCAGTCTTTGAAAAATAGCGGATGACATTTAGCCTTTTTTAGTTTTTGAAGCCAAAACTTGTGAAGGACGTTATACGCTAAACGTTAATGAAAATTTGTGGTTAGGATTTTGATTTTGTGTAACTAACATCAAATTTTATGTTGTCTGTTGTTTATGTTAGAATTGTTAGGTATTCATTTGTATTTGGTTTTGTGTTATTGTGCACTGCACTTCATGGATAACATTGAAAATATAAAAGGACGTCAAAATGCGGAAAAGATGTTAAAGTTGTTCCGTTTATTTCCACATAATTAGCGTAGTACGTTACCGCTTATTAAGCGGACCGGTTATTTTTTCACTATTGCGCATGAGCAAAATAACCGATAACGTATAACGTTGATCAAATAGGTGGCTCAAAATCTCTCTATTCTGACCACGTGTCTATATACCCACTCTCACCCTTTTTTTTTTCGAACGCACTCCAGTTGATGAATCTGATCGCCCGTGAGGCTCTATTTGCTCCAAGTGCAATCTGTTACGCACCTCCTGTGGAGGTCATGCGATACCACCGGCGTATCCAGCCCATGCGTCTGGGGGGGGGGGGGTAATCAGCCCATTTTTTTCCGGGTGCCACGCCCAAAAACATTTACTTTGAGCCTTCAAAAGATTTTTTTCCACGAGAGTGAGGAAAATTAAACAGTGCGGAAAATCGATTTTCTCGCACGGTGCGGCGAAATTTTTTCTGCACGGATATCGGTGCGGAAAAATCTTTTCCGCGTGGCTGTCAAAAAAAAATCAATAAATCACTACAACTTATGTAGGTATATGTACTTATTTCCGCACGCCTGTAGAAAAACTATTGTACCTAACACATGCGGAAAATCTGTTTTCCGAACTCGGCTGCTTTACCGAATTCCGCTATGCGTCTTTCGGTGAATGACAGACTCGTGCGGAAAATGCATTTTCCGCACTTGTTAGGTAAATATATTCTGTACTACCAACAAATAACGAAACCGCACTCTGATAGCGAATTCCATTTTCCATTGCAATAAGGGTAAGTGCGCACTGAGTGTATTCGTATCTTATTCTACCAGCTTGTATAAGAAAGAGATAAAAATACATTTTTTTTGCACTGATTTTACCAATAGAATTTGCTATGAGATTCGCCTAAAATTTTTTAATTATAGCGAATTCTATTGGTAGAATTAATACAAAAAATGTATTTATCTCTTTCTTATGCAAGCTAGTAGAGAAAGATAGGAATACACTCAGTGTGCACTATACCTTTGAATAGAGTTTGCTATAAATGGTATGCGGGCAGTGCAGACACTGTGCAAACTAGAAAACAAGTTAGGGCCAGTTGCTGAAAAGTAAAAATATAAAAAATTGATTTATTTGTAAGGTATAGGGTACATTTTTTTCGTCCATCGCAACGATCTTGGGGTGGTAATTACCCCCCCCCACCCTTGTATACGCCGGTGTGCGATACCGGTGCAATTAGGAAATTTGTCGTTTTAGTTTTGATATTTTTGGAGGTTTTCATAATCAGAGTTCCGTGCTACGTGCGCGACTTTTTTTTTGAAAATAAAATTCCCCAGACTAGCGTGAAAGGGCGCTTCCTTTTATTCTCCAATGGATGAATCCATCGGTGAATAAAAGGCTGAGTTCGGCACTCCACCGAGCGGAACGGTATGCGCATGGATATCGTGACGTCATACGCGGTCATAAGCCCAACGCATAAGAAAACACTCTGAGAGCTAAATGAACATGATCTTATCGTTTCGCGCGCACTCAGAGTTTACATAAAATGTAAAGCCGAACTCAGCCAAAAGAAAGCGCCCAAAGTCGAGTCGACATAAGTCATAGGTGTCAAGTGTCAATGGCCAAAGTCAAAACTGGGAAAATTACAAAAAAAAAAAAATGGCAGGAAAATTGATAGAGGAAAAAAAACATATTTTGCGTGTTTGAGAAAAGAATAAATATTTTCTCTAGGTACATACCCTAAGTACCTACATGTCCATATTTTTTCTAGTGCTGTCATGTTTTTATAATCTCATTTTTGTTGCTCTTGTGAATAGCTTTTTTCAAGGCTAAATTCAAATAATAACAAAACAATTTTCGTTATTATCGGCGATCGATGATTTATGGCATTTCCGAGAAGTAGCTAACTTAAAATGTAAGATAAAAAATTTACAATATACCTATTGTTCCACCTGAAATAGGTGGATTATTACATACTTTCAAAACACTTTTTGTTTTAGCAAATCTCTACCTACATCATGAATCCAAGCAGTGGGGCTTCGCCTCCAAGTGGACCACAAAACAGTGTTCCTACTACAAATCCTGATACACCAATTCTTACAGCACCATCTTCAGCAAAAAGTACACCAGCTCATTTGAAACATGACGATAAGGACAAAAAATCAAAGATTTTACTTAACATTTTACCAAAACTACCATCGACGGATTCTCTGAGTAATAGTCCTGGACCTGGAAGTCCTGGTAAGTTGTAGGAACCTAATTAGGAAATAATAATTAATAATAATAATTCAATAATTGTAAGCATCACATTATCATTAAGGTGTATATTCATAGCGCTTGTCGCCATATCCATATGGTTCTGGCAAGAGAACCAAGCAAATTTGGCACTACAACAGTTTTTCAGAGCCAACACAAGTTACAGTGTCTATATTTCTGATTTTTTTGTAGTGATGCAAATAAGAGTAAAACCAAATTAGTCAATGACATTCAAGTAGGTAGGTACCCACTCACTGATAAAATTCTAAAAAATTGTACCTATCCTGCCATTAATGTAACACTGTTCTTACATAATAAATGATTTATTTATATATTTAAAATTATGGGCTGCCGAGACAGACACTAATATAATGCTCATTGATTTTGATCATTTTATAAGTTTTGGACATGAAGACAGAATGGAAAGATTTTCCAGTTTTAATGGAAATTTTACTGTCTGCAGACTTAGGACACTCAAAGAGCAATTGAACATTTAAATTGTGAGGTAGAGCAGGCAAAATATTATGTACCTACCTATTGCCAAGATTTTTTTTGGTCAGTCATTATTTATTCAGAGACAGGAAAGTGAAAATAAATGGACATCCAGTACACAGAGGCGGCGCGCAAAGGCACATAGAACCATTTATGAGCTTTTTAAGTGAATAGACATTCTTTTTCACTATCTGTTTGGTTCTGAATAGGGTTCAACTATTGTTAATAATACTGAAATTATTTCAATTCAAAAATCAGTTCATTATCCTAAAATTTTGCTTAAAATGGTCTCTTGTTTCAGGGATATCTAATGTAGATCGGCTTGAAGCTACAGTTAATGCAGACGGAGTAATATCATCTCAATACCTCTTGATAGAATAACAATTTTAATAATTTTAGTTGTACTCACCAGAATCATGTTCCAAATTGATGAGGAAGGAATCCTATAAAGCCCAAAGAAAAAATTATCGTCAAGAGAAAAAACGAGTTACTAATGAATTGTTAAGTTCCCTTAAAGACCCTATTGTTGTTCTAGCGGATTGGTTAAAAATAAGAGGAACATTGAAGTCTTGGACAAAGCTATGGTGTGTTTTAAAACCAGGATTGCTTGTGCTTTATAAGAGCCCGAAGGCTAAGGTAAATTGCTGTAGATTTAAGCTAAAAAAAACTTGGCTTTAGTTGAAAAAAAAAAAAAACTATATTAGCTTTATCAAAACCTAAATTTTAGCAAACACAAATCAAAATATATAGTCAAGTAACAAAGCTCATGTTTTTAAATTTACTAAATTAAGTTTGACAAAGACACCCGTTTTGCAACATGTTACTTACAGGACACGATTCTACCTTCTACTTTTCAAAAGAGATGATTATTGAAGATATTTGCGACACTAGTGCTTAGTACTACAGCTAGATGACTATAGCTAATTCTTGTTTTTTTCATAATTTGTTTGTGTTGCATTTTTACAACTTGAAAATTTGATACAGTTTGGTTGTTGCATTTGTGTCTCTCCATGCAGTATTTTAATATACAGGGTGACTGGTAAGTGGACGTATTCCTTTGAGGAGATGACATTAGAGCCTATTTGCTACCGATTAAACACTATTTACCTCTATACCATTCTTAACGGTTTTCGCGATATTTTCATTTTTCTAATTTTTATAAAATTCACTACCTTATGAGGCAAATATTTAAAATTAACGAAAATAATAAGGACCTTTCTGAAAGTCGTGTTTTAAATTTTAAGCTGACACACTGACAAAAATATCAGCATTGAAAATTATCGAAACACTAATGTTAACTATTGAGTTATTGCGGTTTAAACTTAACTTTTCTTGTTAAGTTTCTAACTAATGACTTATTTAACCCTAAAAATATCGAAAATTTCATAGTACTTCAAACGTACAAATAATTGGCAAAAGTACTCCATTTTATTGTCTCCAAGATAAGGTACATTATTTCAGAATTAGCTTTTTGCTTTCTTGTTAAATAAATTATTTTTATTTTAAGGAGAGACGATATAATTTTCAACAGAATTCTAATTTATACCTGTTTTGGATATCAAGTGTTGCAATAAAAATTTTATCAAATTTTTTAGTAGCTAATAGTAATAGTTTTTAGTAAAGAAGTAATTATTATTTTCTGCTTGAAAATTTTGAAATTTTCATAATAAATTACTGGCACTCTATGGCCAAGCATTGTTGAATGCATTCTCTTTCAAATAGTTCACAATTGGCACCTAATTTTTTCGTTCCATAATAAAACAATAATTACCATTTGAAAAAATGTATTTCCTATCATAATAAAAAAAACAACATTCTCAAAATGAAATGGAAAAACTTTTTGATACAATTTAATCAATAACTCATTAATTTTCAAAATGACTAACCCCATTCCTTATGCAATTACGAGCCCGTCTTCGTATTTCTGTCCTGGTTACTCGATTTGAAAAGTTCTGTCGCAATATCGCAACAGGAGTTAAATCAGGGCTCCTAACAGGCCATGGTATGGGTCCACCTCTTCCAATCCATCTATTCGGAATCCTTTGGTCTAAGAGTGCCCTTATTGTTAGACGATAGTGTGCAGGACATCCGTCAAGCTGGAAGATCATCTGTTTGCCTGTTCGCTAAAGGGACATCTTGTAGTAGCTCATACAAGTTGTTACGTGAAAATTCTTCATAATTTTCACCGTTAAGGTTATCAGGTAAAAAATCAAAATTTGTTATTCCTTCTCTAATATTGTAGCATCCTCAACATCCGAATTCAGAATAAATCTGCAGAACTGAATTCTGCGAATTAATGGTTTCTTTATGCTGAAAAATTTCGAAAACTTCATAAAGTGTGTTTTTTTTTAAAAGATAATTCCCCAAGTCAAAAATTTAGTAACTATGTTGGCAACACAAGCCTTTTCTACATGAAAAATTTGAAAGCATTGACAATTTTACATTGTATTGCCAACATAATGTCAGTTTGACTTTTATCTTTAAAAAAAAAAACGCACTTTAGTCCACCAAACGTACAAATGATTGTTAAAAATTCTCTATTTTATTGTCTTTAAAATAAGGTTGTTTTATTGTTGATTTCATAATTTTCATTTGTAGGAGTAACGGTTTTATTCTCGCATTTAGAAGAATTGTAAGTTCAGACTAAGTAAGCAACATTATTTTCCAGTCTTTTCTTATTGCAATTTGGTGTGATACTCGCCAATCATGTTGATATTTATCAACAGGTATACCATACGCATTTTTCCATTTTTTGAATTAATAATAATAAACAATAACAAAATTTAGTTTCAGTTTTTCGTCCAAAGTTTTGATTTAAATAGTTCTGATGATAGTCTTTCGCTGTTAACTTCTATCTAAAATGGCAACGTTTAGCTATGCTGAATATGCGGACATTTTATTTATTTATGGTTTTTCCAATGGAAATGCAGCTGAAGCTCAAAGAGAATATGTACGTCGCTTCCCAAATAGGCGCATTCCACATGTTAGTGTGTTTGGTGCAACTTACCGTCGCATTTCAGAATCTGGCAGCCTTCAACGAGTAGAACGCGTAGGAGCTCCTCCTGCAGACGTTAACATTGATGGTGAAATTTTGAGACTACTTGAAGAAGGTCCAACAACAAGCACCAGAAAAATTTCCCGACAGCTGGGTGTTTCACAATGGAAGGTCTGGTCAGTGATTCATCAAAATGGTCTTCACCCATTTCATCACACTCCTGTGCAAGGACTAGACGAGGGTGATCCGGCGCGCAGAGTTCAATTCTGCAGATTTATTCTCCATGCGGATATTGAGGATGCTTCATTTTTAACAAGAATTTTATGGACCGATGAATCAAAATTTAGCAGAGAAGGAATAACAAATTTTCATAATTTGCACTACTGGGCCGAAGATAATCCGCATCAGAAGAAGCAAGTTAGTTTCCAAAGAAAATTTAGTGTCAATGTATGGATGGGAGTTATCGCCAATAATTTAATTGGACCTCATTTTTTACCGGATAACCTTAACGGTGAAAATTATGAAGAATTTTTACGTAACAACTTGTATGAGCTACTAGAAAATGTCCCTCTAGCGAACAGGCAAGAGATGATCTTCCAGCATGACGGATGTCCTGCACATTATCGTCTTACAATACGGGAACTCTTAGAGCAAAGGTTTCCGAATAGATGGATTGGAAGGGGTGGACCCATTCCATGGCCTGCTAGGAGCCCTGATTTAACTCCATTAGATTTTTATGTATGGGGGCACCTGAAAGAAATCGTATATGCCACGGAGGTAAATACGCGCGAAGAACTGATTGAAAGGATACAGAATGGGGTTGCGATATTGCGACAGAACTTTTCAAATCGAGTAACCAGGACAGAAGTAAGAAGACGGGCTCGTGATTGCATAAGGAATGGGGGTAGTCATTTTGAAAATTAATTACATCACTTGTTGGAAAAGTTTTTTCATTTAATTTTGAGAATGTTGTTTTTTTTTTTATTAGGAGAATGTTGTTTTTTTTTTATTATAAGGTAGGAAATACATTTTTTCAAATGGTAAATATTGTTTTTTTTTCAAAGATAAAAGTCACACTTACATTATGTTGGCGATACAATGTAAAATTGTCAATGCTTTCAAATTTTTTATCTAGAAAGAGCTTGTGTTGCCAACATTGGTAGTGAATTTTTGACTTGGGAATTATCTTCAAAAAAGAAACAGACTTTATTTGGAAGAGAGTGCATTCAAGAATGCTTGGCAATAAAGTGCCAGTAATTTATTATGCAAATTTCAAAATTTTCAAGCAGAAAATAGTAATTACTTCTTCTTTACTAATAACTATTACTATTAGCTAGTAAAAAAATTGATAAAATTTTTATTGCAACACTTGATATCCAAAACAGGTATAAATTAGAATTCTGTTGAAAATTATATCGTCTCTCCTTAAAATAAAAATAATTTATTTAACAATAAAGCAAAAAGCTAATTCTGAAATAATGTACCTTATCTTGGAGACAATAAAATGGAGTACTTTTGCCAATTATTTGTACGTTTGAAGTACTATGAAATTTTCGATATTTTTAGGGTTAAATAAGTCATTAGTTAGAAACTTAACAAGAAAAGTTAAGTTTAAACCGCAATAACTCAATAGTTAACATTAGTGTTTCGATAATTTTCAATGCTGATATTTTTGTCAGTGTGTCAGCTTAAAATTTAAAACACGACTTTCAGAAAGGTCCTTGTTATTTTCGTTAATTTTAAATATTTGCCTCATAAGGTAGTGAATTTTATAAAAATTAGAAAAATGAAAATATCGCGAAAACCGTTAAGAATGGTATAGAGGTAAATAGTGTTTAATCGGTAGCAAATAGGCTCTAATGTCATCTCCTCAAAGGAATACGTCCACTTACCAGTCACCCTGTATATGGTGTCATTGATACAAAAATAAAGTATCACTTTAGTCACCTATTGTAATTATTATTTAGGCACTTCTGAATGTCTATAATTTGAAGTCTATTATTTCCATCATTATTTATTTTCAGAGCAGCCACTGGGTGGGAACAGTACTTTTAAATTTTTGCAAAGTTATAGAAAGGCCAAGCAAGAAAGATGGATTTTGTTTTAAATTATACAATCCGTTGGACCAAACAATTTGGGCGCCTAGAGGCCCTGAAAATGAAACTATTGGTAAGTCAGACAAATAATTAAATTTTAAATGGATCAAAAACTATCATGGATAAGGATTTTTCAGACTAACTAAAGCCATTATAAAAAATCTACACTTTTGTATTATAAGTTGTGTTTTTGATTAACAAATAAAAAAATACCTGTTTTAGGGGCTGTTGTACAACCTCTACCCAGCTCATATTTGATATTTAGGGCCCCCAGCCAAGTTTCCGGAACGTGTTGGTTAGACGCATTGGAAATATCTATTCGGAATGATGGAGCACTTGTCAGATCAGTTAGCAATAAATCAACATCTGGAAGCACAACCCATGAAACACAGTGGAATGAGACTGATTATGAAAAGCACTTTGTGCATGGTAACCTTTTTAGTTAAAAGCGTCAATTAATTATTTTGTGGTCTGTTATAGATTTGGATAATATAAGTCAAGCTGACAATGCTGCTCAAATAAGTACTGGAGAGTTAGATGTAAGCGAATCCGATTCAGAAATCTCCCTTAAAGAAGGAGATTTCGATGCTGACCCGCTCGAAACCCCATATGTTCCAAATATGGAAGAGGAGTTTGGAGATGTGGGTGCTCAGGTCAGTTGTGCTGAGTTGCCATAAAAAAAAACATAAGAAACTTCTTTTCAGGTTGAAGAATTAGCTGAAGAGCACAAATCCCTAATTTGGTATTTAGTGAAGCAAGTGCGTCCTGGTATGGACTTAAGCAAAGTCGTTCTTCCAACTTTCATTTTAGAGCCAAGATCATTCCTTGATAAATTGTCTGATGCTTATTATCATGTGGATATCTTGAAAAAGTATGGATTCCACATTTAAAGCAGTTTTGTAATGTATTCAAATTATTATTTTTAATTTAGGGCAGTTCTGGAAGATGATGCATTCACAAGAATGAAAGAAGTGGTAAAATGGTATCTGTCAGGATTGTACAAGAAGCCAAAAGGACTACGCAAACCTTATAATCCCATTTTGGGAGAAACTTTCAGATGCTATTGGCTCCACTCCAATGGAAGTAAAACGTTTTATATTGCCGAGCAAGTTTCACATCATCCTCCAGTAAGCAAGTACAAAAAAAATCATAAACAGATAATCAAACATTTAAACATTCTTTTAGGTCTCAGCATTTTACGTAACAAATCGTCAAGAAGGATTTGCAATTAGTGCAAGTATTTTAGCAAGGTCAAAGTTTTATGGAAATTCAACTTCAGCTATTTTGGATGGTACTGCTGTTCTAACTCTCCTACCGCGTGGTGAGGATTATAAGTTAACAGTACCCTATGCTCATTGCAAAGGTATTTTGATGGGCACTCTTACTATGGAGCTTGGTGGGAAAGTCTCTATCAATTGTGAGAAAACTGGTTATTATACTGAAATTGAATTCAAATTAAAGGTACAATTAGTTCAATTTATTATTTCACTTACATTTTTCCCTCGATTTTTCCTAAAATACATCAATGCATTTTTAACCAGAAATAAATTATAGGGTGAAATCAATCTCAGATCCTGTTGACAATTTTATTGGAAAATTTAAATCAACTAGACAAAGAGATGGTAACTTTCAGATTTAGAGTATTTATTCATGTTAATGTTTAATAGAAAACTAAAACAAGTCTATACTAAATGTCCACATACGGAATTATAAATAACATTCATTATAAGATAAAATGACATTAGCAAAACAATTATAAAAAGAGGCTAACAAGACAGGTCACTCTTCTGAAATTCATCCAATGAATAAAATGGTAATCAAGATAGTTTTTATTTGTTCTTTAAATTTTTGTAGCGGAAGATCTCTAAGGGCCTTGAGAAATTTGTTAAAATATGTTACCGCCAGGAAATTTGGCCCATTTTGGCATTTTTTCAATCTAAAGTATGGAGTAGTTGAATTATCTCTGTAGCGTGAATCGTAATTGTGATAGTCACTGTTGGCGTTAGATTTATTGATGTTAGTTTTGACATAAATCACATTCCTTAAAATAAAAACACATGGCATTGTCAAGATCACAAGTCTGACAAAAGCATTCCGACAGTCCTCCCTGTATAACAATGCAACTATTACCCTTATAGCTCTGTGTTGCAGAGCAACAATCCTATGCGCATTGGCCGCCTGCCCCCCTACAATCATACCGTAATAGAGAAATGAATGGCAAAGAGCAAAGTATGCAGTTACTTGCTGCTGTCGGGTAATTTTATTTCTGGATGAAATAAACCATTTATAGCACTACCATTATCATTACTGATCATAAAAAGATGTAAAAAAAACATATTTTGGATTAGACCTGGGATTAGAAAACTATTTATAATATTTTTTTTTCAAAATCTTAATAATTATACTTAATAATGTTTCGGTCTCCGGGTTTACTAAAACTCTTCACAAACAGTAACAACTTTTATTAAACTAATTGAAAATCGGTTCTCCGGATCTATCTAGAGAAACATAGGGGTTTTTTTTTGCCTCATATAATTAAATAGTTTTAAGTACATTATTATGTTTATAATCATGAAACTGTTAACTATTATTGAATAAATTGAAATTGAAATAAATATGATAGCATTCCCAGAAAACTCGCGTTGCCCGACGCACACAAGTAATTTCTTATTAGAATCCTGGCCGGGTTGAATGTACCTTCTAACAAGCATAATTCAAATCAAAATCAAAATCAAAATAAGCTTTATTATCCAGAAATATGTATCTCACTGACAAAGCAATTTCCTAATTCTAGAATTACACTAAGTACATGTCATAATATTATTAAAGAATAAAAAAACAAAAATAAAATCACAAAAAAAAACAAACTAAATTCACCAAAATCTTTATCCAATCACCACTATGGATGGTGCGGACATGTAGCCATTAACATGTAGTGTATAAAAACATAACCATAAAATACAAAGTATAAAACATAAAATATTGTGTTAAGGTGCTAAAGTTTGCCTAATCTCAACTCTATTGGAATACAAACTTCTTCGTTCAACTGATCTTCCTTTTAGATCCTCAAGATCCAGACACATTTAACAATTCAAATCAATAATTCCTAACCCAATCTGGTCCTACTGAAACCTGTAGTGGAACTTGCCAACTTCCTAGTAGTCATCCAGTTTTAGTGGTTGTCACTTTTGCATTAGATATCGAAATACGCAAATGATTTTGAGTTTTCTTACCCGAATTTTAAGTGGACTTTATTAACTTTGGCGACGACACCCTTTAGCTATCTATACCTGGCAAAGTTCAGTGAGTCCATAAATTCCTGAAATTCACATAAAACAGAAAACCCAATTTACAAGATTCAAAATTTCAAAACATTTTAAAAATGCCTTTATTTTTTCCCAAATTGGATGAAAAAAATAGTGATTGAGTTGTGGAAGGAAACATTGCAGTTCCTTGAAGATAAAAATTTTGTATGCAATGCCGCCCAGAAGGTCTTTTTGGGCTTTGCTCAAACACACTCATTTCTCGGTACACAACATTAATAACTATCATTGATCTTTAAAAATTTTAGTCATTTTTGGGAGGTTCGGAACAAACAAATTGTATCTCTGGACGTTTGAAATTAGGCAAAGAAACCTTAGCCACTCTAGAAGGTTATTGGGATGGTACAATTCATATAAAAGATAAAAGGACAGGGGAAGTTCAAGTACTATTCTCTTCAACACCGACTATAAGGAAACAGAGGCTTATCAGACATACAGTACACTTGGACAATCAGGCTGAGAATGAGTCTGAAAAACTATGGCTACATGTTTCTTCTGCCATAATACGTGATGACATGAATGCTGCTACGGAGGAGAAAACTCTTTTGGAAGAAGCTCAAAGAGGTTGGTTTCTACATTGTAGCAAAAAAAACCATTTTGTATTGTTTTCTTTTCAACAGCTCGATCCAAAGAACGAAAAATCAAATGTGAAGATTGGATACCTGTGCACTTCCAACAGGATCTCCTAAAACAGGATATTGGGTATACAAGCATTCGGATTTGCGGCCTTGGGATCCACGCAATGATCTTTATCAATATGAGAATGATTATAAGATTCTCACAAGAACCAAACATCCAACGCCAATGATCAGAACTGCCAGTATTATTAGTGTGGAACCACAACAGGCAAGTAGAGTTTTTTTTTATACAAATACCTCAACAAATATGAATACCTAGTTAAAAATGCGTATTTATAGAGAAATTCATTGACAAAAAATTGCCTTTACTTGCGTTGGGTTAATTTTCACATGCACTGGTGTATTCCTGGATTTTACTTTGGACCTTGAGTTTTGCTGAATTCCTATATCCAAATGACAGGAGTTGAATGTACACATTTGCCATGAGGGCTTAATTTATCCTGTAAACAGTAACTTGTCTATAACACAAAATTGTGAACTTAAATACAAACCAAACAAAGTACAAGCGTGAGGTATGCACAAACTTGTACACTTGTGTAAATCGACCTTTTTTATCACCTCAACAATGACAAAAAGAGTCAAGTCAGTGTCATATTTAAACCAATCATAACATAAAAACATGTTGCATTTACTTTTGTTCAGCTTTGACATTGACAAAAACTGTCTAGCCTATGTTTTTCAGAAGAGACTTTCTGTTGTTAAGCCTGATTCACACTAGGCAAATTTGAAGTATATATTTTGCCTGTACCAGTTTTATGTTTGGCCAAGTGTACAGCCAAACCATTTGAATTTCTAAATCCACAGTGTCAGTCAGAGAAATAGTTGCTGAATTTCAGAATCCGAATGTTCAGGCGTATTCCATGAATTATGTCCTACTTTCCATTTTATTTGACTGACAAAAGTTATAAGTGCAAATGTTTGCATCTGTGCTACTCAGGACGCCCTACCATTTTGCTATGGTCAAATGGTAATGAAGTTCTTGATAGTTAATCTTCTAAAATTTTATCTTGATTTTGGTATTTTTCTTTGATATTTTGTGTTTTCACATTTAGAAAAATTGGATAATGGTTCGTAGTTAATTTTGCACTTTTAACGTGTTTATAAAAATCATCTTTACATTTTATAAAAAAGTGGTCAATACAAGTCTTCGACTAACCCTGAACCCGTGTTGGTTTATTAATCACACTCGAAAACCCACATTTATTAAATCTAGTCAAGTAGTCTTTTACTGGTGTGGAGTTTGTATTCAATATATTAGCATTGAAGTCTCTAGCCAAAATATATACTCGGTTTGGGTCCTTGAGTATTGGATCACTTTTGAAATCTTCAATACTTGCTGAAGGTGATCTATAAAAACCTAGAATAATCATTATTGTGTAGAGAGACCTTCAGACACTTCCTACTATTTATTTCGACCACAAGGCCATGTTGTAGTACATTTTCCCTAGTCTATATCATGCCTCCATCAAATTTATTATGTGTGCCGTTGTTCCAGAAAACTTTGTAGTTAGGTGTATTGAAATTAATTACATCATGAATAATGTTTGTTTATGAAATAACTTTCACATCAAATTCTTTGCCTGTTGACTCCAGAAAAAACAAATGGTCTAAAAAAAAATTGTAAACACTTCCTGTATTTATGTGTATTATGTTAACATCACTGGTTGGGTTATCAAAATAAGTAATTTGAGAGAGATTATCAAAAATGGTTACCTCACTCAATTTGTTAATGAGACTCCTATTTAATTTAATGCATATTATCCCAGTCACACAGTGACGTAATTTTTACAGTTGACTCATCGTCATTCCTTCTCACAAACACGCTTTTAAGCCACATTTTTTAACAGTTGTTCCTTTCAGTTTTCCAATCTCCATTAGGATTTCTTTTTTGTTGTCATAGTTACTGAATTTTACCAATATTGGTACATCATCTTGCTTGCTTAGTCTATAGCTTTCTTTTATTCAATTTTCATTTATTGACACAATCAAAGAATTACACACCCTCTTTATGATGTTACCTGTGCTTGAATCGGTTTTTTTTGGGACTCTCACTAAAACTATATTATTTAATTTCACTTTCTTTTCCATTTCGTCCAATTTAGTTTCAAGAAGTTGTAATCTCTGCTTTACAGTTACATTTTTCTTTCTGAGACATATATTGCACAAAGTTTTCAATTTCTCCCATAAATGGCTCCAGGAGTCCATTTTCTGGAGAAAATGTGCACATTTTCGCGCAGAAACGGCATCTTTCGAATACTTTTTTGTTCTTATTCGCGACTTTCGCCTGAACGCACAGCTTCTGTGGAAATTGGAGTCACAGACGCCGCAATCTAGCGGAGAAATTACTTTTTTCTTGTAATGTTTGCGCTTTTGTGAGCTTTTTTAAACTCGCTATGTTGTTGTGATGATATAAGCTCAACACTATAATCTGATTTTATATGTAGATACCATATGATCAAGTTGAACTGAGAATTATTTATTTTTTTGTTACTTAGGTGGTAGAATCTCGTGCCTCTGCAAACAATAAGAGGAAACTAGCTACAAAGCAAATATCTTCTGATGTAGATGTAAATGACAGTACAACTGACGAGTGCCATACAGATTCGTCACATGACAGGAAAAAGGAAAAGCTCACTACTAGTATTACGTAAGTAATATCAATATGTATATATTATGTAGAAATATGGCTTTTGAAGGTAGTTGAATAACCCTGTGCATCTTTTTTATAGTATAAAAACTAAATTACAAAACGTTGACCGACGTTTGCAAGAGCTGACCCAAAAAATGAACCAGGTTCAAAAAAATGTCCACCACATGGTAGAAGTAAATCGGAAGCCCAACAACATATCGAATATGTTGAACATATTTGCCATGGTCTTTTGCTTGGGACTTGTTGAAGCCCTTCTCTTTTACATATTCAAAAAATAAAAATTATACTTTATTATCGGTGCAATCGAATGTGATATGAATGTTTAGTAGATAAGGCTTTTTTTGTTATTTTGCTTGTGAAGTTTCTTTGATTTACGTAGATTTTTATAGATTTAATCTTTATTTTTTTGGGTATTTAAATTTAACATTAGGTATCTTGTTGCCAAAAATTTTCACGTTTATCTTATACCATATTTTATACTTTATTTTTTAAGAGAATGTTCCTGATTTCATTAGATTTTTTTTTTCTATTTTAACCCTTATCTAGTGACACGCGGAATCTGAATATTACCAGCGATATGTAGTTGCAAAGGGGCAAACATGCTCAAAATTGAGAAATGCCCTTCAGTGCGGAAACGGTTAAAGACATCTAAGTGAGATTTCCAATCGAAGTTCGAAAAAAAAAAACGAATCCATTACACCATGGTTGATTTTCACCTATCTCCTCTAGAAACAGGCGATTCCTATCAAAAGTGTCCAATCTGGGCTACCCTGTTTTCCAAATACTGAAAAAGGAAAAATTCAAAACAATTGCTTGTTGAACACCCAGTTGTTTATAGAGAAAAAGTCGCACTTTTTTACATCAAAAATGTTGAACATGAACGAGCGAATATACAAGAATAATAGCCATAATTGAAGAAATGCGCAGATCAGGAATAAGGCAAGGCGATTCACTTAGCCCATTAATATTTAACATGATTATGCAAAATACATACTTGCAGACCCACTTAAAAGCAGGCATAGACAGGGCCTCCCGAAATTTAGTCCCGCAAGAAGCATTAGCTGGGATATTTAAATCTCTAAATTACATATTTCTTTTATGGCTGCGTAATTTGCCAGACAACACATCACTGGCTAAGGGTTAATGCAACTTTTTCTAATATATTTTTATCATACACATGTATTTACTACTAGCATGATAGGTTTAAATACACTGAAGTCAACCATGATTCTATGATGAATTTTGTTCCACAATAATGAAATGGGAGACATTGTTTGTCAATTTTTATGTCCTCACTTGTGTAGAAATTACAACAAAAGCAATAAGGTAGTACAAGGTAATATTGACACAACTGACACAGATTTTTTTGAAAATATAGGATTTTGTCTGGAAATGTGCAAGTCTAAGCTTATGCCATATGCCACTATGATGGGCGTACAGTGGGTAACAATTGCATGTTCAGATTTACTCTTTTTTTTATTATTAAATAAGTTTTAGTTTTTTTCTAAAAATTTGCAAAGTGTCAATGGCCCTCGTCAGGTGGACATAACATTGACACCCTAACTTGCTAAGGTAATATCCAGCTATTTATTTCAGATATCATTAACATAAAAAAAGTTTATTAGGTACCTATATCATGTTTTTTTCATCTTATTTAAAACTTATAATGAAAATTGTTACAATGTTGATACAAAGCGGACAAGATAAAATGTAAATACCAATAAATAGTGATAGCTTTTCCATAATCAAAGAAAGTATATAAATTCCTCTTCTGGCAGAATCAATATATATTTGAACAACCCAGTAGCCATATCGGCCATTCATGAATGAACCCTTTTCTTTTATTCCTAAACATATTGCTGTTACTTCATGACCTTTAGAAACTATTTCGGTTACTTTTAACATAGTATATACTTTATTAGAAACGCATTGCTTGTCTAATAACAATAATTTCTTTGGAATCAATTCTGTAACGTCTACAGCTGTGTTATGACAAATGTCACGATCTTTCTTAATTTCAGATACATCTAAGTCAGATTCATCCTCTATGTATAAACTTCCTGCACTCTCAGAACTGCTTCCAACGTTTTTCTCCGATTGCAGATTTTTGCGGTCTATCTCAATTTATTTGCATTGGTTTGTGATCAATCCAGAATCTTTATACTTAGTGGTAAAACTTTTAGAAAATTTTAGGAAAACTGAGTTTCGTTTCTGCGTTTCTTGTCTTTAATACTAGCAATACTGAGAGCTCCAAGCTTATGTGAGGGAAATATCGATGAGTGGAGAGTGTGCAAGAGTGTATGTTGACATGAGCGAGAGAGAGGGGACCATGGCAATTGGCTGGGCGAGGAAGACGGCTGGAGGACAATGAGAGGGAGAAGGTAGGAAGGTATTTTCTTTGCTTAGGCTACGGTACAGGATAAAATATTCACCAACTAGGGAAAAATAGGACAAATTGTTAAACTTCAGCCGGTAAGCAATAATTTTGATATTCTCTATATTTTTTCCTCGCTAATAAATTTGATTAGTAAAATTTGGATAAACGTTCACGTGGTAAATGTCTTCCTTTTCTTTATCTGGAGATGAATTAAATTTATAAAGTTGAACTTATGAAAAACAGCATAATCGGCTGTCGTCATAACATTACATTCCGAATCCCGAGGTTCCTTGCGCAAGTTTATGGAGTAACTAACTAAATATTGTGAATTAGCTCGATCTTACTCAACTACAGTAAGGGGGTGTAACTCTTCAATCAGACAGGAAAATTGTTGGGTTTGTATGTATTACTGTAGTGAAATTCGTTATACATATATATTAAGTGTTAATTTATTGTAGTTTAAGTATTGTTCAGGAAGTGCTCACCACGTTTTTAGTCAAAAGTATAACTCAGTATTTACCTTATTTATTAAATATAATTATATTGGTCTTGAATTCTCTGTTGTTGATGCAAAATAAAATAAATTGTTAAGATTTGTTGTTCAGGATTCCTTAAACATTCACACACCCTTGGAATCGTCACAGTCTATCAGGTATTCAGTATTTTGGTTGATAACATAAGGAAGGTGGTGGAGGAGTGGCTGAGGAACATTAATGGGACAGAAGAACCGGTGACGGGGCAGGTCATCGCCAATAACCAGGTGGTAGCTGTTGCGGGATATTCGCTGAAAGTGGTAGAATAAGGGGATAAGAGATGTGTGGAATGGGGAAGGGTAACAGGCCGACATACAATCATAGTAAAAGTAAGTGTATGTTTGTGGAAGCGAGGGGAGAACAAGAGGACCGAGGAGTACATGGGCGAGGTAAGGACAAGATAATAGCTCGGCTCTATTCAGCATGCCATGAGGGTTGAAGCAGGAAAGCTAGCGACGAGGCTGATGCCACTAGCGGAGAATAAGAGGAGTTGAATAGGATGTCCCGTGGCTGAGACCGCAAGGGGAGATCAATGCGGAAGCGGTGAACTTGATGAACCTCTGGATCCACCGGGCCTTGGAAGGTAGAACGACGAGTAAAAAAGGGAAAACAAACAGGATACCTATAATATATATCTACATATATAATTTGCTAATGAAGTTTATATGTCTTTCCATTCTGACGTTATTACTTCAGCTAGAATTTCCAAATTTGGAATAGTTGTTCTCTGGGATACTGGCTAGAACCTAACGGAGCCAAATTTTTCAATTTTGATAAAAAAAAAAAAAACTAAGACAAAAAATGGGTTTTATCGCGGAGTTTTCGCGCGTTTTATTTCTGATCCCACGTCGAAGTCGATTCTCATCCACGTTCGTCGCGTCTTCGCACAGAGACAGTGTTGCCAAATAATTCTTTCCAGTTAAAAAACCGGAGAAATTGAAATTGGCCACTAAAAAAAAAGGTATCCATTTTTTTCCAGCTGCCTGGTGTGGAGGAAAAAGATAAATATTCTTCATACTATTTTATTTACATTGCCTCGCAAAGACAGGCCTATCAATAGTATAACTATCATTAGAATAATGACAGAATAACCAGTCTTCATTATTGCAAATGAGTTTAAATCGTATTACAGTAAGATTGGAGGGGTACTGGCTGCAAGTATAACCCCTCCTTGCAATAGGAGCAACAGGATGCTAAGTGAGGCAAATCCATACACAATTTATTCAGCTCTAATCACAAACAACGAAATCATTATGCAAATAAATAGTCTGAAGTAAAAACGCAATCTGTAATCCCATTGATTGGCCAGTTATCCGCCGACCAATAGGATTATAGATTGGTGAATTTATTTTGCAGATAGATAGTTACCAGCAAGTTCATCTGATGTCTCTGATGATGAATAAACCGGGCCCAAAACACATTATTAATTGTATCCTTTGTAGGCCTTTGATACTGTTGACCACCGGGTCCTCCTGGAGGGATTACAAAATGTATAGGTATTCGAGGGACCACAAAAAAATAAGGTCACAATAGCAGACGTGACAAGTGATGCTCTCCGGGTGGAGATTGGTATGTCGCAGGAAACGTTCTTGGGACCACTTCTGTTTAATATCTATATGAATGATGTCTTGTCAGTGTGCCCCACGGGAAAGGTTTTCTGCTTCGCAGATGATAGTGCGTATTAAGAGATGAATCTTGGAATTCAGTAATGCAAAAAGCTGAATTGGCTATTGGGGAATTGAAGGCCTGGACGGCAGTTTACTGTCTCTGAACACTGACAAGACAAAATTCATGACCTTTTGGATTGTCAAAGAATACCTTACCCCAGTTCCAATATTTAAGGGTACACAAGTATGACTATTCGGTGAATTCAAACACATGTTAAGGGTATTGGATGCGCCTCAATGCCAAAATATTTTTTCCTGCGCGAAGCACCTAACGCAGTCTATCATTGTATTCCGCTCCGGTTAATACTCCATAGTGGGAATGAGATGAATGAAACAAGGAATGCATTGCATTCTTAATTTCAACCTAATTTTTTAACAATTATTGAAGTTATATCAACTTTCTTTTTTGCATTCGATTTATAATATAGGGACGAATGGCGCTATCTTTTTAGAAATCCGATAATAGAAACAAGTTCTCGAAAAATTACAAAAATGTAATTTAAACTGAAAAAAAAACATGAAAGTTAATCAATTTATGGTGTTTTTTTTAGTTAGCGCCATTCTTAAGCCGCGTCCACATTAGTAAAAATTTACGTTGTGCGTGGCATTCGGCACAAATTTGTGTGTGCGATACAAATTTATGCAAGTGTGAACCTGTTCGCCGCATACGGACGCACGCAAAAATTTTCACGACATTCACCGCTCGCGATCCGCAGCTTGTCGGTTTTTTTCAAGACATCAAAGGGATTTGCGGCGCAACATCGTTCTAGTGTGCATGCATTTTTTCGCGAACGAAACAAATAACCAAAAAACAAGCAATGCGCACACTGAAATAAAATAGGCACACACGCGTTGAGCAAGAACGCACGGCGCACAACACAAATATTTATGTCGGTCAAGATACCAAACACTACAGCTAAAATTCGAAAACTATCACATAAATTGTATGAACTTCGCAACATTTTGCGCTTGAAAACATTGAAAATAGTTGACTCTTCACTTGTAGAATGTATAATTGGCTATGCTAGAGTGGTACCTATAGGAAAATGCTGGCGAGACCATTCTGTCGGAACTGTTTGTTGCACAAAAATATATATGATAAAAGTACCTCATGCTTTTCAAAAATGGAAGATTCCCTACACAGCAATTATTCCAAGAAAGCAATTCAACCCTAGAACAGCCGGTGGCGACGCGTGACCAGTAGTCTGGGGGGGGTAAATGGTACGGGGGGCTGAGGGAGCGCCCTCCAAAAACGCGCCGCAGGCGAAATTTTACGCAAATTTCAAGGTCATTCACTTTTCCAGAACAATTATTTCATTTGTGAAAAAAATAAAACAAAACAAAAATGTATTTCTTCAATATAGGTATTATGTATTTTCTTTTTGGCGTCGTGATTTTTCTCTTGATAATTCGATCCTGGGGGGGGGTAATTACCCCCAGTACCCCCCCCCCCCCCCCCAACGCAACGCCCCTGAGAACAGCTATACGTCATAAAATCAATAATAAGTTTATGATAAAGTACCCTTATTATAAAAAACCCTTATTATAAAAACAATATTCGGCACCAAATCAATAAAGAATTGCAGCCCGACAGGACATGCTTTTGCCATCAGTTACGCACCATTTACGCTAGCAATATGTAACACTGGCGTTTATAAAGTTATCATATACAGGGTGTTAATGAATAATGGGATCAAACTTCTAGGATAAATAGTCGTCATTAAAACAAAAAAAGTTGATAGAAACATGGATCCGCAAATGCTTAGTCTTTGAGACACAGGGTGTCAAAGTTTGGAAAAAGGTCGTTTTTCTAGCTCAAAAATCTCTTTCCTAATTTTTTTTATACTTGGCAGGTTTGTCTGTGATAACAAAAGGTATCTTTTGACTGTAATATGACTTGATTAATCTAAAAAAAATATGAAAGTTGAAAAAAAATAGTGACGTGCCATTTTTTTTCTACTTTACCAACGTAGTTGCCTTCTGGGGCGCCACTGGAATAATTACGGTAAATCTAATTGAGTCAAACGTCAAATGATACCTTTTGTTTTCACAAACCTGCCAAATTTGAAGAAAATCGACAAAGGGATTTTTGAACAAAAAAAAAACATTTTTTTTTTCAAAGTTTGACACCCTGTATCTCGAAAACTAAGGATTTGCAGATCCGTGTTTCTATCAACTTTTATTTTATTTTAATGACTACTATTTATAGATTTGAAATCCATTGTGCGCTCAAAACAAGAGAGCTTTTCTAGTATTTATAGTATCAATTTAAAAGTCGATATTGAAAACCAAAAACAAACAATTTAAAATCTAACTTATTAGTAAACTTTTCTTATTAGAAAGCAATTTTATTGTTAGATAAGCAATTTTCAATTTAATCCCATTGAATGGCGAAGCTAGATTTAAAATTGATAGTGTCAACTTGCACTTTGATGCACACGTTTTGGGAGAGATATTTATAAATGAAGCAGTGTCAATATTACCCGGCGTTACCATTATGCGAATTACAATGTATATATTAAATATTGATAAAAAGTTTCATGAAAAATAATTGTCTTTTTGATTTAAAAAAATCCTATTTTTTTTTTGGAAAAACTCACTTGTGGTTTAAAATTATATACTTATTATAATAACAAAGACAAAATAATAAGCGCATGTAATCCAGCTTTTGCCAAGTTGTCACAGAAAGAATTGGCAGAAATTATGAGAATCTGGAATATTATGCGCAGTCCCAATCCTTCAATTTTAAGTTACAGTTACATCAGTTTTTTTATTGCTGATTTCGTTAGTCAATGAAAAATAAGAGTCAACACTTGTTTTTTCTTTTTTTTAATAGTCAAAAATTGACGGAGATACAACGCTTTGAAATGGGCTTATGACGTCATAAGGTATAATACTTTATGACGTCGCACATGCTCAGTATATCTATATAACGGGTGTTTAAAAAAAAAACAATCAAATATTGCTTTGATTACGAAAGCGTACGAGGCATTATTGTTTCATTATTGGTCAGGAATTTTGACATGACATTAAAGTTCATTGACAAAATTAAAGAAAAATATTGCTAAGACATACGTTTAAAAACCATAGCAATCTTTGATTGGTTTTTTCTGAAGACCCGATATGTATACAAAACTTAATATTCGTATAACTTCCAGAATAATCGCATTTGGACAAAATAAAAAAACACACGCATCGATTTTTTGTCGATTTCCAACATAACTCCGGACGTACCGAGTAATACGTATCGAAAAATAGAATAGCTATTTCGACAATTTGATACGAATTTCGACTTGACTCGTAAAATAGAATCCGACAGCTGAACAGATTAGACGTGCACACGTAGTAGTAGTATTTTGGTAGGAGAAAGGGTTAATTATCGTTTTTTTTTTAATGATTTCCAGCCAACGCAAATTTATATTAGTTATCCAATCATGAATGACAGCACAGCTCTGGTCCATCCGGTATTCAGTATTTTGATAACATTCTATGACAAGCAACATAACCCAAAAACTATAAACGATGGTTCCTTTATATTTTTAATTAGCTGATTCTACAACCAATTTAATAAATTATCTCTGTTCTTTTCTCCTAGGTTGTTAGGTACCTACTAAGTTCTTGGAGATTATAGGAATAAGTTCAGCGGCTTCGATAGAACCATCGCCATTTCCGGCTGTATCTGAATCATATAATTTGCCATAAAACTTTCAGTTTAGTTCTGAATTTAGCTTTGTTTTGGTTTGAAAAAAGGACGATACGAGAACGGTTTAAAGCAATCGCACAGTTTATCAATCAACAAAGTGACAACGGTTCGGCTATCAAAAATTCTAATAATAAACTGTGCGATTGTTTTGGACCGTTCTGAAGCCGTCCTTTTTTCAAACCAAAACAAAGCTTTTGATTGTACCTACTTTCCTTTTACTGTCAACTTTTGTAGTTTTTCTTATTTCCATTTTACCATGAATGGTTTATGATACAATTTTTAAAAATTAATGTTTCTTCTAGAAACACCAATTTGTACAATTTCTCTTCTTTTTCTTATGCATGGTTTTCCCTTTTTAAAGCCACATTGGGAAGTTCCCTGGAAGTTCCATATGCCGCCTTGGGACACATTGTCACATATTCTTTTCATCTTTTACCAATTTTTTTTTTTTTTTCAAATACATTGTGTTGTAGAAGCATATTGCATCCATCAGACTGTTTCTCCTTCAATTGGATCCAGAGAAATGTCAAACTTACAAGCTAGTTACTAACCCAAAATAACCCAAACCACCGATCGTAACTAAAATGTCAAATGTCAATGTTGACTCCGCATTTATAGAGTCATCTCGATGATATGTAAAGCTTTTTATTTTGTCTTTTAATGTATTGTGATAAAAAAAATAATTTAAGAAAAAAACAACTCGTTAAAATCAATTATGCCTACAAGCAGAACTTTTTTGTGAAAATCTTTGCTTGCGTGAAAAAATATCTACGTACTAGTAAATAATTCCATAATAAAATAAGTTACCTATACTTAATTATTTATTCTGAATTAAATTATGATGTTTTATTGCCTGTATTTTCTATATCCTATTCGTTATGTTATGTGAGACAAACCATGTGTTTGAAAATTGGTAGCTGGATGGCAACCAAAACCAAGTTATTTAATCCAGGTGATTGACCAGCCTAGGTAAGTACAAATAAATAATTTCCTATTTTGCCTCTGTGATCGATTTTATGTAGTTGATAGGCAGATCGATATATGATCCAGCGTCCTGAAGAGTGGCAAATCAGGCCGTTCACGGCGTGTTACTTGGATTTTCCAACAGGTTGGCGGTCGAGCAGGTGAACCTTTTAATAAATGTGTGACAAGCTGCCACTGTTGAGTTTTCAAGTTGTAAGCGCACCATTATATTATAGTTATACTTTAGACTGAAAAATGCGTGAGCGGCCATTCAGGTTTAAATCTTTTTCTCTGGAATTGCTTATAGGCATCCATTCTGCCATTCTGCCTCTTTTTCCATGCTCGAAACATTGCAATGAATCTGTGAGAGAGAATTGGATTATCGATCATTTTTATTGCTCTGCTTTGTACTGCATCTGATAGAGCCAACAGCATGGGCGTCGTTTGGCGGGGGGCAAGAGGGGGCATTTGCCCCCCCCTAGAAATATTCTTTTGGGGCGCGTTCATAGTGGTTTACCCTGGGTAAAACTTAACCAGGTTAAATATTTCACTGGTTGAAAAGGATGCGCTTGGGATGACCAATCCGTGAACGACTAACGCCTGCGCCATAACGAGGTAGGATTTGATTTTGTTTTCCTTTTGTTTACATACGTTGTGTTTCGAATGTTTCGAGATGGATCCGGGAATAATATTTTTTTAAAGTACTATTGAAACTTCTTCAGATTCGCCTGATTCAGAGGAAGAAGTCAGCTATGCTGTAGCACAAGCTGCATGTGCTAGCGCTAGCAGTTTAAGTTCAAGCCTGAAAAAAGGCATATTGAAAGACTGGATAATTTTATGGCAACAATACGCAATTATAGCAATAAGGAGTTTCAGGAAAATTTTGGAGTTTCCAGAGAAGCTTTAAACTGGCTTCCTGGAAAACTTGAAAGCCAGTTGAAGTCAGCAATGTATGGCCCAGAAAGATTACCAACAGTATTGTTTATAAAATTTCAAATATGCTTGTGAAACGCCTGCGCGACAAATTTTACCCATGTCTCAGAGTGGGTTAAAAAGTTGTACAACCAGGTAAACTTATCATGGCTCTGCAGCAAATATTTTAACCGGGTGAATTAAGTAGATCTGTGAACGACTTAACCCTGCAAAAGACGCGCTCGGTGTGCACTCGGTGAGCGTCCGGCGTTCGACTGTGAACGCCGGACGGTTGAATCCTATAAATTTGCATGAAGTAAACCGAAAGTTGAAACTCAACCATCGGTTCAATGCAGGGCCGTAGCCAGGGGCCTTATTCTGTAAAAAACGAACCGTTCGATTCGGTAGAATTTCTTCGATTGTGACGTCATTTTCGGTTTGGTAGCGCGAAAACCAAACCAAAAATGACGTCACAATCGAAGAAATTCTACCGAATCGAACGGTTCGTTCTTACAGAATAAGGCTACTGGGGGGGCATTGGGGGGCAATGCCCTATCTTTTAAATGATGATGCCCTACCTTTAAAAATCAACATGCATTAAGGTTTCCCTAGAAAATTTAAGAATAGATAATGCCTAAAATCGAGTAAGCGAGGATCAATGTTTTCGAAATCGCCTAAGTCGCCCAAATGTAATGAACAAAGTTTGAAGTTTGCACAGAGGAAGTTTTTTTTGTTTTGAAAGAGTACGAATGGCCCAAGGCGGCCGGCGCGGGAATCAGCGCCATTTTATTTACTTGCCAGAGATGTTATTTATTGCAAAGTTGTTTGATAGAGGCGAGAGAGGTAGGTTGCCAGGTAACTTTATGACATCATCTAGGATCTAGGGTGCCTCAACATAATGCAAATCTCTATAAGGTACCTACCGATCAGATGCGTCATTAGGTTACCCATTACCAGACAAACCTGAACCTTGATTTATTGAAAAGTTTGCCTTCGGTAATCGGCGCCATTAGCCCCATTTTGTTTACCTATAAAAAATTTAAGGAGGGGGCAAGTAGGTATGCTCTATGTCAAATTTGTCATGCCCTATCATAAATTTGACTTTAGCTATGGCCCTGTTCAGTATTTTATAATACAAATGATGCGAACAGTGAATTTGTTGCGGAAAAAAATACCATCATTTTTAACTATCGATATCGAATAAGTACGTTGAAATGCTCAAAAAAGGGGCGTGGCACCGAAAAAAATTTCGCCTTCGGCGGTTGCCAGCGGCGCTATTGGAACTGATCTTATTATAGTGCTGCCCCCCCCCCCCCCCTGAGAAACCTCGTAACGACGCCCATGGCCAACAGTATTCTATAAATGATTTGATTTGAGCCTTATAAAGGAGAAGAAGTGGTTCAGAAGTAAAGGATTTTTTTTACACGAAGTAGAAAATAAGTTTTGACCCGACATCCCTAAAACTGGGTTATCATCGACGGAAGCCAAACATGAGATCACGGAAAGCAAGGGTTTGCTGTATAGAGATACAAGATTGATTGTTCCGTACACCTTGCGAAGAGAAATCTTGAATAAATTACATCGCAACAGTCACCATCAGGGTATTAAAAGGGAGAGTTTTCCATCCAATGGAAGTTTAAACACTTAGTATCCTCTCCACGTTACCCACAGAGCAACGGACAACTTTTGAAAATCAAGATCCTTATCTTGCTTTTTTAAACCTAAGAAACACCCCAATATATGGAAAACACTCTCCTGCTATAATATTGTATATCAGACAGCTTTAGAGATTTGTTGCCAAATGTCAATAAAAAGTTTATCAAGGGTATAATGGCCGTTTCCACCAACTATTCTAGGGGAGCCTCAACGATAAGTATTCCCTAACATGACATTTTTACATGGAGAACTGTCAGTTTAGGAAATACTTATCGTTAAGGCTTCCCTGAAATAGTTAGTGGAAACGGCCATTATTAACAGACAATTTTATAATAATTTCATAGATCAGTTTAAGCAATAATAATAACAGATTAATGACAAGCGAGCAAAACCACCATCAGTTTTAAAAAATAATTCTCGCGTTAAAGTTCAGTTCAAAACAGGTCATATTTGGACATATGCTAGAGTCATAAAAAGAGTGGGGACACGGGCATACAAATTGAAGCTCGATGGCGGTACGGTTCTCATTAGGAACAGAAAATTCATTTAGAATGGCAGCTTTCTTAATAATAAAAAAAAAGCCCAGAAGCAAAAAGTTCCAACGGTTTCTCAACAAAAAACAACAGAACAACAGTTCAGCAAAAATTATGCCAGAGTAGGTATGTGAAAACGAACCGACAGAGGAGCTTTTTTGAGACTGAAGGCAGGACAGGGAATAACAGCAGTGTAGAAAGTAACCCTGATATTAATGACAAACCTACTGAAATAGGGAATAAAACAAGCGAGAACTCTGATGATTATTTTGAGTTTAAGCAAAATTGGCATCAACAATACTCTGACGAGACTGTTAACGATAAAGACGCGTCAAATTTAAAAAATTGTAAATATCTTTGTAAAAAAATTGACCAGGAGGGACCGTCAAAAAATACTTGTCCATCCACCAGAACTTCTCGTTCTGGAAGAACCGTAAAAACTAGAGATGTGACCGAAGCCGAATAATTATTCGGTATTCGGCGTTATTTCTGCTATTCGGTATTCGGCCGAATATTCGATTTTCACTACCGAATATTTCATGTTTGGATATTTTAGTGAAATAGGTAAAAAACACTAATTTTTCAACATATTTTTAATTAATATCAATCCAAAAAATAAAAGAAAATGAAAAAACGAACTTCTGGCTTTAAGGAATTCAACAAAGAATATAATAGAAAAATATTAATATGGTAGGTAGAACAATAAGGGGTAGAATAATCAATACTGAAAATCAATGAGTGGTAGGTTACGATGTAGAAATACCAAATGCTTCGCTGTATCAAGTAATAACCGATTCCTTTTACTTCCGCGCGCGAATTTAAATAAATAGCTCTGACATGCTTTAATAACTATTCGGTATTCGACCGAATATTCGGTTCAAATTCTGCCGAATATTCGGTATTCGGTTATTCGGCCAAACTACTATTCGTCACGTCACTAGTAAAAACACCTTCTAAATTTTCAGATTGTGTTGTCTCACGAGATATTGATATCCTCAGCAAGTCGAGTCAAAAAAATGTTATACCATTAATAGGGTGAAATTATGCACTGGTGTAAAGAGATTTGATGATTTCTTAACACGTTTTTATTTCTCTTCTTACATGAGATGTTACTGTGGGATAAACAAGTTTAATGTATGTTTGTAAAAAAACCCATGTATTGTTCTTTACTTAAATGTATGTAAATGTTACAACTTTTACAAGGAAAAACTTTTTTTTTTGGGGAAAAAGATAGGGGGGTAAATTAAAAATATTATGTTAACTCCTTATAAAAATGAAAAAAGTCTTAGTTAGAAACGATTTATATAATGAATAACATTGAAAAAATGACAATGTATTGAGTTTTTGGCTCGGTAACGATTATGAAATTATAAGCATTTATCGAACATTGTTTATATATAATATATATATTTTATATACAGAGTATCTTGACCGGAGAATGTATAAACAATGGGAGTTTCTTGGGGTATCGGTCGATACCGATACCCTAAGAAACTCCCATTGTTTATTGTTTATATATATATAATAAGCATTTTAATTTTAAAGAATTGTCATGACTTAACGCCATTGTTATGGCTTGACGCCTATTGTATGGCTTGGTGCCTAACTTCACACCAGTCAGTTGTCGACTGGAAAATAAGTGTCACTTGAAACCCACACATCGTTTTGATTATTTCGTGTCCGTCCCTTAAATGTTAATTTCAGTAGTAAAATAAAGCAGAACAGCATCGACTAGTTCGTTAAAGCCCCAGCTGCTAATGGTGTCAAGATCAGAGTAGGCGGTTTTTTAGAAGAGAAAGATTCCATCAAGATACTATCGACCGCAAAGCTGTATGTCGGGTTTTTTGTCACATTTAATAAATCATTTTTTAAAATGAGAAACAGTAGTGCTGGGGACAGAATTGATCCTTGCGGAACGCAGTGTATATCAGAAGGCACACCATCTCCCAAGCCAATGAAAAAATTCATTAGGAAGACCATACGATGGAAGTTTGCTGAGGAGATCTTTGTGCCTGATCAAAAGCTTTGCAGATGTTCAATTATAATTCGGGATTCGCTATGTTTATCGAGAGTCGAGTTAGAAATATGACTGACGTACTTAGGTACGCCAGCCTTGTTGATCTTTTAGAACAAAACCCGTACTGTTTGTGAGAGATGAGCGATGAGCGTATTGAGGTATTTAACAAGTTTCAGGTTGACAGCCTTTTCCATTACTTTCGAAAGTACGGATATAAGTGAGATGGTACGTGAGTTTTTTTGCACTTTTTTGGGATGTGCTGCACTCCGGCACATTTCCAGATAGACAGGAAAACGTCCCGACTGTAAGACAGTGAAAACAGTTTGCAAAGATCTGAAACCGATTCTTGTCTGCAAGTTCTGGTGAACTGTCGTCGAGACCACAAGATTGCCCAGTCTTAAAGTTGCAGAAGAATTTTCCTAATAGTTTCAAAATACAACGTTGTCTATGTAAGAACCAATGCGTGGCAGTACTTGTGGCGCTCTGTCATTGCCCTCCATCGCGGAATTGAATGCAAATTGTTTGGCAAAGAGATCTGCTTTTTCCTTCGACGATAATACAATGGAATTATTGTCCTCAACTAACGGAGGAAAAAAAGATGTGAAATTTTTTCCTATGGTTTTAGCGAAAGACCAAAAGGACCTTGATCTACTCGGGCACGAAAGTCGATTTCACACTTGTTGGTTGTGAAACTCCTTGGCCTCTTTGGTTATACGGTTGGAATCATTTCTGATAGTCATAAAGGACGATCGAGTTTGTTCGGATTTGTTTCTACGCCAGGCACGATACGCGGTGTTCTTTTTTGCAACCGCTAAGACATACTGCTTGTTATATTAGGGTTCTCCGGCACGGAATGTTTTATTAGAGGGTATAATGTAAGTCTATACCTGAGGAAATTATTTTGGTAACCTCTTGTGCAGCCTCGGAGGAATCATTGGATTCAAAATAAACATCGGACCACGGAGTTTTAGGCCTTACCAGTCTTCAGTTCCATATAATGCCACACCCTTCGAGGTATTCGAGCAGGGGCTGTGGCCCAATTCTTGAAAAATTACGTATGCGAAATTTGATGTGATCTCGAATACTTTCTATCTAATTTACATTGCTGTCATTCGAATTCGAATCAAATTTCGTATGCAAGAATATTCAAGAATTGACCCCCTGAAGGTATTACAATCGAACTTCGAGCGGAAATCAATTTGTGGTCTGATTTGCCCAAAGGTGCAAACACATCGATCTTGTAAGGATTGGGATAAGTGGTAAGGAACAAATCGAGTAAATTGGCCTGTTGTTGGAATACGTGTATGCTATTCTACCAACTGGGTTAAAGGCCATGTGAAATGGCAAAAACTTCAGCAATCCTTTCAGCATGGGAGTTTGGATGGGTCTCCTGGATAGAATCAAATGAATTTGCCAGAGTTTCAAATAGAAGTTTGTAACTGGGATCGTTGGGTGCAAGATACAGCAGCAAACAAACTTAACCATGTTCGTAGAAGTAATTTTTAGCCAAATAGTGATTAGGTCAAGTTCAAGAACATCCTCTCTGTGGCAAGAGAGCTAACTTGCTCATTGCTTATCGCGTATGAGGTTCATAGCCGGGACATAGGAGATGGATTGGGTTGACAAAAAATTTCACTTGCGTCTCCTTAAGACCAGCATATATGTTGATTTTTGCACTCAAGATGTTAGAGCACTGAGATTAAGTTGGCGTTAATAATTCTGATGTTAGAGAATTCAATTATTAAACTTGATGTAGACACTCCTCGTGGGAGAGGGTATTTGAAGTTTGAACTAGGGAATTTTTGCACGGAGGATGCCCATCATCATTTATAATATAAGCCAGTGAGGATAAAAAATGAAAAATAAGGATGAAAATAAACGAGAGAGCGGAAGCGTTGAAAATCGAAAGTCACGCTCCAGCACCGGACAATTCGAATCGAATTTAAAGGACCAGAATGGAAGCGCGGGGTGGTACTGCCTCGGTCGGAGAAAAGTTCGTCTCTCACTCAAGTGATGTGAGGAAAGATGATAAAAGAAGATGGTCAGGGGTGACCGGATAGGAAAGATAGGAGAAGAAGAGCATTCTCAAGACTAGGCGAAGGAAAGAGTATAGGTACTTCAGCTCGGGTAACTCGGAGTCGCCAGGCCGGTATTGGCTAAAGTAATTTTAATTTATATTTTGTTGGTTGCTCATGCACAAATATAATTTTTTTCTAAAAATACAAGCATAGGCGTTCCAAAATGAATGTTCCTTCTTTTAGCAACCCATAACTTTGAATTTGTGACAATTTAAACCTAAATGATTCAATCAG
Organism: Ceutorhynchus assimilis; assembly: GCA_917834065.1. Lineage (NCBI taxonomy): Eukaryota > Metazoa > Arthropoda > Insecta > Coleoptera > Curculionidae > Ceutorhynchus > Ceutorhynchus assimilis. The sequence goes on from OU892277.1 coordinate 14,851,215, forward strand.
TAGAGTGTGCACGGCAAAAGTACGCTTGGTCATCTGTCCAGGGTGTTACTGCGTGACGTCTTGATGCTCAGAAATCGCTCAGCAGCTCGCTCCACCGACCATCAACCGAAACTCCCACATACATATTGGAAGCAGAGACTGATCCCAAATTTAAACTTTGGGTTAGTTTGGTTTTGGAATAAATAATAAAAAAACACAGATGGAAATTTTTTGGGTGATAGCATGTGTCCAGCATGTCGAATGACTCGAATGAGATTTTTGTCCAAAGCCATGTCTTCCAAGAACTCGAGGCTCGAGAGTCTCAAGAGTCAAGACCCAAGCACTCGGCACCATTAAGTTTATTCGAAAGTACCGGACTTGTCCGTAGGTGCCCGAGCGCGCTCTAAAAGAACGTCTAACGGTAACAATACTAGTTGGACTTGATACTAAGCGCACACGGTTTTGTCGTAAGCAAGCGTGCTGTTCGTGAATATAAACTGCTTTTGATGGGACTTTTTGTGTTTATTTTACAAACTGTGAATTAAAACGGCTTTAGTTTTTATACTCGGAATAAAGTTAGTTATTGTAGTGACTTTTGGATTCTTTTTTGTGTAACTTCAACAGTTTTGCGCCAAGAAATTTAAATAACATTAAAAGTATGAAATAACAGTGTTTGAGAGTAGGATTTTTGTGTATCCACCGAGAAGCTACGTAATATACAAGGATATTGGTTCATTTAAAAAGTAATTAACAGGTTAGTTTAATTTTAATATTAGTTTAAGTGATAATAAAGCATGAAAGTTTTAAACTCGGATTTAAATGGCTAGCTTAAAGCCAAATATTGCTGAAAGCAAATACTGAAATGTACCTAAACCATTAAATAATTTCTCTTGATATTTGAATTGATTTCCAATTAATAATACGCTTATAATAATTATGCCAATTTACATTACGAATAAGCAAAACTTTCTCTGTATTGTACCCAAAGCGCCAAAGCCCAAGCTAAAGCTACCTACACACTCATTTATAATAATTCTTCACATAACACAATGAAACTTTTAACAACTTCAGTACCTATCCTAATAAAGTAAAATATTTTACGTGCTTACGTCAATTAAATGGTATTTCAATTTATTATTATAGGTATCTACATATTATGTTTTGCTTATTAATTAGAGGTACATACTCTGAAGTGTGGGCTTGCTTATGATTTGTTTATTACATGGTATGTGGTTTATTTGGTACAAAGATTCTATTCTTGTTAAATAAAAGGGTAGGAAGAAACTTGTATGATTATTTAAATGAACGGTTTCTTAAAAAACAAAAAATAATACGGGAATTTTGGAAGCCAAGTATTATGTACACCCCATGGCTTATTGCTCTTCACTTTAGGCCCTATAAACATATTATGGCTTTATACATTCATGATACCAGCCTTTTTTCGTAGTCCAGTGAGAGAAATTATAGGTGCATCCAAAAGATCCAATTGAAATTACAGTTACTTGAAGAACAGTACAAAGGACAATAATTGATTGGAAAAATGGTTATCGTCAATATAGTTCCATAATATTATAGAGACTGCGATTTTTAGTTTTGTCGTATCTTCAATAGGCCAAGCAATGAAGGAAGTTTATCTCAATATAATTAGAAGTTAACATTTTTTGGGGGGATCGGTCCATTTTCATGTGCTAAATAACATCTTAAGTTTGCGACCTTGTACTTTCATAGGGTTTTTAGTTAGGGGTGTTTTTTAGGGGTAATTTATGGTTTATGGAGAACGCTCTTCAAATGGATGGTCCAATAGCAAAAAGCTTCAAATGATTGTTGTAGCTAAAATTTTTTGCTATAAAAAACTCCGCGACAGCACCCCTTTATCTTCTATAGTCTTTTTTTTCTGCAGCGTCTTGATTAGTAGCATGTTTTTGTTCAAGGTCACTGAAACAGCGTTCCGCCTGTTTGCGCGCATTTGGGGCAGCAGCGGCCGAATGCATAATCCGATTTAAATTATTCAAAAAACACATTATTGCTAATGAAATGCACTCTCCGTTGCTTTTTTGTTCGAATTTTTGGCTTGAAAATTAAGCAAGCACGGACTCGCCTAATGTACTAGAAAGTTGTAAATTGCATCGAAAACTACCCCTTTCTTGCATTCACTGTGATTTCTAAACGGGGCCAAATATTTGGTGGCAGTTTTCGACAATCGGTAGCCCATTTATTCCTCTCATAATTCCCTAGCGGATTTTTTTTTTTCGTTAATTACCTACTCAATGACTTATTCGCCTGAACAAGTCGCGCGGAATTTTTCAAAAAGTCAAAAAAAAATCAAATTGTTCAGGCGATTAAGTCATTAAGTAATTAACGAAAAAAAAATTCCGCTGGGGCACTATGAGAGGAATAAAAAGGTTGCCGATTGTCGAAAACTGTCACCAAATATTTGGCCCCGATTGGAAATTACAGTGAATGCAAGAAAGGGGTAGTTTTCGATGCAATTTACAACTTTCTAGCACATTAGGCGAGTCCGTGATCGCTTAATTTTCAAGCCAAAAATTCGAACAAAAAAGCATTGGAGAGTGCATTTCATTAGCAATAATGTAGTATTTGAATAAATAAAATCGGCCGCTGCTGTACCAAATGCGCGCAAACAGACGAAACGCTGATTCAGTGACCTTGAACAAAAACATGCTACTATTCAAGACGCTGCAGAAAAAAAACTATAAAAGATAAAAGGGTGCTGTCCCAGAGTTTTTTTATAGCAAAAAACTTCATCTACAATAATCATATGAAACTTTTTGCTATTGGACCATCCCTTTGAGCAGCGTTCTCCATAAACCGCAAATTACCCCTAAAAAACACCCCTAACTAAAAACCCTATGGAAATACAAGGTCGCAAACGTAATATGTTATTTAGCACATGAAAATGTACCGATCCCCCCAAAAAAATATTAGCTTCTAATTATGTTGAGATAAACCCTCTCTTCAGATCCCCGTTTCTTGGACTACAATGGTTGCATAGGCAATTTATAGTAAAAATAAGGGTTGTTTTTGTGAACCTCCTATTGGCTAATTTTTACTTTCCTCATCGGTAGTAAGATAGTTGCCCGGCTAGTAGTTGTATTCACCTAAAAAAATCGACCTCGAGGCTTTTTCGCATCTATACGTTTTCAGGTCCTTATACAGCGCCCGCGGAAAAGTCTGCACCATATGGGAATTTTTTTTATGCTCATCCTTACTTCAAATCGGTTTTTGGCATAAGGTTCTGCATGACTGAAAACCAAAAAAACACCTAAAATTTTTGACTCGAGACTTGCCTCACACCTGTCAAATGCCATTTGAAAATTTCAAACAAGGAAAAGTGGCATTTTTATGAAAAATATGGAAAAATTTTATAAGAAAATATTGTTCCAAATGACATTTTGAGTCTAATTTGATATTTTTGCTTTGAAAAAAAAAATTTTTTTTTTTATTTTTTTTTTCGAATATCTACGGAAAAATAATATTTTTAGATTTTTTTCGCGACCATTCCTCTAAAACAGTGGTTCCCAAACTTTTTTCTTTTGCGCCCCCTTTCTGAAATCAAGAAGTGGTCGCGCCCCCCTTCCTTCCCCCATTATACAAAAACAGTTTTTTTTTACTTACTGTAACTCGTCTGAACTGGACTTTGGAAGAGGAAGAATGGACATGACAGTGGGCAGCGAGCGTGCACTGTAGCAGTTACTGTATTCCTTTTATACATCGAGTTACACCGAACGTGTCGCTCTAGAGCTCCTCGAAGTCACTCCAAAACACACAATTCAGATATTAGAGAGTTCTCGTGCTGTGCAAATTTCAAATACCGTAACGTTATTTGACAAGTATGACAGTTCTTACAGTATTAGCGTTAGCGGAGTCGCCCGCTACCTAACGGGAGTTAGCGGATGCCTTACCGTAACGCTATGCTATGTCAAAATTAGTTTACGCTCCATTTACGTCTGTAAGAACAAAGAAGAGCAACTTCTAATAATTCCTCGATAAAAAACACCAAGGAAAAATTATTGAAACTCAGGAATCTTCAGGATAAATAAAAGTTGGCAAACAAGCAAAAAAAAGTTGGGTCAGATCACTCAATTCCAGCTGTCAAAATGTAAACAGAATAAGGAATTAGAGGGTTTTTGTGACTTCGTGTCCGAGAACTATAAAATACCATTTAATATACCGTATTGTTAGCATCACCGTATTAGCGTAGCGTCTGAGGCACGAGAACTTTCTATTATCATTATACTTAATATTAACATTACCTAAAAAAGCTTATTGCATCCCCCGCAAATTTGGTGCATCAGGGGAAAAGGGGATGCACTATGAGCGACTCGAGTGCTTTCACGCACTTTTTAAAGGAACGTTCACGCTTTTGACACAAAGCAGCTCCGAGTTACTCAACGGGTAAAAGGAATACAGTAACAGATCGCATGGCAAAGCTGCTTTGGCTTATGTATGCGCTGTTGCAGGATTGTGAACATCTTTTTTTTTTTAAATTTTAACTGATTTTTTATTTTAAAGCTTAAAATTTGTATTAATTGTTTAGAATACTTACGCCCCCCTCAATGTAGCTTCACGCCCCCCCAGGGGGGCGCGCCCCCCAGTTTGGGAACCGCTGCTCTAAAATAATTAGTTTGTATCTGACTAATGGTTTTTCAAATCCTAATAATCTAATTAAGAGTTTAAACATCAAAAAGAAATATTTCTATTAAAATCTTGATACGCCTGATACCCTGAAATATATTTTTTACAAAGCAAAAATATCAAATTAGACTCTAAATATATATCATTTGGAACAATATTTTTTTTTTAAATTTTTTCATATTTTTTATAAAAATGCCACTTTTCCTTGTTTGAAATTTTCAAATGGCATTTGACAGGTGTGAGGCAAGTCTCGAGTCAAAAATTTTAGGTGTTTTTTTGGTTTTCAGTCATGCAGAACCTAATGCCAGAAACCGATTTGAAGTAAGGATGAGCATAAAAAAAATTCCCATATGGTGCAGACTTTTCCGCGGACACTGTAGAATACCTACGACAAAAGACTGAGACCTGAAATTTTTATATTTATCGAAAAAAGGGTGGGATGATTTGCCCGCCCAGCGAAGTTCTGGGTAAAGGCATCGAGCGAAAAAGGCTTTAACCAATTTTTCAATTAATGGACTCGAAAAAGTAGCATGAAATTGTCATGATGAGTTCTGTGTGTTCCTGTCATTGGCATTGTGGTAGGTATAGGTATTTTAATACTTACTAATCAATTCTCAATATGGTAATTGTAGCCACAATACGAATTACATCTTGTCGTAATTTGGATACCTAGGTCTCGTCCCAGGTGCTGGGTTGTTTTAATAATATTTTTGCTCACAACTTCAAGGAAACCGCAAAAAAAGTACCTAAGAAGCAGTAACTTTCAAAATCGGCTCCCATCGCGCAATATTCTTCAGGGTTACAGAAATTGGCAAAAATCGTCTTACTTATTGGGTTAGTTTGGGTTTCTTCTGTGGTCGTCTATCAAAAATAATTATTACAGTAGTTCCTCCAGTTATTCTTAATAAAAAACATGCATGCTGATCATGGGCGCCCGCAGAAAAATATTATGTAGGGGGGGGGGGGGTCAAAATTAATTGAATACATTTTTCATGGATAAAAAAGGGCACTGAGTCGGAAAAATCATCATAAATAAATGTATAAAAAAAACTTAAAACATTCTTACTAAAGTATCTAAAAAATCACCAATTCGGAGATACTTAGGTATACAGGGGGACAATTTGAAAAGCAATCGGGAATATCTCTTAGACAAAAAATACTATCAGGAAGATCCCAAATACGTATCGGGGAATTGGAGGGGGAACCAAAATGAGGCACTTTTTGAGTCACCCCGCCTAATCGTACGATTTAGATTTTGCTACAAGACTGTAAAGGAAAAACAACGAGCTATCCAACGATATGCAGCATAAGGTAGGTTCGTATTAAAAAAGAAAATAAGGGTAGCTACCCCCTAAGGGGTACGAAACGGGGTGGCTCAAGTGCCTCATTTTGGTTCCCCGTCCAAGCCCACAATTTCGGCACAGATCACCTAAATACAGGTACGTAAGTAAGTATCCTTGCCGTCGAAACCAGGGTAGCCGGCTCCCTTGCCGCTAACGCGGCCGATAATTTATAGTGCGTGAGCGTGTTCCAGCCTGTTGTGTTTACATGTAACATTGAACCACGAATTCACCGCTCTATCGCATCTGTATGTAGGGGAGCTGTGACGCGGACCCCCGTATTATTCGACAAGCGGCCAGCCGCCTAGAGGGAGGAGGGAGGCTTCGTAGCTTTTGAATCGACTGCAAGGTCCCTTACTTACGAATCTGTAAGTAGGTGATCTGTGAGCCTGGGGTCGTATTTTCGAATTTATCCGAGTACCTACACTTCGTACACGAAATTTGACTGGCAGCAATGTGAATAAAATAAAAATAAAAAAATCGTATCAAATTTCGTATGCGAGAATATTCGAAAATACGACCCCAGGGTCCTTATTCTTGAAACAGGGGAGCAGTGTTCCCAGGAGAACGAGTGTTCTGTCTTTCTCAATGATATGCAACTGATAATATAAGTAACAAAAACGGAACACTCGTTCTCCTGGGAACGTAGCTCCCCGGTTTCAAGAATAAGGACCCCGAACTACATGTACCATCGTCACCAAAAGTAACTGGGACAGCATCATATTAGCTCTTGTACTTTTATATGAATTTTAGTGTCAAATAAAGTGCGTTTTTAAGATAATTCCCCAAGTCAAAAATTTAGTAACTATGTTGGCAACACAACCCTTTTCTAGATAAAAAAAATTGAAATTATTGACAATTTTACATTGTATTGCCAACATAATGTCATTTTGACTTTTATCTTAAAAAAAAAACACACACTTTATTTGTCAAACTATGAATCAAATGCATTAAAATGAATGATGGTAGAATTAGTCCAGGAGATTAATATGAATTATTGTTGTCCCAGATACTTTTGGTGACGATGGTATCGGGTCTTCAAAAAAAAAACAATCAAAGATTGCTATGATTTTTTAAACGTATGTCTTAGCTTTTTTTCTATAATTCAAATGTCAGGCACGTCGGTTTTTCGTTTGACGTCAAACAATAAACAAAAAACGAAGCTTCCATAGCAAATTCCATTGGCAAAAATAGTGCCGCACTGGTGCTGCACTCACACTAACTCAGAGCACTTTAAAATATGAACTTAGAAGGTTATACGGTAGGGAAACTCTGGGAAAATGCTGAAAATATACGGGTTCCAAATAACCAACAATATCAAAACAACGATTACACTGGAGAATTCATATTGCCCTAGCGCCGTACGACTTCCAAGAACTGACTGCACTCAGAGCAAAAAGCGGCGCACCAGTTTTCCAATAGGATTCAGAAATTTGCACTAAGTGAAGTGAATCGTTACGAAAAGAGAGAGTTGATGATTATTTTATTACGATTTTTCTTTCATGAAAGTTTGTGGCTTGTGGCTCTGAAAAGAGCCGTTTTTATTCGATGATTTTCAGCAAAAGTCCCATAAAATTTAAGTCGCCGCTTTCTCAAAATTACAATAAATGCTGAAAATGCCCTCCTCCGACGTCAATACAAAGTCCAGCCCTTCTTCCCATGCTTGCTTCTAAAAATATTATGCCGCATCAGATCAGAGGTGTTTATTTTTTGGCATTTTGCATTTATTCTTTCTCGCAAAGCCACAATATTTGGTATAGGAGTCTGAAAAATTGAGTTTTTGATGTAAGGCCAAACTGCAAAATCAGGTGTTATGTCGCTTGACCGTGGAGGAAACTCAAAATCAGCATTTATAGAAATAATGCGGTCATCAAAAAACTCTCTCAGAAGCTGCAAATTTTCTCGAGTTGCACACAACTCGAGAAAATTTGCACGAGCACTATCTTGTTGGGAATAGGGAATACCCTTCCATCAGTTCATCGTCATGTAATTCATGAATAAAAGGGGTTAGAATTTCTTCTCGGTATCGCTCTGCAGTTAAAATTCCATTAAAAAAAATCGGTCCAATTAAGCGTCGTTTTGAAATCCCGATCCATACCCCAACCTTTTCGGGATGGAGCTGCTCTTCTCTAAATTCATGAGGGTTTTCTGCTGCCCAGATTCGCATATTTTGGGAGTTTACGTATCCTGAGAGATAGAACCATGCCTCATCAGTAAAAAAGGTTTTATCTAAGAGTTCGTCATCAAATCCTAAAAATCTTTCACAAAATTGTACTCTGCGGGGCAAATCTGGCGGTCTCAGCTCTTGCACACATGTCACTCGGTATGGATGATAATGCAAATCCTTTTTTAACCATTGATAAAATCAGTAATTACGCCACTGATACAAGGGTGGCAGTTTTGTCCATCCAAGAATACCTGATGCAGGTTTTCCGCTACCCATTGGCCCAAAAATATTATGAATTTTGGTTGAAGTATAGTTCGTTCTTTTCATAGTCGGTGCTTTTGACTAGGTGCGTGAACCTGAGTATCTAAAATATTTGTGTTTAAAATTGGCATTTTCTGATATTGGGAGTACTTTTGGCTGTCGATAATACGGTAACTGTACTGCATAATATAATTATCTTTGTAATGATTATGAATTCTTGGAACTATAGTACACTTTTTTCGCGGAGATGATCCCAAACGTATCCTGAACACTAAGGCATGACTTACGCAGGTAATATTTGAAAGTTTCATGTCTTTATCGATTAGTAAACCTGCGTAGGTCATGCCTTAGCGTTCAGGATACGTTTGCGATCGTCTTCGCGAAAAAAGCTAATAATTCATATAAACTTTTGGGCAATCGGTCGATTTGACCGAACACGTGTAATGACGTGAGTTTTTTGATGCGTGTAACGCCGGGTTTTAATACAATAAAAAATAAAGTAAAATTTAATCAATAATTGTTATTTTTTCAATATATATAATTATCGGTTTATAACGTTCTACGTCTTCCGATTCCCGATCTCCAACCATCTCTATCAATCCAGGCATCCTCCTCCAAACTCCAAGCCTCTGTCTCTCATTTCTTCGTCCACTCTACTTCTCCAGCTTCTTCTTGGTCTGCCGCGTCTTCTTCTTCCCCCTGGCTTCCACACAATAATTTGCTTGGGTATTCTTGTATCTGCCATTCTTTGTACATGTCCGAACCAAATCAGCTGTTTGTCCTTTATATCATTTGCTATTGTGTGTTTTACGTGCATAATCTCCCTAATTCTCAGATTTGCTTTCCATTTTTGACCTGCCTGCCGATCTCCTCCAAAAGTCTATTTCAGTTGCTTCCAGCATTTTTGCGGTTCTATTCTTTAGTGGCCAGAATTCTGAACTATATGTGACTATGGTGTATATTCTAGTTTTGTTGATATTTTGGTCCCACAGTACACCATTTAGTAGGGATATTGCCTTGCGTCCTTGTATATTCCGATCTTTAATTGCTTCGTCTATATGGTACCCTCATGTGAGATTTTCATGCCCAAATATTTGTATTCAGTACATTGTTTTATTTCTTGTCCGTTATTCAATTTCAGAGTTCGTTGTTCACCTCCAATAGTCATATATTCTGTTTAGTTAGATTCACTCCCAAACCCCATTTCTCGTATTCCTCTATCAATTTTCGTGTCATATACTCTATCATCATAGTCCTGTGCAATTAATACTTGATCATCTGCAAAGCTTAAAGTATATAGATTGTATTCATTGAGCGGTATTCCCATGTGTCTGCATTTGTTTTTCTATCCCTTAAGGGCTTGTTCTAAGTATATTTTTAAAGTTGCTATAAAGCCTTTATTGATTATGTTTCCCTGTTTAATCTTGGTCTCTGCATCACTATAGAGCGTTTTTACTGCCTTTATTAGTTCTAAGTTGATATTGGTCTTTTCCAGTGCTTCCCAAAGCTTTTATTATTTTATTTTTTTTTAAATTTATTAAAAGATATACCTACACTTTTAGTGGTTGATGGTAACAAAAAAATACAAGAATAAAATTAAATAATAACACTTAGGTATTTCCTTGGGTATTTCTTTAGGTAGGTATTAACTACAAACATAATTTGTTTTGTTAGTCTTAATGTATTTTCTAATAAATAACTAATAACTAATTAGATCAAGCTGAGGGCTATCAATTTTCTTTTTGCATTTACCTTTATGATATAAATTAACTGAAGTGTCCAAATCGCCTAATTTGCGTTGAAAGCTTAGGAGCAATAAAATGCGAACTCAAATGCGAATGCCAAAGAGGTAGTAGGTCGTAGGAAGGTAGTTCCTTTTAGTTTGGTTGTGAATAACTTAAATTTCAACCTTTTTTTATTTAAAATTAAATTGACAGGCCTTAATTATTTAATTGAATCAATTTATTGAAAGAAACTCTTCATCACTTAAAATAAAAGTCTGGGTCATGTTGATCCTGAACTTGAATCTGGTTAAGCCACATAAGGGGGCAATATGAATCTGAACCTATATCATTCTGTGGGGAAGTTTGAGTTTGACCTGCAGGCTCGTTCTGATGGTGATATTATTGAGGTCGTGGCATCTATTGTAATTCCAGTGCTGGACATTCGTTGTCGGTTCACACAAACCCCCTGATCGCGTCATAATCCTTTAGCCAAACATGAAAGAATGGTACATTTTGGTAACTGCCAAGAGAGCATATTTGGAATTATTTCAAAACAAATGATTATTTTGAAGTTTTGGTCTAACCCGAAAAACGAAACTGGGTAAGAAAATATTGAACGCGTAGAAAAACAATACATCACGTGCATTAGAAACCCTACTAAGGGAATTGTAGAAAATCCTAAATATGTTTCACAACTTAGTTAAGATAAAACTATTTGTTGATACGATTTTAGAAATGTAAGCTCATCAAAGACCCTGATGATTACCCAAACCAAAACAAACACCATATTGTTATATAAACATTTGTTGCCAGTGTCAGAGTGAGTCACATATTAAAAGTTTTAATATGAGACTTTTAGTACAACATCATGGCATTAACTGTCCAGAAACATACAGCCCTATGCAACATCCTAAATTTGTATTGCTTAGAATACAAATTTTTAAAAGTGACCAGTTTTAAAAAGCGCTTTTAACGGGCTTTTAAGTTAAAAAGAGGATGTTGCATACGGCTATCAGTGTCATGGTTTAGTGTCACTTTGGAACGAATCTTTGAAGATTAGGGATCAATGGATATCATGATTACTAGGTAAAAAATGAACCAAAGCAATTATTAATCAAAGGTAATAATATGTATAATATAACCAATGAAAAACTGTATAGGTACCTAAGCGGTTATCCTTTAATGACTATCGCTCAGGGTCAACTTCAAAAAATCAAAATGTTGTTGCCAATTTTAGTGTGTCCACCACAAATCAACAATCTAAAGAAATATTTATTTATGTAAAATCAAACCTGTAAGACCCACTTAGCATTTTTATCCGCCTCAATTAAAAAAACACTACACAGGTGAATATGCATTTATGTTAATAATATTTCGCCTGACGCTCTATAATGAACGCCCACTCTCAAAATAATAAATTAATAAATTTTGAAATTGTTCAATATTCACATCTTGATTAAAATATTATTTTATGGTTCTTGTCTTAGTTTTTACCTTGGTTTTTACTCAAGTCTCGAATAATAAACAATATCATCAAAAAGATTATTCAATTCCGGTTTCAGCTAAATCGAATAATATAATCAAGGAGATAATTCAATTCCGCTTATTTATATACTAAAATAATTTGATAAAAATTGACATAATTATCTAGAGTCGTTCATTCATTTATTGCAGTGTAAAATACTCAGCCAATAAAATGTAGTATCAATGGCCACACATAAACGTATTTGTGAGTAATGATTCGATCATGATTTTTAATTATTCTAGCAAATAGTTTCTTACTGATAGCACAGAGGTGAAGAGAAAAAGACACTCCAAAAAGCAATTATACCCCCTAATCAATCATTGAATCAGATAATCAGATATTTGTTATTTGAATTGAATTTTTGTATTGTTCTCAAGACTGTTGTCTGGTGTTTATTTATATATTATTATCCTTGTTGCCCGTGATCTTTCACTATTTAAAGAAAAACTTTATTGTGAATTTTTCTGTCTGCTATGGTCCTCAAGAGATACGAAAGAACAATATTAATGCAACATACATATAGTAACACAGATATAAAGCCGTTTTCCCAATTAGGCACAGCAGCTAAATTACATTTACTTATTAAGAACAATTTTCATCGCACCTGTTGCGTTGTGTCATCACCATGGCATAACAAGCCCAGAAAATTAAAACATTAGTATTTGTTGCTAATTACCTACCATATTTTAAATAAATTTGCTCTTTCCAATATCCAGAGAATGGCGATTGTGTCGAGAAAATCGTTAAAATATTTTTATCTTCAAGAGGTCCATAATTTCAACTCTATTGTCGTCAGCACTTGACACAGCAGTGATTCTCTTGTAGGACTGAAAATATTTTTTGCATGGGGTAATTTGGGGCAGCAGAGTCAATCAGCGCTATTATGTTCTTGTAATTAATATCGGGGTTTCTTCTCGCTTGAAAATCATCGTGATAAGCTTCAACATCAAGATGCACCACCTTCTCTCCTATGTCTATAGCTGCACTCCACTCAGACCCATAATAATTAGTCCATCTATCATTCTTCATCTTCCTTCAACCAATAGTAGATGTCTTTCCAGAATCCTTAGAAGCACGTCTTTGGAAATAATTTCCTGTAAGTCTCTATGTTTTTCGTCGTACTCCTAATCTTCATCATCTCAACTATCCACATTCTTATATCTCTATGCTGGGCAAATGGAATACCCTCTAGGATTATCTACCTATTCATCCAAGTCTGCAAATATTTTGCAGATAGGTGTAATTTATCCGATAAGCAATATCACTACCCATTAGTGAACAGGTAGGTACGGTGTTCACTTATCTGTAGAATAAAACTTGTTCTGCAGAATGAATAAGGCTATTTGTACGGGACCTAATGTCACAAACTAAAACAAAATAAAATCTAAAAAGAAAAAATAAAATCAAATTTCTGCATATAGGTACCTACTCGGCATTTACACAACTTACCCTAAGTGCTAGGTAATAGCTTAGGTGGTTTTCTATTTTATGACTAAGATTAGATAGATGAGTTGAAAGTTTGTCTTGTCTTTTTTTTAGAAACAAAATCGTAACAACTTGTCCTAAAGATGCGATACGATGGGCCAATTAAATATGTTTAAGGCAAACTTCCCAGGATGATGGAAAGCTCTAATCTGAAATGCTTTCATTTTAAACATTTGTTAATCACTGGTACATATTTAACGAAACAAATTTGTACATTTCAATAAAAAAAAAAACGCAGTGCAGATAACCATTAACATATGGATGATGATTGACTTCCTTCCTCTACACCAAAGCAGAGAGGTTTTTTTTTTAATCTGACGGAAATAGTTGCAATAATAAACTGGATTTTTATGTTGGCAGTCAGTTAAGAGATGCCATGCCGGAAGCCTCTTGAAGATAAGAACAAATTTATATTTTCTGCAGCGCTTCACTATAATTAATGGGCAACTGTTGGAGAATTATTAGTGGTGTAAATCTTAAACTTAATGCCTTTGCTCTACGCAATGAAAACCTTTGGGAACAAATTATTATTTTTTACAATTTTGCGACTTAAATCTGAGCTTAAATAATATGCTCCTCAAAAAATTCATATCACGATGCTTCTCTAATCCAATTATTCAAAATACCTATAAACCAGTTTTTTATCAAAATTTTTACTTTGAGGTAACGCAAAATCGATTACAATATGGCATGCTGAAGAGATGAATAGAGTTTTTACTCCAATTATTAACACACGTACACCGAAAGTACTGTTCGAATTTATTATCCACCAAAGTGTACAGTTCATTGTTTCATTAGATATGGCTGCTTTTTTCCCTTTGATATTCACCAAGCTATAATCAAAGTCTAAAGTACTAGGTAGGTTTCCTGAGTTTGGGCCATAAAAATATGTACCTACATAAGTATATTGTAGGTACATTTGATATCACATCTTGCGGTATTTTATTTTTATTACTTATTGCAAAGCAAAAAACACATAGCTCTCGATTTTATTGCCTAAGGCCTTAGGGTATGCAGGTAACCTGTTATACACCGTTAGAGGCAGGCATGATGAAGCAAGAGTTATCCTCATTGGACTTAGAGATAGAAATCTGAGGTGCAAGAAAATCAGATCATCAAAAAAAAGTTTTTGCGGAGGCAAATTAAAATGCCGCGTTTGTTCCTTTGCATATTATTAATTATTATGATCAGCAATTATAAGTAGGTATCAGACAGACAAAAGAACTGACTGTATGTAACAGGATACAAAAGGCATAAAGCAGTTTGTAATTGTATCTTGCCTCGTGCAATACCTAACAACTTATTCTAAGAATAAATATTTTATAATTAGGTAAATAATAACAAAATAACGAATCTGAAACAATGAATCTTCATATAATAGTGTGTTTGTTGCACCATAGAAGTTGAATTATTCAACTTCAATTTTGACAAGAATTAAGTAGGTACAGTGAGAATCATTGCAATTGACACACAGTATATAAACATCCTCCGTGATGTGTCAGAATTTTACTACTTGGACACATAGGTAATGTCAAAATGGTGTCAGATTGATAGATCAGTGGTGAACATAATAGTTTTGATAATTTGTTAAAGGGGAAAAAATATTTGCACACCACTGCACTAAATAGATTTTTTCGTTAAAATTTTGACTCAGTATGAAGGATGTTAAAAGAGTATATATAGTACGTGCCAATTGCAATGATTCCCACTGTACATAGTAAGTTAATGCCATGGAAGTAATAAAAATAAAATAACGACAAAGAAATAATAGAAAAAGGAGCGGTTATCTTAATTTAAAAGAAATTAATTGATTGAATATTTTCTATACAGGTTCAGCTCATTATACTTGCTTGCATTTATGAATATACAAAACATATTTCTTAGTACTTATATATAGGTAAAAATAGACGTTGGGAGTGAAACTCAAAACCCATTTAGTTATTCCCCCTTTTATTAGTCACATGTCGTGATGAAAAACGTTTAGGAAACTTGTGCGATGGTGACTGGCATGAATATTGCAAAAACCAAGCATAGCCGCCCTTTTTGTTTGTGAATCATGCCATACGACAACGACTTTTACGTTCACCCTAATTAGTGCAAGTAGGTAATTAACTAGACTGGACACCATTAAAATATGATTCCCAGAGCATCGCGTGATGAGAACGCCAGATTTATTTTGCTCGAACTGGCAGTGGTCATGAAAGATTTTTTTATGTTTCGGCTAGGACATAAATTTGTCTGTTGGCAAGCCATTTCAATGACCTGATTTTCATAAAATCCCACTCAAGTAGATGAATAATACGTTTTTGTGGCCTAATTGAAACCTTGTTATAGCGGCTTTATGAATGAAACAAATAGTAGTTACTCATACATTTTAGTGCTGAATATTAGCTGTTGTAATCCACAATATTTTTAGTGTGTAAAACTTCAAAAAAATCTTCAATTATAATTATTCCTAATGCCTTTCCTTTGGGCAATAATGGGCATTATTTTCGAAATAAAAGAAAGACGTTTTAGCTTATAGGTTTCGATTTTTGTTTAGAGTTAATAGTCTCAGTTATCAAAAATTGATAAGTGAATTTCCACAACTTTCTTATGGAAAGTTATAGGCACATGTTGAGCTTCACTGTTGCTTTATCGGAAGTGCAAGAGTAAGTAAAATAATTTAAATAATGTAATACCAAGCAAAAAAGCTCCATTCTTAGATTAACGGTTGTCAGAGTAGAATAACTGGATGGTTATTCAACCAATGCTTGTTCTTCTTTTTCTTTCAGCCTGTAGTCATCCACTCCTGAATGTAGACCTTTTCCAAATTCGTCCAAGTAGTTAGTTCTATCTTTAGCGGTTTGAGTTTGGATCCAATTCCTTCCTGCGATATTTTGTATGTCATTTTGCCATCGGGAGGGGAAATTAAACCCATGTCTGCCCGCCTTCGTTGATCTTGTCTGGCTATATGGCCAGCCCATCGCCACTTCAGTTGTGTCACATTGTGTAGTTTGCAGCTTAGTGGCAAATTTTCGAGTAATCGACACCGTCTCAAGTCTATAATGTGAGCACCGGCAGAACACAGACTCAAATACTTTCCTTTTAAGATTCATAGGGAAGTATTACATAAATGAGGATCACTCCAGTCATGAAAAACGATAAAAACCTTGATAAAAATACTATGAAGTATTGTCGTGTCTTCAATAATATCACTTAAAGAAAATGTATGGAGCCCATTTTTTCTTCAATTTTTTTAAAATTTATTTATATAGTACAGGTGCCTATTAATTGCAAGTTCATATTTTCAACCACGCACGAATAGTTTATTTAATTCATATTATTAATGCAGTGCATATGGTTAGCCTTTAGGTAGATAAGTTAGGTACCTACCCACTTGGAAAAACCTGAAGACATACAGATAATAATTGTTTCATTTACATTACGCATGCAATACATAATTTTGCAGAATGCTACAAGTGGTTTCGATGTAGTTTTATTTATACACAAAGAAGGATTAATTTCTGATGATCAAACTAAATATTTGGACGAATTTATTATTTATGCAATATTTGAAATAATTTAAAAACTATACACCAAAATCAATCAATAATCATGATCCAATCCAAAATCATGGCAAAATAGCACATAGTGCATGTGTGATCATGATTATTATGGATTAATTGATTCGTTTTTTACTTGCCAAAGGCACAAATTAATTTTGAAGTCAACGTTACATGGTTTTTAATTAAATTTTGTGTTGGAAAGAAAGTTTGTTTCTCTAGTAATTGGACCCCACCTAGAAAAGTTAGGTAAGAATAAATTATTACCAATATGGGGTCAACATTTTCTTATTTGGAAGAAGAAAAAGAAAGCTAAAAGGTACTGGATAGAGAATAGATGCTTACACTTTTTATGAGGTTGATGCTAGGTTTAGGAACCGGAAAAGAATAGAACATCAAATAATAACACGATATAAGTAATAGTACACACCAAAATATTTTATGATTACATTTAAGGTCTGTTCTCAAACAAAGCACAAACCACCCAGCGCGTTTTTGATTGGTGCAAATCGCCAACAATCAGTTTTCTGAATATTTTCAACCAATGAAGCTCGCTCTGGTTGGTTTGTGATTTCTGTGAGAAGAGATCTTTAGTCATATACAGGGTGAATCTGAAAGTGAGGCTTTTTTTTCAATAGGATGTATATCTCACCAAAATAAGTTGTTTGGCAGAAAATTGTTTATATAAAAAATTTAAGATAACGGAGGTACAGGTATTTTGAGGTTAAAGAAGACTTCCACTATAAATCATTTTGTTTACATTTTCTCAAAAAAAAAGCCGCAAAAAAGCCATTATTAGTCCAGCATAATGAGTCTTATTCCATAATATGTACTCAAAGTTGCATTATTCTATCAGAAAAATTTTCATTTCCAACCTATCAATTTTCGATTTGAAGTGAAACAGACAAAATTTAAGAGGGAAATGAAGCATCAGACAAATAGGGATAATTTTGAACAATTTTTGTGATAACTTTTGTCATTTTTTCTACTAAATCTTAGATTATTATTGAAATTAGATTTTTAATGCACAAAACCCTAAAATACCTGTACCTCCGTTATCTTAAATTTTTTATATAAACAATTTTTTGCCAAACAACTTCTTTTGGTGAGATATATACCCGGTTAAAAAAAAAACTCACTTTCAGATTCACCCTGTATATTATGCGTCATTCCTTTGCCCAAATTTGTTGATCGATAAGAGTGCTTGTCTGACAGAATAATTTTCAATTAACAAAGAAACATAATTCACGAAACTGATGCCCCACCCTGTCTCTCCTCCCTTGACTGTTTCCATGTGATAGCTATTAGCTATTCCCATATTATAGTTAAAATTGTGTCTGATTACTTACACCCTGCCGGCCGGCGCTAGCGTTTATACCTACCTAGTTGGGAACGTAGCGTGTAGTTTACGTGCATGTTCTGTGAAAAGTTTTTTTTTTTTTTTAAATTACCGATATATTATCCGGTTACAACGTTACTGTTTAAGAAGTCTTAAAAGTTAACCTGGTAAGGTATATCGCTTTTGGACGACAAGGCCAATAACAATCACCAATTTACTTCTTTTTTCACTTTAAAAAGTTATTTTTTTCATGTCATGTATTCTTGAGCTAAATACTATGCGTGTTCACTTAAAAACATAAATAAAATACATTCTAATTAAAGCTGTACATACATTAGGAATTATTATTATAGGTGGTATTTGGTATTGTGTTTCAATTTCTAAAAAAAAAAAATGTTTTCAAGCGATGAAGTCAATTGAAATGTACCTAACTATTATCTATTTTGCCCTTTTACCAGTTCTATTGGTTTCTCGCTGTTCATTCCTGAAAATGTTTTTGTTCAATGTAGGCTGTTATATATACAGGGTGTCCCAGAATATGTGGGCAATCTCTCGGATTCAGATAGAACACAAAAAAATAACATGACAACTTCCTATAAAAAAAATTCCTACGGCCCCTCCTACGAAGTTACGTGACCCTAAAGGACGCCTCTAAAAATCGGTTTTTTGTTGATAACTTTCAAAATACTTCATGTAATTTTTTTTTTCTTTAAATTTGATGGATACTAGGTAAGACCTCATAAAATGGACCCTTTCAAACACACTTGGCCCATCTAGTTTGCCAGGGACGGACTAGCTTTAACACAATAATGCTAATTTTTTTTACACCCTGTATGATATAGGCATAGCAATAATATTTTTAGATTGTTTCAACCTTGAACTAGAAAAAAGGTACTCTTATTCGATGTCAAAAAAATGAGCTGGTTTCGAGAGAAGTGTGTTTCTGTGTCTTAATGGTTTTTTATTAAATAATTTTTTATGTTGACTCAACATGAGATCCTTCTAATCTTATGCATTCCATACCTATTTTAATAAAATATTGTTCGACTCTCGACAATGCTTCAATATTAGCCCTTATTTCTCGAAAGTGAAAATTAATCCTTTCTACTAATATTTCCTCAGTTTTATTATTGCGTTAAAACTAGTCCGTCCCTGGCAAACCAGATTGGTCGAGTGTGTTTGAGAGGGTCCATTTTAGGGGGTCTCACTTAGTATCCATCATATTAAAAGAAAAAAAATTACACGAAGTATTTTGAAAGTTATCAACAAAAAACCGATTTGCAGAGGCGTCCTTTAGGGGCACGTAACTTCGTAGGGGGGGTCGTAGGAATTTTTTTTTATAGGAAGTTGTCATGTTATTTTTTCGAGTTTTATCTGAATCCGAGAGATTGCCCACATATTCTGGGACACCCTGTGTAGTGAATTTCAGTAAACTGTACCAGGGGAGTAAATTAACTTTCTTGAGTCACCATGCGAATACTGTAAATATTACAGCTTCTTGTTAAGAATAACCGGGACTCACCCTGAAAAAGTTTCTAGTGGTAGAAGGCTTATTTACATTGAAAAATTTTATTCAAAAAAATATCTTTGTATATACATTAACGTTGCATAGTTCCTATAGGACTGCAGTTTGTTAACTTTATGAAATTTTTGACGGGTATTAGGTAATAAAAAAACCCGAGACAATTATCTATTTAGGTATATAGAAAGTGAAATTGATACATTAAATAAAAAATTACCAGTTGGGTCTTCTGATGAATTCTCATTGAACCTATCTTCTACCCCAACTTATATAACAATTGGTTGCTTTTCTTCTTCCAACATGGTCCAAATGCAACATGTTTCTCGTTATTCCCCTACGTGCTGGACATATTTTCGGCATTTTTCTGGCAGTTTTTTTTGGTCCAGTCGTTGCCACAATCACAACCATTCTCCATTGGTGAGTATGCCTTAGCTGGCTTGTGGTTGATGGACAATGCTACAAAAAAGAACACTTCCATGATCGTGAAAGAAAGTTTCTCGTTCCACTAAACAAGTTACTATGTCAGTAGAGGGATTTCTAAAAGAGAAAAACGTGGTGAACACTAAATCATATTTTATGTTTCTTTTTTGGCACTCTCATGAGATAATTCTTGGTAAAATTTGTTTTTCTAGGTTCATTATTATGATAAAGAAAATTAACTCTTTTGAAAAGTGGAAACATAAAAAAAGATTTCAAAAAGTTTTATAGCCCAGCACTAATTTCATATTTCGCTAATCTGACATCTCCACGTAGTAGGTATATCCTAAACAAAACAAAAAATAATGTCTACCAAAAAGTAATGGCTTTACTACAATAAAGCTGTCGGATTATCGCGTTTAAAAAATATTGTCACCGCTGCGAGAGTGTTCAGAAACGTGATTTTAGCTTGGGTACCACGTCTTTTGATCACGCAGTGCATAACCAGAAATTCGAAGGTAGAAAAAGTATCTACCTAAAGGTAAACCTTTTTTGTTTGACTACCTATTAGGTGGTGTTTAGGTTTGACCATGAACGTGCCCTAAAGAACTAATAATTTCTGATTGGTATAGTTGCGTGTCAAAACAAAGAGGGGTGGAATTTGGAAGCCGGAAGGCAGATCTTAACTGATATTTTATGTGTTTGAGAATTTTCAAACTATTTCAACTATACCTTTTTATGTTCCAATACAAACCGGATGGGATGTTTTTTGAATTCTTTCGGATAAAACAATTATAGGCTTTCACAAAACTTCACGTTCAATATAGATACTTGCTTCTATTACATTCACGCGAGCATTTACAGGTAAATTATTATTACCTGATGCTGTTAAATACGTCATAGATAATTTCCGCGATGACTATATTATGTTGAGATGTATGGGTGCATCAGATTCTTTTAAACCGTGAGCATACACAGGTGATTCACTCATTCATAATTTTTTTTTAATGTAATTTAAAAATGCTTTTGTTTCCTGTTCCTCCTGGATAGGTCTAAAGTTTTATATAATTGAGGATACCTTAGAGCCTTTTCCCTAGGTGATGCAGGTCAGTTTTCAAAGAACCATGAACGAGATTCCTTCAAATCATTTAGAGCCTTGGGAATAAACCTCGGAAAATGTTATTCTTCGGTAGTCATAGCATATTATAAGGAAAAAAATATATTATGAATTACTTTCTTTCAAACCTGATTCCAAATATTTTTTAAGTTTATTCCTCAGTCCAGCCTCTGAATATCCCATTTTGAAGAAATAATATGGATTTTTTACTTGGATGATCACCTTTATATTTTGCTGGTGGTCTCTATACTTCACCTTTTTCAATAAAAATGCAATTATTACCCCCCTTTTTTTCTTATTTTCCCCCTGGACTATTATCTAGGAATAAACCTAAAAAACCTAGTATACGTATGGGTCAATAATATATGGGGTGTTCCATTCAAAAAAGTTTAACTTTGCTTTGACACACTTTTGTGACACACCCTGTATACTTGTAACTAACTTCATTGAAAACTTTCTGATATTACCTACAACTTTTACATGTGACGTTTCTGGGTATCTCTTTAAACAGGTGAGACAGGTGTGGATGCAAAATATAGATATCGGTACCTGTCAAAAATTGTGACAGAGGCAACAGAAAGAGATAGTTTTATTGTGACGGCTACCGTTCTGTCTTAAACTTTTTTCTCAGTTGCGCGAAATTCGCTCTTTCTTTAACATTGCTTCGACAGTTTCACGCTTGATACACGCATAAAACGTCAAATTGTCGAAGCAATGTCAAAAAAAGAGCGAATTTCGCGCAACTAAGAATGGAGCTTCAGGCTTACCTGACTTTCAGTGATCAACGGGGTCGTCCCAGGTAGAAATCCATAGTTGGGAAAATGTGAAACTAATTTTGAAAAAAATTTAGAACGTTTATTCGTTGGAAGACAAAGAAAACTAAAATTAAAGGAGCGATAGAAAATAACAAAATTGTCTTAAATTAAAAGAAAAGAACCCAACAAAAAAGACAAAAACTGAAATATGTACAACATCAAAAACAAGTCGTAGCCTGAAGCCACGGGGCGCGGGAGCTGCCCCCTTGCCCATCTCCCAAACGTCGCACTTCACTTATAAGGTCTGTTTCTGTAGATATCACAAGCCAGTCAGAGTGAATGTTATTGGTTGAAACTAGTATTCTGACTGTTTTCAACCAATGAAATTCGCTCTGACTGGTTTGTGATTTCTGCAGAAACAGACCTATAATTATTGTCACCCATTTTGAAGAGTCCTCCTTGACATAAAAAAAAATCTGCACAATTTGGCATCACCGCTATAACTGGATTTGATGACGTCTCCACCACTATTTAAATTGTATAGTGTATAGGGTCACAGGTCAGACTTTTATTGTCTCCTAGACCTTCTTCAGCTACTCTATCAATCCCAAAACTATTTTATTCGAAGTGGCAGGTCTATAGGTTTTGGACTAAAAAAACTCAAAATATTAGGTACCTATCAGATGTTTCGGACGTAAATTGGGTACTACAATCAAAAACTATCCCTGAGTATTTCCCGCTTGAATGAAAACAAAAATATTTTCGTTTAGTCTATTGGACCTGTGTTTTTGAACAGACACGCAAAGTAGAGTCTAGTCTGTTGGTCTATTTTTGCTCCGCAGTAGACCGCGTGTGTTTATAGCTGAACCATTTCTCCGCTGACTTTAATTAAATTTCGGATTTACTCAGTATAGTCCAGTCGTCAGAGATTTTTAGTTTCGACAAATACTAGCCAAAGCAAATATTTGACAAACAGGTTAAATAAGGTTGAGTTATTAATAAAACTCGTTGCATGTTAGAATAACGCCGATCAAAACATATCACCATTTCGGGATTCTATGACAATCTATAAGCAATTATAAGGATTCTCTCGTTCTGAAAAAACTGATTGCATCACTCCAATCAGTTTTCTCGCCATTTTCTCCAAGTGATTGCAATCTTTTATCAATAAAACATGGAAAGAAGTTTTAAAATTTACAGCAGAGACAAAATGTTTTTATAACTAATAATTTTCTGAACAATGATGGTCGATGGAACAAGCATTCGAATAAGTATACTTATTACAAATCTTAAAAAATAACTTAATTTCACTTAAATTGAAATATGTAGTAAATTTTGAAAATGTACCCTAGCTTCTGAGTGTGCGATGTTGACATAATCAGCTATTTCATGACTATACATTTCGAACAACCTCACTCCACTTAGACCACTTAGCAAGCCATGTAAATTGACATTTTTGAATAAAATAATACGTACTTACCATTTTTCGGTTTGCAATGCCAATATCCCGCATGGTAAATGTGTATTCCCGGTTGTCAATTTTCTTTTTTAATAAAAAGGTTCCATAAAAGTGTTATACAAGAGTAAGTGTTATGTCGTTCTACAGATCCTCATCTTGAGAATAAGTGGTGTCATTGCACAGACGATTAAAGCCATTTTTGGAGAATAAAATTTAAAATTCTTGGTGAGAAAACAACAGTTTGCTGTAGAAAATAAATTTAAATATATGTACTTTCAAACAGTAATTGGATTTTAATGAAAACAATCGACCGCTGAAGCCAGGCCCTTAGGAAAATTTTATCGAGTTTTGTTGCAGGTTTTACCTTCAATTTATCTTTGTAAGTCTGCTTTATTTCATCATTTATTCCTTTAATGCCGTTATTTATCGGTCCTAATTTTGAAGAAATTACACACAAATCAAAATAATCGACGCCCATTACCTCCTGAACCTTGTATTCTGAGCAGCTAAAGGGCAAAGGGCAACCCAAAAGAAATGTTAAATAAAACCAAAACCATAAATTAACATCAAAAGTGAATAAGCCGAGCCTAAATATTGTGAAAATGTACTCCAGACTTTGCTCCAACGTTACGCGGAGGGTTTTGAATTGATGTGCAAACTACCGTTCAATTTCAGCTAGATAAACAGTTCATAATAATAGGCTTTTTTACAAATATTACATTAGTATTTTTGATTAAAAGGCAAACAATGTCCGATGAGTGGATCGGAATCACATGTTGGGGCCAACTTCTTTGATGTGTGTCAAAAACCTACACAAGAGGAATCACTTTTGTTTACGTCGCGTCGTGGGCAAGCGTTGGCTCCAACGTAATTTTGCTGACCAACACATTGAATGAACATAGTTGGTGCTAACGTTTGTAGGTGTGAAGCCGGCCTAACTTTGGAATATAGCTAAGGGCGGGTATTATAAAACTACTTTGAGAGTTAACTTAAAGTTAACTTCTGAAATTACATGTAATTCAAAAAGTTAACTTCAAGTTAACTATCAAAGCAGTTTTATAATACCCGCCCTAAGTAATTTTACTATACCTAAAGGTGGGTTTAGCCAACTCTTAATGCCCATTGCACAATTTTAATTCATAATGGATAATTTATAAAATTTCACATTTAAATACACCCGTTTATACAACGCATACCTAGTGGATAGAGATAGAGATTTATAGTCCGGGGGCCGAGGACCTTTTTTCCAAATCATTAATAACAAGCTAGTTTTTTCAATGCAGCTTCATTTCACCGAGACGCCCAACTTTTTTCTCTTCGAAAATTGCGAAAACAGGTAGCTAACATACTGCGCAGGTGTAAAACATGTCGATTTGGTGACTATGAAAATTTAATGAATAACAGTTAGTTTTTCAGCTAAATGTTGAGATAATTTTATGAATAATTTGAAACAACATTTGTCCTACAAAATAAAGGGTTTGGTCTACGATGTCCCCCCCTCAAACATGTAGCAATTACGTTGCATAAAAAATGATTAATAACAAGTTGATTTTTTCAATGTAGGTTGGTAAATATTATTACAATTAAATGGTCACACTGTCCTACAAATAAACAGGTAGCTATTTTCAGTCCTACACTCAAAAGTTGTCGATTTCACGATTTAACTTTTTTCATTAATAACCGGCTAAATCTTCGTGAGTATCTTCATTTTGATAAGACGCTCAAATTTTCTGTTGCGAAAATTCCAAAAACAGGTAGCTAACAGAGTGCGCAGGTGGAAAACATGTCTATTTGGTGATCATACAAATGTAAATAATAACAGTTAATTTTGTAACTGAATGTTGAGATAGTATCATAAATAATATGAAACAACATTTGTCCGACAAAATAAATGGTTTGATTTAGGCTGTCTCCCTTCTCAAACATGTAGCAGATACGTTACATAAAAAATGATTTATAACCAGTTGATTTTTTTAATGTAGCTTAGTAAATATTACTAGTGAGCACATAGCACATGTAAAATACCTTGATTAGGTGATTATGCAAATGTAATTATTAACAGTTAACAGTTAATTTTTCAGGTGAATAATGAGATAATTTTATAAATAATTCGAAATTCGATTTGAACCACAAAATAAATGGTTTGGTCTTCAATGTTCCCTTTCTCAAAAATGTAGCAATTACTGGCTCATAAAAAACGATTTATAACCAGTTGATTTTATAACTGTAGTTTGGTAAATATTACTACAATTGAATGGTCACATTGTCCTAAAGAGGTAAGATTTCTCAGCCCTACATTCGAGAATTTCGAAAATAGCCTTATGCATATTATACGTAAATATGTACAGGGCTTTCATTTCAAAACTTACCACCCACGTTATCTGCGTAAAGAGACAGATTTCTGGAAAAAAAGATTAAATTCGAGAATTTTACCTTTTGTATTTTGAAAAATATAATTATTAAAATATTTGATTTTTGATATTATTTGAAATGAACATACCTATCTCTTTTATTTTTGAGCTTGAGCGAGAAAATATTATTTGGAAAACTCCTGTATTTTTTTAAGTTCCACGTTATTTAAAAAGAAAAACTCTAACTTAGGAAACACCCTGTATTCACCCTATATACAGCAAAAAAGCGCGCCAGATTTAATACATTAAAAAAGGAGCTCTTTTTTTTTAAATATCTTTAGAATTAAGATAAACCGGTTGGATCAAACCTTCTCAATCTGGGTATGGAAAATGACAAAGGGCATGGCCCCCTCTACTTTGATGGCATGCCAAAACTCTTTTTCGAGCAATTCAAATCTGGCGCGCTTTTTGAATCACCCTATACTACGATACTGTGTTATTTACGAGCATGCGCGTCGATGCGAATGGAAACCATCGACATTAATGTAGGTATGTGTACATACGCATAACACATATATACACGCATCTGTATACGTACATATGTACATACAGGGGCTTTCATTTCGAAATTTGCCACCCACGTTATCTGCCTAAAGAGACAGATTTCTGGAAATCGCCGGTACACGTCAACAAATTAACGCACCCCCTCAATAAATTTGTTGACATGTATCGGCGATTTCTAGAAATCTGTCTATTTAAGGCCGTTTTACAGCTTGCAATTTTATCTGCAATATGCAAGAAACTTGAACGAGGGCATGCGCAGAAGTGAGTCAGCTGATTGGTTTCTGCAAGATTCTTGAAACTTGAATGGCATTGCATGCAATCGGTTCGGTGCCATTTTTCTTGGAGGTTTTCGTGCAAGCTGGGGAATATTTAGCAATTATGATGCTTGAAGTTGTTGCTATTGCTTTCTTCTTTCAATATCGACTTATAAACACTTTTTTTATTTTTGGAAAATGCAAATATCAACAACACAACATTGAAAACAAAAAAGTATGGTTAAGGTTAGAGAAAGAAATAAGTCAAATTGCAAGGTGTAAAACGACGTGCAAGAAAACTTGAATGCAATTTTTTTGCATGCAAAGAATTGCCTTCAAGTTTTCTTGCAAGCTGTAAAACGGCCTTTCGCAGATAACGTGAGTGGCAAGTTTTGAAATGAAAGCCCTGTACATATTTACGTATAATATGCATAAGGCTATTTTCGAAATTCTTGAATGTAGGGCTGAGAAATCTTACCTCTTTTGGACAATGTGACCATTCAATTGTAGTTATATATACCAAACTACAGTAAAAAAATCAACTGGTTATAAATCGTTTTTTATGAGCCAGTAATTGCTACATTTTTGAGAAAAGGGGACACTGCAGACCTAACCATTTATTTTGTGGCTCAAATCGAATTTCGAATAATATAAAATATCAAAAACAATCACAATAAATATAGATACATAAATGAAAGAATCATCAAATGTCAAAAATCTCGTCCAATCCTTTGTCCTTCTGAATGGTACCCATCACTGAAGCCGCATTACCTCGTTGAATTATTTATAAAATTATCTCATTATTCACCTGAAAAATTAACTGTTAACTGTTAATAATTACATTTGCATAATCACCTAATCAAGGTATTTTACATGTGCTATGTGCTCACTAGTGCTCACTCCAGTAGCTACTACTTTTGCAACTTTTCGCAATAGAAAAGTTAGGCGTATTATCAATACGAAGATGCTCGAGAAGATTAAGCCGGTGTCCGGTGATTGATGAATAAAGTATTACCGTGAAGTCGACAACTTTTGAGTGTAGGACTGGAGAAATGTACCTCTTCATTTGTAGGACAGTGTAACCATTTAATTGTAGTAATATTTACTAAGCTACATTAAAAAAATCAACTAGTTATAAATCATTTTTTATGTAACGTATCTGCTACATGTTTGAGAAGGGAGACAGCCTAGATCAAACCATTTATTTTGTCGGACAAATGTTGTTTCATATTATTTATGAAACTATCTCAACATTCAGCTACAAAATTAACATTTGTATGATCACCAAATAGACATGTTTTCCCCCTGCGCACTCTGTTAGCTACCTGTTTTTGGAATTTTCGCAACAGAAAATTTGGGCGTCTTATCAAAATGAAGATACTCACGAAGATTTAGCCGGTTATTAATGAAAAAAGTTAAATCGTGAAATCGACAACTTTTGAGTGTATGACTGAAAATGGCTACCTGTTTATTTGTAGGACAGTGTGACCATTTAATTGTAATAATATTTACCAACCTACATTGAAAAAATCAACTTGTTATTAATCATTTTTTATGCAACGTAATTGCTACATGTTTGAGTGGGGGGACATCGTAGACCAAACCCTTTATTTTGTCGGACAAATGTTGTTTCAAATTATTCATAAAATTATCTCAACATTTAGCTGAAAAACTAACTGTTATTAATTAAATTTTCATAGTCACCAAATCAACATGTTTTACACCTGCGCAGTATGTTAGCTACCTGTTTTCACAATTTTCGAAGAGAAAAAAGTTGGGCGTCTCGGTGAAATGGAGCTGCATTGAAAAAACTAGCTTGTTATTAATGATTTGGAAAAAAGGTCCTCGGCCCCCGGACTATTAGTGTATGATGTGTAATACATAAACTTTTAACTTTTATGCATTATCCATTATCATTATGCACAAAACGTTAGAGCGCAAGCGTATATTAATTGATTATTTTCAAGTTTGTTTTTGTTTTGATTTTGCTTTATAACCTCGAAATCTTATTAGGCAATTCAAACCACGTGACATTCAAGATGGCGTGGCGGCCACACATGGGCCAAAAAATACAAAAAAATATCTAGTTTCTGCCCGATTTAATAGTTAAGGGCCACTGTTAAGGTACATAGTCAACAAATATTTTATCAAATAATCAAAATCAAAGTTGCAAGCAAAACTCTAAGCAAAATAATTTAAAATACGCATAAAAACATATTCAAAACAAACTTGCTTGGCCGCCACGCCATATTGAATTTTCCTTTTTGACAGATGGATTGAATTGCCTAATTGTCTCTGTTGTTTTCGATGGTTTTTGATCTGAAATCGACTTTTTCCGTTTTTCATTATACATACAAATGGGGTTTTTTTTCTAAGAATATAAAGCTTAATTTATTATTTATTTCATTATTTATTATTTTATCCCATTTTGACGTTAAAAAATGACGTTATTGAACGCATAATAACAAAGGTAAGTAGACGTTTATCAACTCAGTGATTTACAATATTATTAACTCACTCTCGGTCTTTCAAATCACTCTGCCAGTAGGTATAGAATCTGCTACAAATACAAACAAACAACTAGTGATACCCTAGCAACCACCAATTTCAATATTAAATATAAGCGCTATCACATGCTACCAAATGAATTATTTTTATAATTTGATTCCTATCACTTTATTTTCTAAAATTCCATCGAAATGATATAAAATTTTGTATAAATCACGTGAGTTAAAATGTTTATTCATTCGAAGAAAATTAACCCACTCGCTAGGGCTCGTGGGTTAAACTTTCTTTTTATGAATAAACATTCATTAAACTCACTTAGTGTATAAATAACTATTATTAAAAATAAAAGTGTCAAACTCAACTGTCTTGTCAATTCTTAATGCACAAAAATTATGCGTTGTATAAACACCTCTTTTCCTTTATGCATTACGCGTTATGAATTACGCATTACCAATTGCTGAACCCACCTTAAATCAGTGATTTATTTATGACGAAGAAAAAAATAGAAGGAAATGTACACTTTTTGACGACAGTCCTTAAATAAGGATTTTCTTTCTTGAAAACCTGCATTTTTTTTTAACTGATATTTAGACCTTTTTAATAACTATACAAATTATTCTTCCTAGGCGACTGAACTACAGCGCCAGTCTCCAGTTAAACACAAGGCTTCACTCCACATGTTTAATAATAGTGATAATTTTTTTTAAATTTACTTCGAGGTTTGCTTTGATCATAGATCTAATATGTAATACGTTTGCTTTTACTTCGGTTAGCAAACTCCAAGTATTTTTTTAATGTTCGACATGAAGAACGTACTAAAAACCACAAATATCTTGAAATAAAAATGTCGGATATTGTATACCTACCTATACCTACATAAAACAATTTTTTATAGGTATGTTATGTTGTCCTACCTAGTCATATAAAAAGGCGTTTGTACAAGTCATACGTAAGTTATTTATTAATACTTCACTTTTGGTTTCAAGTCAGTGCACGGTTTCCTCAAAACATGGCCGCATATGTAAAAAAAAATAGTAAATCTGACGCTTCATAAAAAAAAATAAAAATCATCCCCATTTATATTTGAATTGTAAATTTATAATACCATTTACATTTTTATACTCGCCAGGAATATAAATTTTACCATCGTATCTGTTTAGCGAACACGATCGTTTAACCCAGACGTGGATTATTTTTTTTTTTTTTTGTCTTCAGAGATTATCTTCGCATAGGTTTATTTTAACGCATTGATTAAGGCATGGCGCCTGATTTTATTAGAGGTGGGAAGGGGCACTAATTATTTATAGCATTAAATTAGAAGTTTTCGCCAAACTATACCTACGAAATTGTCCAAGCAAGAACAATTACTTATCGTGCGATTTACGTCAACTCAAATTATTTATGTCAAATTTACATAATACAACTTTTATTGTGGTTTCACACAAATCAGGAATTAGAACAATAAATCATTTTAATGTAGTGGGGAGCAACATTACGTTTTTTGGGCTGAATGTATTCGTTTTGTAAAAACCAAACTACAAAACTACGTAGTTCAGATATGGGCGTGATCTTATCAAATTTGGATTGAAGAAGGATCAAACAACCTGCCTAGAATGGCGGTTTTTCGATAAATTACCTACATATAGGCTGAACTCGGCCATGTTCGCTTTTGTTACATAAATGAAGTACATAGGTAAGGGGTGAATTTTTATACACGACTGACGCGATTGTCTAATTTTTTTGTGAACGTTCGTCCTGCGTTGGGTGATAGATTTTTGCCTGTTGCCCCTTTTACTTGTAAGTAGAAGTAACTTTTGTCATTGAATTTCAATAAAATTGTGGGTCAATTTCAGACACTGCAAAACACATCGATTGCCAAACACCGGATAGAAAATATTTATGATTCTTTAAGATTTTCTGTAAGCTACAGAAAGTGCAGGATTGCAAATTGTCTATAGGCAGCTATAGGCTCATAAAAAGTTATAGATTTGCTTACTGATATGCACAGAATTGACCCATTTGTCTTTGTTGTTCATAATTATGTTTATAATAATGTTTTGAAAATTGTTGTTGTTACGTTTCGACATAAAGTACCTATAATTATTTAATCAGGCTTATTAATACGCTTTCCTAAAATATTGCGGTTTTATCTGAAATTATTCAAAGGTAGGTACCTACCTGGTTTTTTTAAAATTCTGTTGAAAGAATTAACTTGACCTTCATTTAGTTTTATTGGAATAAATAATATGTTATTGTTATTACTCAGTGAGTCAATAGAGTAAAACATGTATTGTAAATAATCCTATCGGATGACTGCCACGCCATGCAAGAAAAATGCATTACCTACCATCACCACTGAATGGTGAAAAACACACTGTCTGTTGAATTTTGAAAACACCATGTGCGTAATGATAAAGTAAATCTCACTGACCAATCAGATCCCGCTCTCAGTATTCAGTGTTGTTGTCGCGATTGAAAATGTTGTTCTTGTACTTTTAGTTCATATAAATTTGTGATTTATTGTCATGTCAAAGTTTAATGTTGATTTGATGAAAAGGGGTTGGTTCAGTTGGATAGTTAAATTGATCACACTGCCTCCCATCTCATCTATGTAGGTTGCACACAGCGTCCATGATGGCTCTCTTTTTTTTAGAATTTCCCTTAATTCCAACTGGTGCTTCGTTTGCGGCTCCGTGAATGCATAGATATTACAATACCTAGTTTCGTATTCTCCATCTGGGTTTTCACAGGGTGATGTTTTAAGTTTGTCTTTCAGAAATATTTGGTCTTCGTCTTTGAGCTGTCGTGCTCTATGATTTTAAGATTGTATCTACACTTGTCCATCTTCTCTTCTATGCCGTCTTCTTTGTCTTGCTGATCAGCTCTGTTTCTTGGACGGAGGAATGACTCTGGACTTCAGAAAATAGTGGTTGCTTCCGCATGTTAGTCCACGTTGATCTCTGACACCCTGTTTTTTTGGATATCGTTTTTTGCTCATTAATTAGGTACCTAATCAATGATTGGTCCTTATTCTCGAAACCGAGGAACAGCGTTCTCATGAGAACGAAGGTTCTGTTTTTGTCAGTGTTATGGAAATATGGATATGAGCGACAAAGACAGAACCTTCGTTCTCATGAGAACGCTGCTCCCCTGTTTCGATAATAAGGACCTCCAGGTGTATTTATCTATGTTCCTTTCTTGGGAGAAACCATTTTCGATTTTAAGGTCTGACACTGGTCACAAAGTATGAGTTTATTTCCACTATCGTTGGACAAAGTCTTCTCCATTGCGGCCAACAGTGAGAGTACATATTCAACTTTCGACCTGCTACATTTGCTTCATCATTACTGCATAGATATACGAAAAAGCGTAGGTAAGTCTATATTTCCATTCATTTAACGGATTCCCAGTTCATGATGATCTTTCATAATCTCCTACTAACCAACATGAATAGGTAGGTACTCCTTTTTGAGCGCGTTTTTCCTTTGCTACTGCGCTATAAAGGTGGTTATACTGTCCTTACTTTCAAGATTTTTTCGTTTTTTCTATATCTGTTAGTACTGGCTACCGCTATTCTCACTTTTTAAGTCATTCCTTGTATGTTCCATGTACCAGAAATCATAGTCCTTTTTCTTCGCTTGGGTCGTCCTTGGTTGTTACGGTTCTGTGTTTGAGGCATCTGATTGGGGTTATTGTCACTAGGTTTTTTCCGAGTATCAGAGAGTTGGTCTGTTGCCTTAACTGCCAACCTCTAGGACCAGGGAATTTTTAATCGAGGTTTTCCTCCTCTAGCCTGTGACGAGCACATCGAATACTACAAGGCACAAGGGCGTACCCAGGATCTGAAATAGGGGGGGGCTGACCAAAAAAAAAAAAACAATGGATTTTGCATTTCTCTTTTTAATTACTAAATTTTGACATA
This sequence comes from Ceutorhynchus assimilis, assembly GCA_917834065.1. Taxonomy (NCBI): domain Eukaryota; kingdom Metazoa; phylum Arthropoda; class Insecta; order Coleoptera; family Curculionidae; genus Ceutorhynchus; species Ceutorhynchus assimilis. Next base: position 14,884,105 of record OU892277.1, read on the forward strand.
ACTCGCTTAATTTTTACTTCAATAACAATTTTCTTGGATTTGTCGCAAATTTATTTAAAACTTGATTTTCAAATTGCTCTCGATTTGATTTAATTAAATCAAGATGCACACTCATGAGACATAATCCTGTTAACCTTTCCTCTCCCATGGTACTTCTCAACCAAGTCTTCACTCTTCGAAGAGTACTGAAGGATCGTTCTACAGTGGCCGTGGTGCATGGAATTGTGATTAAAATCAAAAGTGCCTGTTTTAGGATGGGATAAAAAACATCGGTCTCGTCGAGAAGGTCAGTTATTTCGACGTCTTTTAGCTGGTCCTCAGTTGACTTATTTTCCTTCCACAAATTATACCATAGGTCCATTTCCGCAGTAATATCGTCCAATTTATAAAACTGGGTAAAATATTGTGCATTTTGTTCTACTTGATTGGTTTCCATGTCGAGCATATATAATGGATGTATTTTTGTTAAGGCAAACGCTGGAGTATGTTCTTGAGAAAAGCGAATATTTAAAGAGGCTATAATTGAATCCAGATACGGTATAATTAACGAACGCTTCCAGTAGTCACTATCACAGTCTGATGGAGGATTGTTTCTATGTATTTGCCTCTTGGTAATTCGAGGGATAGAAATTTCTATTTCCAATGCAAAGTCTTGTGCTTTTTTAAGTAAGTACTTCATCAATAACTAGGTCGGCATCTTCACGGTTTTTCTTCAGAACGTTAAGGATTACGTTCAGATGTTCTTGCAACTTAATTAAATCCATAGTTTTTGCTTGCAAGGCATTAACAACCGGCTCCAGTAAAGCTGATTATTTTGCAATTATAGTTAGGGCAACAATTAGTGAGGGTTTGGTAACGGCGGCATGCAACTGGTACGCAGATTTTCTCGTGGCGTAGTTTCCTTCGATAGATAGTTTTTCAAGTGATTTCACAATTTCGAGGAAATTTTGTGCAAATAAGCGAATACTTTTGTATTTTTCAGACCATCTAGTCTCACACAGTCGTGATAGATTAGGAGCGGAACTTCTGCGAGTGGTGGATTCCCTGAAAAAGGTTATAACATCCTTTACGGTGCCAATAGTGTTTCTAATTTCCGGAACATTATTTGCATCATTGACAACAAGATTTATTTTATGGTTTGAGCAATGAAAAAATAATGCTCGTGTGTACTTTTTCCTTAAAATCGCTTGTACGCCACCCTCTTTGCCCGCCATCGTAGCGCAGCCATCAAAACCAAGTCCTACACAACTATGCGGTGAAAAATTATAGCTAACTAAAAAATTGTCTATTGCATTGGCAATTGCTGGGGCATCCTGTGCTGTCAGCTCCACAAAACCCACAAATTCTTCTCGGACTTTTTTTTAACTTTCATCATAGAAACGCAAGCCAATGGATAGCTGCTCCTTTCCTGAAACGTCGGCTGTCTCGTCGGCTAAAACTGTGTAGAACATGGCTTTCTTTGCATCATTTATCACACTCTCCCTAATAACTTCGCCACATAAATATATGAGTTGGTTTTGTATTTTTGGTGACGTATAAACAGCATTTCTACGACACTTTTCCAGGTGATTCTTTAATTTGATGTCGCCCGACTCAACTCGCAAATTCATTAGATCGAAAAAAACTCCCTCATCTGCTTCTTTTCCTCGTAGAGGCATATCGTGTGTGCCACAGAATACTACACAGGAAATAATAGAGGCCAATATTTGCTTGTTCTCTTCGATTGTTTTTTGGTGGAAACTTTGAACTTGAATGTCCACAGCAGAGCTGGGCAGGGCTTGAGGGCTTTGTGCTTGTAAAAGTGCTTGAAGCACTTTGAGGACTTGAAAGCCCTGTGCTTCAAGCCCTTTTATATATTTGTAATTGGGGCTTTCAAAGTCAATTACATCAGAAAAGTGCTTGGTAATTTGTAATTGAAAAAAGTAATTCAAGCCCTTTCAATGAGCTTCAATTCCTTTTAGAGGGCTTGAAGCACTTTGAAAGGGCTTAAAGCACTTTAAAAGGGCTTGAAGCACTTTAAAAGGGCTTCAAGCACTTTAAAAGAGCTTGAAGCACTTTGAAAGGAATTTGAATTGACCATCATTTAACCTATCCCCCACCAAAAATTTTTGGATCGATGTGTTTTGTGGCTTAATTTTTTTTCTATTATTTGAACTAGGACCCTCCAATTTCTTTTCTTTATTAATAATGGAGATTTTGGGTTTGAGCTTAGAATTGAATTTAAAAAAAATTAATGGACTGATTGTTTAAATAAATAATTAATATATATAAGGTACCCTATTTAACTTTATCACTGGAATTTTTTTCACTTTTCCTCATTAAACAATTTGAAAACCTCAAAATTGAATTACCATTACCATTACCACTCAAAAAATAAAATAAAATACTACTGCTAATTTGTAAAATTTAAAGTTCATTTCTATTTCTACTATACTAATTCAACTGATGAGTGTATGCGCAGTAGTTTTTGCAACTTTGAGAATTGTATCACAAATTCAAAGTACTTTAGGCACATTTCAAGAGCTTCAAGCCCTTTTGAAGAGCTTCAAGCACTTTTGGAGAGCTTCAAAACCTTTTGAAGAGCTTCAGGCACTTTTGAAGAACTTCAAGCACTTTTGAAGAGCTTCAAGCACATTTAAAGAGCTTCAAGCACATTCAAATAGCTTCAAGCAGATTTAAAGAGCTTCAAGCACATTTAAAGAGCTTCAAGCATATTTAAAGAGCTTCAAGCACATTTAAAGAGCTTCAAAGCACTTTTTAAGGCACCCCAAGCACTTTTGAAAAGGGCTTGAAGCACAAGCCCTTTTAAAATCACTTTGAGGGCTTTGTGCTTGCCAAGCCCTAAGCACTTTGAGGGCTTTGTGCTTGTGAAGCACTTTTGAAAATAAAAAGGAATTTGTGCTTGGAATTGAAAGCACTTTGAGAAAGGGCTTAGGGCTTAGTGCTTCAAGCCCTTTCAGTGAGAGCTTTGCCCAGCTCTGGTCCACAGGTATATTTTCGAGAAAGGCCTTTGCAGCAGCAGATGCAGATTTGTGAAAGTTATTGGTGGCATGTTTACGACAATCTTCGTGCATATTCCTAAACTTCGTAAATGGTCTGATCATAAATGAACCTAACACTCCCCTTACTGTGCCAGTAGAAGGAGGAAATAAAACACAGTGCTTACACAGAGCACCCTTTAGTCGCTTGGAATACACTAACCATGGTGTGTATTGATCTAACCAAGCATAATTAAATTTTCTTCGCAAATGACTGGCATCGGCTGCAAAATCGTAATTCTTGGGTGGAACCCACGGATTTTTTAACAACTCTTTTTTTCTTTCCATCGTCAGGTGAAATGTTTGTCCTACATAACGACCCAAGTCATTTTCGTGGCAACCATCATTCTCTTCAATTTCGGGATTGACTACAGAGCCAGATGTTGACGGTAAAGATTCTAAATTAGGAGCAGTGACTTTCTTAGATCTCAAAGAATTTAGCGGTTGCTCAGATTCAGATTCAGTTTTAGATGGGCTTGGCGATGAAATTTGATCATTGTTATCATCGCTCCCGCTGCTACTGTCATGTTCTTTTTTCCTCTTGAGAGTTTTAGTAGCTGCAAAACACAATAATGCCGCTATTAGTATTTTATACAGTGTGAGTGATATCCATGTTAGTGTTTTGTTTAACATGTAACATGGAAAAAAACATTTTGTTTTTTTTAATTGGAATTTACAGATATTACACAAATGTCGTCGAATGTAACTTACTAACTGTAACTTACCTGTTTGAAAAAATTTCCTGATATCCATTTATCAGTGTGGAGATACCGAGATGCCCGAAATAGGTAGATTCAGCAGATTTTCCAATAAGTACTGTAACGTTTTTAGCGTGAACTTGTTCGACTACGATGTGATAAAAGCTACCAATTAATTAAAACTATACTTTTATTAACACTTAACTAAAATTCACTCTGATTAATTTAACTAAACACACTAAATGGTTTATGTAACGCCTTGTATCTTGTATTTATTTATAAAAGTATTCTATTCTTCAACCCGGCACTGGCGAAATCTGCCCTCGCCGCCCGACATTGTTCCTTTTATATCCGAAGCGCCTGCTTCTCGAAGATTCTCTCCGCAGCACGTACGAAGCTTCGCGCTGCGTCTCGAGAATTCTCCACGCGGCCGGGAAGATTCAGAGGCGGACTCAGGGTAATTTTCGTTACAGTACAATCTAATATAAATTTCTGACAATGTTTACTAGTGTAACGTAACTGCTAACAACATAGCATAGACGTTTATCAACAACTAAGTAAATTAAGTTTACTTGCAGTACTTGCACAAACAAATTAACATTGAATAACAAATGAAAATAATCAAATTCCGTTAGAAAAACAACACAATACAACAAATTCGCAGGGGCCAGGATCGTAATAGAAAATTCATATTTCTTTGCTAATTCCGCTAATTGCAAATCTAGTAGGCTGTGCAGTGCGCTGCGTTTGACTTACGTAGGTATATGAATATATTTTAGTAGTATTTAGTAGTATATTTTTCGGGTTTGTAATTTTTTTAGTAAAACCATAGTGGTTTATTTTGATTTTTTTATTTTCTGCACTTAGCGGAGCCTTTTTATAATTTATAAAAAAATTTAGGGGGGGGCAGCTGCCCCTCGCTGGGTACGCCCTTGACAAGGCAGCAGCTTCACCTATTATCCTGGGCAGGACTCCTTTCAGGGTACTGTGATCTGGGTCAGATGAACAAGTTTTTTTTTCGATGCTTCCACTCCTCCCGTCTTCCTTTACTAAAAGTGCAATTAGTGCAATGAATTATATGTATTTTCATGACTTTTCCTAGACATCCGCAAAACATTAGGAGTATTTGGGATCAAAAGTGTAGGGTAAATTGAAAAAAAGAATAATAGGACTCGACTTTGAAGTGACAGGCTGCAATTAAAATCTATACTGATGAACGCTTTGAAACGGGATCGAATGTTGTAAGTATGTCGTTGTTTACCAAGAAAATACGAAAAGTTTTGTTCTTTCCTATGGAAAACTCCTCAATTGAGGGATAACAAGTAGCACGCATGAATTTTTGTCAGCTTTCTAGCCTAAATTATTAGGAGACGCTGAAAACTTTAATTTATATAAATCATCCGAAGATAAACTAGGGAAACCACACACCACTGACAAATATCACGGTTTGTGTAGGTAAAATAACGAATGAAATATCAACAGAAACAAATTAATGGAGTTCATCCCACACAATTTCATTTCTGCAAAATAAATATATTGCCTCTGCTAAAAAAATTATAATTTTTCATCACATCAATAAGAACAAATGATCATCATGACCTATGCCTGCGTAACGCAATCTGATTATAAAACAACTTCTTAATTATTCATGATGTGTGACCGACTTGAAAATTCAAATATGAGTGGTTGCATAAGGTATTGCTTTACTTTTATCCTCGACTGTACGTAAAAGCACAAAACATAAACCAGACGGTTCAGTTGTCGGTTTGTTAGCCTCTTTAATAGCTTAAAGAACCCAATGAAACGACTAAGCAGTTCACAATGGCCGCGACAGGTGCGCCAGCCTCGATTTTTAATGTTTATCTCTTGAAGAATCATAAAATAGCCAGAAGCTGGCCAGAGATACCTATTTTCTCTATTTTTCCTAATTATATCTCTCCAGCAGCTTAACAAGTTATGTATTTTATGCTTTTAAAATAGTTTTTTGATAAATGCACTGATAATTATGCAAAAACGATTTCACTGGAGAGCAAAACTCGTTTGACGCTTTTAAAAGATCTGTAAATACACCTAACAAGTTTTATTTTACATTTCGATGTGCTAGGAGCTAAGGCTAATGAATATTTAAAACTTCCCTAGTGAATTTCATTAACTAAAACTATGCTGATGTTTTAATAAAGTTGAAGTTAATACCAAGAAAAATTGATTCAGACAATTCCAAAAATAAATATTTTATTCTAGGAAAGATTTATTTATGTAGACATTCTGCTGTTTTTATAAATCCATAAACCAATGATGATAGCAAAGTCTGATAGGGTATTTCCAAAGCGCTAAAAATTTGTTTATTGAAAAAATCTCGAAACTTAACATGATGTTCAAATTTTTTTCAATAAAAATAACGATAAAACCGTCAAGAAGTAGCATTAAAAAATATTTCAAGGAGCCAGAGTTAATATAACCTAGCACTTTAACATTTCCCTGGTGCGTTATTTTTGATTTTATTAAGAACTTGCTCTGACGCATGTATGACGTGCTTAATTTTCCTACCATTATTAAACTCTTCGCTTCAAGTGAGAATACTATTTTTAAAGCCCACGATAAAAATAAATTATATTTATAAATTATTAGCCCAGCAGTGGTATAATGTATAAAGTGTGAAATATAAAATATTTATTTTTGGTGCCTATTTTGCTTTATATAATGGATACTATTTTACAAAGCAGATGCGTGATGTAGATTTGTTTACAGTATAATTGGGTTTGGTGATCATGATCTACTCAGTTTCTCGTAAATGAAGTTGGAGCGAAATTTATCAAAGCGAGTATATGCTATTGCATGGAGGATCACGGTTTTCGTCAGGACATTTGCATATTTCCATATTTAACTTGAAACGTTGATGGAGGAACTGCTGTATAGAAGGTAGTAAAAGTTGATTGATGTAATAGGACCTTTATTGCTATTGAATAAACAAGATTTCTCGGTTATAGCAGCAGAAGTGCAATTCCCTTTAATTTCACTGTCCCACCAATATCCTGATGTGCTTCTGGAACAGACAAACATGTCTAAAAGTGTAAGCCAGCAATTGACGTATCGTTTTTCCTAGTCCCGAAATGAATTACACTTTGGCCAGAGGTCAATTTTCGTTCATGGAACAAACTGTCTGTACTGAAGTAACTATGGAACAAGGGGTAGAAACCGTATGTCTCATGCGACAATATATAAGAAAAATATTTACCTATACGAAAAGGGTAAAATTTTCCTGATGCCTGATCTGGAACCAGTAGAGCCACCTTCTTCTTGCGCATCCCAGTCTTATTCTGACTTGGAACGTCGTCAACAGTTTCTAAGTAGCACTTTATCAATTATTGTCCGGGTCTTTCGTTCGCGCAACAATATTTTTTCGTATTGTCACATCTCCTCTGTGACGGGGCGTGTAGGGTGGATAGATGGAGAGAAACTCGCTCTGTTTTTATATAAACTTGCACTAGATGACGATACAGTTTCCCAGAGGGGCTTTCCCAGGGTGGCGGTACTTGCACTGGTTCAAGTCTGCCTGTTGCTTGGCTTGGCCCACTATTTATATCAGTTTATTGCTGAATTGCAGTAAACCTTCGATCGAATCGGCAATTAAATTAATAAGGCTGAATACCGGGTCCTCCTTTCCTAAGTAGCTAGTTGACAGTATCATGGCCTTCTATAGGGGAACCTCTCCTACAGTTTCTGATAATATGTCCTTCTCGGCCGTAGTTGTAAACTCTATCGATTTTCTGGATCTTGAATCGCTATCTTCCATATCTTGAATCGCTATCTTCCATAGCGCAGTACTTCTGAAAAAGCGTTTCTAAATTTTTCAAAAGATCTATATCTATCCTCATTTGCCTATATTTTTGGCGCTTCATATTCAAGTGCATGGACAAAGGTTTCGGTTACGATATTATGTCTGCGATGTTATGCCTACACTTTTTTTTGTCTAGTGAAGTAATTTTTATGTTGTATTGCTTCTCGAATCCTTCTATAGGACTGTTTCTATTTTGCTTTTAATTTCTTCCCGAACTGTGTCTATTTCGCCTTCGACTTCTTGTCACATGTTCTGGAATAATCCAGCGATCCTGTCATTATTGTTATTCCGATCTAAAAAACTTGTTTTATGAGATTCAGTACAATTTTTAATTTCAAATTCTTGCTCTAGTTTGTAATAGCTTGTAGTGTTTTTACTTATGCTTATATTCTGTGATGATCAAGATAATATTAGATAGATTATCTTTGGTACAGATAATTTAACTAATGACAAAATAAAAATTTACCCACAACATACGATAGGTCCCAAAAAAAACCAGCCAACGTTTACAACAATGACCTTATATTATGTGAAGGTCTATTAACGACAAAAAAACGTGACTCTCCAAACGCTTCCCAGAAAAGCCCATTAGCAAAGAATACGAATTGTATTCATTCGTAATCTTTACCATTAGAATACCGTAGTACTTATAAGTAATTAAGACTTTTTAATCTTGTTTCCTTTTATATTGGGTCTACCCGTCGAGGGTCTACCCAAAAAAAAAATGTTTCGTAACCGCACCTACAGAGGAGACATCAACATCATTACTAGATAAATGGTGAACAGCAACTTTATTTTCGAAAATCTTGTTAAAAATTCACTGTGTGTAACCAAAAATCTAACATACCAACAATCAAAATCCGTAGGGATAATTTTCTATAAATTTGTTCCTGAATCATTTTAATCGGAATTTGTATACCTGGTATTTCCCAAGTATAACCGTATTCCTACCGCAAAGGAGTATACTGCATTACTTAAGTAGCTCATTCAGAGCTTAAATTATAAGTAATAATCTTCTAGGTGGGTATCAAATTCATAGGAAATAAAAACTGATCATTCAAAGTTTGAAATTTTGAATGACGCATTCCGGTTTCTTCTTATATTTTCTTCATCCGATACCATTAAATAAACCACAGAAACCTCGTTCCAAGAACGGTGTGATTTGTGTAGGTATAGGAGATTGGTGATAGATAATAACATTCGAAATCCTCCATTCACCATTTTCTTAAGTATGGCTTCCAATTCCCTATAATTGTTTGGATTCGATGAGAAAGTTTTTTAGATTGTTATCAAAACTTGTTTTTGGGAAGCAATATTTTTTATGTCTTATTATTTCACTCATAGTTAGTTTATTTTTATTCCGAATCTGTTTTTCTAGTTTTTCAAGAAGTCATTTCAAAATACGGCTTCTGATTCATAGTTAAAGATTAAGTACCGTACTTAAAATTATTTGATTAATTATCCCATTTCGACGAAAGATGACCAAACTAAGATCATTAAAAACCAAAGTGATTCAAATAGGTTTTTTTCCTTCTAGCCCTGGTTTTACCAATAATTAGCCGCACTGGGCCCCAGCCTTTTCAGTTAAAGAGTTGGTTATTTAGATTTACCAACTAATTAATAAGAAATAAATTGGGAACGGTCTTCCGGAATTTAATGTCTAGAAACAATCGCCACAGGTGGATAGAATAAGGTCATTTAACCTATACATACCTCATTGCCTCATTTTAATTTATTTATATCAATAGTATTTTGGGAACTTCAAAACCCTTTGCCAAGCTCAGGAATACTAGGTATGTCTAATAATAAAATCAAAAATTTTGAAACATCAAAAAATATGTCTCTAGTTGTTAAAAACTAAAGTATATTTTCATTTTTTCCTCATGGTAATTTTATTCCTCTGCCAGGCATAAGGCTACGCAAAAAAATTAATATCAAAGGTTTGTCTCTTTAATTCCTACCTAAATATTAAAATCTAGAAAAAAAACTATACTTACCTAACATTGAAAATTGAAGCAAATACAGGGTGTAGGTACCATTACCATTTAAAACGAAACAGGCCAAATATCTGATGCCACGTTTATTTTTTTAAAAAATCGCTGGTACACGTAATTTGATTTTCAAAGGGGGAAGTTTTCTGCATCCATTTTGAGTACTCAACTTTAACTCTTTAGGCAAGGTTGGACCAACCCTTACTATTTCAAATGGAACAAGGGGTCGAGTGATACCTCTTTTAAAAGAGCGTTCAATTCTCTTTCATTTGATCTTATTTGAAAGAAAATTCAACACTCTTTTAAAACAGGTATCACTAGACTCGACCCTCTGTTCCATTTGGAATGGTAAGGGTTGGTCCCACTCCCCCTATAGGGTTAAGTTAGTGCTGAAAATGTTTCAAACACTCACACAATCAAATAACGTGTACGTGCGATTTCTCAAAAAATTAAAGTGACATCAAATATTTAGTCTGTTTCGTTTTAAATGGTATATACCCTGTATAATATGGACATAAAATCTGTTTACCTATAGCAAGAAATAAAATCGTGACACGTGAAACCAGAAGTTTGTACCTTTTTTCTCCTTTTATTCATACCTCCAAGGCCTTGCAACACCACTGTTGTCATTGTTGCTACAGATCTATCTGATAAATCATATCTGTCAAGTTAGGATTAGTCATATTCTGGGATAATGGCAATTTTATTATAAACTGCTGGACACTCGAACTTTCACATAAACAGATTTTTAGACAAAATTCAAAGTTTCATATTGTCGATACGAAAGTTTTTTTAACGCGGTTTGTGGATTTTAATAGCCTGTTTTTTCCGGATAAAGCTTGCCGTAAATCTCTCATAGGAACATAGGGTTATTAGCTATGACATACGGGGCGATAAAATCGAATTTTGCCTAAAAATCTGTATGTATAAGTTCAAGATTCTTTGGTTCAAGTGTCCAGCAGTAGTATATATTAGTAATTCCCAGAGAAATCGAAAGCAACTTGACTCACTTGGAGATATTGTGTTCAACCTATTTAGAATGACGTGATTCTCTTTTCTGCGTGTCTCTCCATTTCGTTAAAATCACTACAAACTTTCCAGGCTTCTTTCTCTGCTTCCAATGTTTCAAACCCACAAATACCTACTATCTATTGCTGGCTTGATTCAAAACAACCTTTACCATACATTTATACACAACGCATTTGGAAAATATAGGTCTATTTCTGCAGAAATCACAAACCAGTCAGAGAGAATTTCATTGGTTGAAAACAGTCAGAAAACTAGTTTCAACCAATGAAATTGACTCTGACTGGTTTGTGATTTCCGCAGAAACACCTTATATAAGATGATCCTATCGCCTATTATTCAGTCGTTATTGTTGAACATATTCCTAAACTATTTGTTTTAAATTTTTTTCTTCTTCGATAAATCGTGATGCAAAAAAGAGAAATCCACAATTTCTACTACATTTAAAGCACATTGTCAACATTATCATTATCAATTCAAAACTTGAACCTAACTAAACGAAAGAAATAATGATTCATACATTAACCTCTTCCTAATTTATATAGGACTTTATTTTATATGATTATCGTTTTAACAATGGTACTTTGGTACAGCAAAGTCTCACGCACAGAGCCTATTTTTAGCAGGATGAAATATTAAAAAGGCATGATGTTAAAGTATGCAAGTCTTACTCGAATAACACTGTACTCAATAAGATTAAGGATATATTTATTTTTACTTTATACGGGAAAATTTACCAGCTACCTTTTAATATGAAAGAACAGACAAGGTCACAGTTTAGAAATTTGCGTGAGGCATAACTCTGGAACCAAAAATTATCTTTAAAAACTATTTCAACTACTTATTAAATAAGAATGTCAACCTACACAAACAGACAAAGGTATAGAGTATAAAAGATGTTACGTAATAACGACCCGTAGATAAAAATATGAGAGTACCTATATTAACTGATTAACTCTCTTAAACACAGGCAACAACATCAACCTAATCTTAAATGGCAACCCACTATTTATGGCACCATTGCCACCATTTTCCAGTTCCTTTGAAATGCTTGTTATTGCTACTAATTAATGAAAAGCATTAAAGCTTGTATGATGAGTTATTACAAGTACGAGCTTGGGAAGATGCCATTAAAAAATATTTTAATAGGGTTGCGGGGTGAAGGTGGGGTTTTATCATGATTCTGGTTTTCCCATGATTTTTTTGTTTTTTTGGTTAGGTATATCGGGTCTTCAAAAAAAAAACAATCGAAGATTGCTATGTTTTTTCAAACGTATGTCTAAGCAATATATTTTTCTTTAATTTTGTCAATGAACTTAAATGTCAAAATGTCATGTAAAAAACCTGGCCAATAAAGAAACAATAATGCGACATACGTTTTCGTAATCAAAGCAATATTTAATTGTTTTTTTTTTGAAGACCCGTTAGCTTAGCTGATTGCAGCTCTGAAATTGTCATAGGTATGTGGGGGGTATGTGATAAATTTTTACGTAGGTACTTTCTCAAAAATGTGCAAAAAGTGATAAAAAATTTACTCTAAGATGGCCTTCAGTAAAACTTGTTAAGAAAATACCATTGAAGGTATCCAATTACCTAACTAAAAAGAACATATTATGAAATACCCTTTATCTCGCTATATGCCTGAATCAGCCAAAAAATTATGTTGGGCCAAACTTTATCCACATACAATCTAAATTGCTATAACAAGTGATAAATATAGTGTTCTATATACTATTTTTAGTCCTTCAATAACTTTATAATATGGCCGCCTAGCCATTAGTAGTTTACAAGCATAATAACTCTGTGAATGAATAGTACTGTAACCACGTCTTTGATCAGCAACTATTTTTTTTGCTTAGCGTGTATGGAATTTAGTGGACCTACAATTTAAATGGAATGTTCCACATTAGTTTTGCTGACTGATTTTTTTGGTGAGTGGACATCATACTTACTTTGTAAATCAACAAATTTAATTGGGTTCTTTGGTTTGTTCAGGTCAGAGTAGGGATACACGAAATCTGACTCTGGCTGATCAAAATAAAGTTGGAATATACTCGGAATACTAATTGTTGTTTCTGTCTCTAACATATTGGTATCACGTTGATTGCGGCATTGATACAGATAACATGTCATCCCAGACAAATTGTAGCCAGCAAATCCCCAACAGGATATTATGCTCTGAACTTCCTTACAAACTTCCAGGAGTAAGAAGGATCGATCTTTTTTATCTGAATCGTTCGTTTATTGCATCTAGTCTAGATGAAGGGGAGGCAAATATAAACCGTTCGTTAATTCCGCCCAGACCAGTCGGACGTAAATCTGTTTGCTCGGAGTATTTGTATCGTAGTGTATATGTTTTGTACAAAAATTCAATTTTCAATACCTACTTAATCAGGCACTTTTCTGCAATAATGCCCGAAATTGAATTTCTAACTTCATTGCCGGATGTCCAATTGAATCTTCTACATTTTTGCCGCTCAAATCATGAAGCTTTTGTAAAAAATCCGCAAAAGATGCTTAAACCATTCGAAAGTGCTTCTTGAACTGCATCTTAGAAAAACGTGGCACGATTTCTTCTGCATAGCACTAAACCTTTGCAGAAGGATCAGCTTCTTCTTCTCGTCGTCGTCATCATCAAAAACCATTTCATTACCATGAATACCTACCAAAATCGCCACAGGGATAGACATAGCCGTAAACAATGATCAAGAAACACTTCATAACATAAAAACAGCAAGCAAAAAAATCGTTAAAGAAAAGCGTCGGTAAAAGCGAGGTTACAAACTTGTTTATTTGGTCGGTCCCATTGGTAATTGCAATTTGCTCAGACTAATCTGTGATCACGTGACCAAAAATCTGTCGCGTCTGCGATGCTAAAACCGAACTCAGCTAATTATGTTCATTATACAGTAGTTTACCGAGAAGACGATTTTCTAGTCCAACCATAGAAATGAGTAACCGACATATTAAGCCATTGATGAAGAAACCAGGACCTAAAAAGAATACTGAATAGGTATAGTTAAGATACTTAGTCTTAATAATAATATTTAAAAGGAATTGTTCATTTTGATTGAAGCCTTAGAACTTCGAACATCATTAAATTTAAAACAGGTACGGTAAAACTTATAGACTATAAAATTAAAAGGTGCAGGTTGACTTGAGTAGGAAATCGTATGTTTCAACGGTGTGTTGGCATCAAAAAGGGGGACCTGAAAAGACGTAACACGCATGGTCTGCGGTCCGTGAAAATCATTTGACCAAAGTTTACAAAGTCCTGTTTGACTCATCCGTGTGCTGTAAGAATATAAGAAGATAATTATTTTTCCCCTATATATAGCTAATAGTTGTTGTAAACTGATGTTTAGCATAACGTGGGGGCGAATGAATATGAAAACAGTTAAGTTTTATTTTTGTTGTTCGTGGCTGAGAACGTTAAACAATTTTACTACAAAAAGTGTTAATTTTGCCATAACAAGTGATTATTATGGGTCCATAAAAAATATAAGCTCTATAACGTGGGCTAGAAACACTTCATGGGAAAAGGACCCCGCACACTTCTTATGGGACTTCTGACCGCAGTCAAATTTAACCAAATTTCAGTATGTTATAGATCTCACCTTTCTGATCAATAACTATCATAGGCACAACTTAATCCTATGACTAGTTTTTGAGATAAAGGTAGTTTAATGTCCAAGAAATGCACACATTTTATATGCATTTACATCTACCTGTCACCTAATAATACCAGGATGGACAGGTATCCTCACACTCAGGTGACAGATAGATGTAAATGTATATAAACTATGTACATTTCTTGGACATTAAACTACCTGTATCTCAAAAACTAGTCATAGGATTAAGTTGTGCCTATGGTAGTTATTGCTCAGAAAGGTGAGATCTATAACATACTGAAATTTGGTTAAATTTGACCGCGGTCAGAAATCCCATAAGAAGTGTGCGGGGTCCTTTGTATTTAAATTTATCTTAAATTCACAAATAGAAACTTGTGTTTCTCCATTTATACAGAGTACATTGTAGAGTGCATTGGGAGTCGGTAACAGCTCGATCTAGCCGCTCAAATACTGATACCTTTCCAGATATTTTGTGCGTGACTCCTTCATACATGCATACATACAGAGTAACGAAAGAATACAGGAGCGGAGTAGAAAATATTGACACAACAGAAATAATATAGAGTAGAGATAATGGGGTTCAGGACACGAGGTAAGATTCTCTTCCTTCAAAAAATTACGCTGATCTTTCGACCATCTGTTCGATCTTCTCCGAAGGCTGTTTCACGAGCAAGGGCGTTTCACGCCAATACCTTCGCCTGATTTTCACGATATAATAGTTAAGTTAAAGGGTAATTCTATTATCAAATATCCCCAGGCTGCTGTCGGAGATTTCACATTAAGAGAAAACCGAGGAGAAAACAATAATGCAATTCATGGGAAATCTCATTTAACCTTAGTTAGTGTGAATAATTACATTATTTTACAAACTACATTATCAAAATATCAGAAAACTAGAAACGTATTGCTTGGCAGAAATTGAAGGTCACTTCAGTAATGACTTCAAGGCATCCGATAACTTATACAATAATATGTTCGTCAAAAATTTATAGATACAATACAAAGCCTCCGTTAATTTTAAGGTGAGTTCGGTGAAAATCTATAGATAGGTGTCCAAAAAGACAGGGTTATATTCAAGATTCGGTGAGATGGAATAATTTCAAAGAAAAGCAAGACAATGAAACATAAACGAGTCTAAGATTAGTTCATGAACACTCTAATTGCTGGGAATACCAGATTCAGGCTGCTTCACTTGGTAGGCACTATCTCACAAAATCGGCATTGTTGACTCTTGAACCTTCGCCTTAAAAATGCGTCACAGAAATATTGCAACTACAGCCTGGATTTCAATCTCTTGGTTCCATGGCGAAGAACTGGACTTGGGGTGTATAACAAGCCCAGCTCAAGAGAGGTCCTGGATAGGCGTTGGCTACTGTGTCTGGAGCATAATGGTACCGTCAAAGAGGAGTGTATACCATCGAGGGATATTTGGCAGGGCATAATAATAACCTCACTTTTCTGGATAAGGACTTTTTCACCTCTTGGCAGTCGAATGTCAGGAAAATATTATCGAAATCTTGTCTAGATGGCTCTCCTTCTCTCAAGGAATGGGGTTTATCGGCCTGAATAGTCCCAAGTATAGTTGATTATTTTAGAAATGGAAAAAACAGCGTGTTCACACAAATTAAAGGTCGACATGAACGCATTAGGTGTGAAGTTCGGGATAACATCTATGACTCTCTATGTGTCAAAGTCAAAAAAATCACTGTAAACACTGACGTATGGTTTTGACAAAGCGGGAGAATTCTCACGAAAAAAGCGCTTCAATAAAGACATTGGAACTTGTCCTGAAACAGACATATTATTTAAGTAGAACAAATTTTCAGAGAAACATAAGAACAAAAATATCTTCAGGATTATTACAATTGAAATTACAAATTTAAAAACCGTGCACCGAAAATCGTGAATATAACAACATTTAAGTGCCTTTTTCTGACATCTACTCTAACAAAATCTAATAAACTGTCTTTAAAAGTACCTACTTTCGTTGACAATTTTCATGTATAAATACGTGATCCAACAGATATCGCATGTCTATAACGAAGTTTTTCTCCCTAAACTCGTATATTCCGCTTTATCGGTCGTTTTATTTAAGAAATCTACAATTTATGTATTGAGCCATTTAAAGTAGTATGAAATTTATTGAGGAAACTAACCCACACTGAGATCAATTTATATCGTGCAACGGCATAAAAAACAACACGCCAGGCTTAGTTTAACTAGACGAGTTTCCTTTCCACGCAGCAGGATTTTTTCTGGTGAGAGTTTTTTCTCTAAACCTGAACGCATCGAGAATCAAGCTTCTCTACTCTACATCCGTTTTGATAGCACGAAAATAGCTCTTTAAAATCAAAATCATTCGATGGATAATATGCTATAACGGCACTTCGATGATTAATAAAAATGCTAATCTGGTCAGTGCCAGTCTGTTCTGTTTATGTTTATTAATTTCACAAGAAGGTATACCTAGTTGTTTTTGTGACTACTAGCAGCTCATACATTTTGAACTTTTGTAATTTTGGTTATCACTTGTCTCAAAGAACCATTCATAAATATCAAGTTATCGAATAGCTATAGATGAATCAGGTATTTCAGCTATGATAAATCGAAAAGGTATTTCCCTCTAGATAATAAGGTGGATAATATCTTAACAGTTTTACTAATTGGTACTTTTACATAACTAATTATCTATGCTATTAGATAAGTACTTTCATAACAGTAACTTTGCTTTCATTTCTTTTTCTGGAAAATTCCTCCTTGAATTGATTTATTATCAATTTCCGTACCACACACAGTGTTACTTGGAACATCATTTTTACGCACTTGAATATGTATCTAATGAATTGAGCAGATATTTCAGAATATATATATAGTGTGAAAATCAACAATCACATCGTGGAAAAAGATATTTGAATAATATAGATTTTATTTTTTTAAGGGTACATGCATATATAATATGATTTGAATTGTCATGGGAAAAACAGATCTCCCAATAATTTCGAACCCAAGTGTAGTTGAGAGCTTAAAAAAATGTCTACCGCCACTTCGACGTTTATTATGGGAAAAAGTCCTTGGTATACTTCATTCATACACATAAGAGACTCATTTGCATTTTATTACTATTTATTGGCCATAAACAGGAGCCGAAACACAGCAGTATGTAGGTAGAGGGACGGGTAAATCGCTAGCCCAATGGTCTGCTTATTTATGTAAAATTAGGAACCCACTTTTTTTACATGAATTAAATCCAAATTTATTGCAATGATTGCGATGTTACTTTTCCAAAAATTATTTTATTGAAAAATTACAATAAATGTAACTATACTGGTGTACAGGGTGTCCACATTTATAGGATCAAATTTCAATAATAACTATTAGGGATTTTTATAGAAAAAATCTGATAGCAAATTCTTGTTTAGAATGGTCTAAAATCTAAACGTACTAATTTTTGTTTCAATACGATACAAGGTGATTACAACAAATTTTCAAAATTTAATGAATCAAACCATAAAAATGTCATATTTTGAGACAAGCTTACTACCAGTTTCGGTTAAGGATGCTCTAAAACTAAAATGTATCAAGTTTTGTTGTTCTCAAGGCCTCAAAATATGACATTTTTGCGGTTTAGTCCATTAAATTTTGAAAATTTGTTGTGATCACCCTGTGTCGTATTAAAACAAAAATTTGGGTTTTAGATCATTTTAAACAAGAATTTGCTATCAGATTTTTTCTAAAAAAATCCCTAATAGTTATTATTGAAATTTGAGCCTACAGCCGCAGATATAAAATTATGAGCCTAATAAGTGAGTAGATATAATAGAAAAAAGAAAAATATTGAATCGATTGAAAAATAAAAATTTTAAAAGGGTGGTCAGTCTTTAAGCGGGACACACTGTACATGTGCAGGAAAGTGGACATCTTTGTTGAATCATCAATAAACATCAATGATGATTTTGTACGACATCATGTCAAAAAATTATTATAATAAATCAAACGCAGACAAGGGTAACAATGCATAGGGTGATTACTGCGAATAATGCAGAAGCGGCCTAATATGAATATTCAATGTTATTCTGTTTACCGTTGTAATTTCATGGAAGATTTAATGACCTTGTCTCATTCTTAGGTACGTTCTCGTCGAAATTTCGCCCCCGGTTATTATTTAGTGTCACTAGAAATCTGCAAATTTTGTTTTACCACAACAAAAAACAAAACAATTTTAACAAATATTGCCATATTCAAGACAAAATCAAATACGGTCCTGAACAGGGCTGCCATAAATAGATGATTTATTGAATTTTACGACATTTCTTATACCTATTGGTGGATAGAGTTTATATATAGTATTCAATCTAAGGAAACAAAGTCAATAATCGCCCGCAGCATTTGACTGAACAGTGACTAAAAATATGAAAATTTACACGTTAAATTTCAATTTTATCAACGATTAACCTTTTAATCACTGGTGCAAGCGGCTTTAACAAAGCTAATAATTGTATCCTGAAAAAAAAAACAGCGTCCCTGATTTTGATCGCTCCCTTCCTATATTCCTTTAGTTATTATTTGGCGGCTGCTGCTTAAACCAGTTAATAACGATTGGATCGAAATGGGGGTCATACACAATGGGCAGTTTTGAAAGCTTGGCATTTATTTGGTAGGAGCAGATTTGCTTTGTCGTCATCATTGCGTTTCAAATTTGGCTCTAGATAAATTGTGTTTGTGTTAAGGTTTAATTGCAAAAGTAAATAATTTGAATAGTTTTTAATTAAAAAAGTGTATGTACAGAATCTGACAAAATATACGATCTAACTATTCAACTCTTCAGCTGAGCTTTGTAAATTTTAACGCGAATTTATCAGAAAACTTATTAATAAATTTCATAATCCTTGTTCACAGATGATTTTAATTTTAGTTAATATGTACTTTAACACCCGCCGGTGTCCTAGGCATAATAAGGCTGTAACAGGTCATGTTCATGCAGAGTCTTCCATATTTTGAACAAAAAGAAAATTATGAAAAATCCCGGCAATGCTCAAGAAGGAATAAAAGTAGTATAAAATTATGGTTAAATGAAGCATTCCATTCCAAGGATGTAAGATTGCAATAGTTCAGAATCTGAAGCGATGAGGATAAGTTTCCATTTGTCGTCTTCTGCTGTGTGACACTGCATACACACTGCATATTTTTTCTGCACTGCGTCTGTTATGGGTACGGTAGATGATTATTTACTTCCCTTGTAAACTTAACACAAGTTGTCACCAAAATTTTCTAATGTCATTTTCTGTAGTTTAATTCTTTATATGTAAATAATGCAAACATTGCAAACTCATAAAAATGTCTCTGAAGTGAAAACCTGTTTTCTTAAATTTCAATCTGTCGACTGTCAAAACTATAAGGGTCATATTCAAAATATATCTTGATCAAAAATATCTATCCTTCTCCTCCCTTCAGCCTGTAGTCATCCACTCATGTATGTAGGCGTCTTCCAAGTTCTTCATTCTTTGGATCCAATTCCTACTTCCTGAGATATTTTGTATGTCATCCCGCCATTGTCTGTGAGGTTTGCCATTTCTCCGTTTGGTCTCCCTCGGGCGCCACACCGAAACCCTTTGTGTCTACCAGCGTCGATCTTTTTTCCCTATATGGCAGCCCATAGCCCCCCAGGGCTAGGACTGTGTAACGAATAGAGATACTTTCTCTATCTCTATTGACGTCTCCTCTCTAGTGATTTCGAAAAGAGAGAAGAACACAGCAAGTGCTATAGCGATAGGGATTACGATCTATATCCGTTACAGAGTCCCAGCCCAGTTGTGCCACAAGCTTTAGCATAACCGTCACATAAGTCTCCGCAATAATTCCGAATTCTGTTCCTCGAAGCAATTTCAATTGCTCGTTTGCAGTTTATTGGCAAATTCTCGAGTAGATACTTAGTCGACATCAGTCGTATGAATAAAGTGTTAGCAAATGCTTTTACTCTACCTCCGTCCCTTTTTGGTGCATTAAAACTGAATCTGTTTGTCTCAAAAAACTCAAGCAAAAGCATATATGCTCGTGTTTTATGCATATGACCCATAGTCTCCATTCACCGGCAGCACATAGGACTCAAATACTTTCCGTTTGGGATTTACAGGCAAGTCTTGAGATTGGAGAATAAATCCTAGTGAAGTTCTTCGAGCATGTTTTTTCTTCGAGCATGTTTTCGGACTCCTTGTGTGTAATGGGTGTCACAATATCGTCTGCAAGTCGTTAGGGATTTAGACCCACTTCATCAATATCAGTCTAACTTTTTGAAGACATCCTCGAGGGTGAGTGTAAATAATTCAGGTGAGATTGTGTCCACTTGTCCTACTCTTCTTTTGATTGGAACCTCTTCAGCTTTTAAATCATCATCTATTGGATAGATGCATTATCGTAAATCTGTTCGATATGGCTTGTATATCTCGAGTTATCTAAATGATTTCAGAATTGTCAAGTCTGGTAATTCAAGTGTAAAGACATATTATACCCCGTAATTTTTTCAATTAGTACGAAGGGTCTGGTCTGGCAAGTGGTTGGTAATACCATATCCTCTACGAAATCCCGCCAGTTTAATTTTGGTAGGAGTCCTTTCCGTTCATACAAGTGATGACAGGCTGAGTGGACGATTGTTTTCTATGTTGTGATTGTCTCCTTTCTTATACATTAGGATGACTTCTGCATTTTGCCACTTGTTTGGAATCTTCCCTTCCATCAAACATTTGTTTAGCAAAGTCCGTACAGCTTCCAACAGTACCTCGCCTCCTCACACCTTACGCATTCCATTAGTAATTTGATCTTCACCTGGGATTTTTCTATTTTTCATTTGATGTAATGCTGCTCTCAGTTCCCCAGTATCTATTTCGGGAACGTCTTCTGATCCTAAATTTTGTATTTTCTTATCTTTGGTATTGATTATCTTGGACTGTACTGATTTTTGTAAAAATATATTATTTCATTTCGACTGCTAACTAGAATACCTTCTTTGCTTCTTATTTCAGTTCCTTGTGGCCTTCTGTTTGATAGTGTGAATTTTAGAATTTACAAACCTTTGTTGTCTTCCATGAATCACTTGAGTATAATGATCTCGTGGGTCTTTCCGCATATTTCTTTTGATTTCCTTGCTGATTTCGTTACAGTCCAGGTTTTCGTGATCTATTTATCTGCTAAATTTTATTAGATTTAGATTAGAGTCCATCTCCTTTGCCCTGGTTTTTGAAAAAAAAAAGTTCATGCAGAACAAATTTTCATTTATATAGTCGTCGTCGCTGCGAGTAAGACCAAAATTACCATATAGAAGATGGTTCTGGGATGATTCTTTTCGTTGCATTGTTTAATTTTTCTTCATATATTCAAGAATATAGCTCAGTATTTCACGAACAATTCAAAATTACCGATGGTTTTCGAAATACTATAATATATTAAACCACAAGTATACAATTATTTAGATATTGCATGTTTTTGGATGTATAGCGCGAACTTCCTGGTTGGCTCGAGGCAACGCATTTCCGGGATTTATTTCAAATATAAGGTCATTATCTTTGTGTTATCTATTGATTTATTTATCTAGACCTAAAATCTTTTAACAGGCGTGTGCATTTCCGTATGATACAGATAGGTGGATAACCGCATTTCTGTCTAATTGAATAATCCCTTTGAAAATATAAGTGAAGATGTGGGAATATTGATATAATGTAAAAAGGGCATTTTGTTGTGGAAAGCCTAAATAATAAAATAAAAACTCATACAACTATATGTACATAACAATGTGCTGTTAATATGAAGCATACAATCTCTCACTTTTATGAATGTATAATAATAAACATAAGTTATTAAATCGCAGGTGTTTCAGATAGCTTACGACATCACAAAATCTGTAGGAGTTTAAATGGCGCAAAGGGTAAAACCCGTATAGTTATAATAGTAATCATAGTTTGATATCATAATATTTCAGTTTTAATAGTAGGTAATTAATTGTTGCGAGGATAATGGGATAATTAGATTTATTTGCCACTGGAAATGACAATAATTGACATGTTGATTTTGCTTCTACCTATTCTAATCCAGCTGGACCAGAATCAAGAAAAACCTTTCGAAATAAAAAAAGGATGAAAATCAATTTACTAGCTATAATAACAATACCTATAATGCAATACACACACGCACTGAAAAAGTAAGTGATAAGTCTTCAATATTAGGCAGTTTTTTTTTTTTTTATCAAGGAGTAAGTAGGTAAGGTCTAGTCAAAAATCTTGTAAAATCGAAAAAAAGTGAAAATTCACCCATGTGTCAGTTCTATGCAATAGTTACAAATCATTATTAAAAAACTATACAACATTATTTCTAATAAAGTGAAGTATCTGATAATGGCAAAGTTAGATATGCAGTTCTATTGTCTAATTATCTAATGGCACAATAACGGAGTTCTTTCAAATGCCACAAAACGCTGACATTTTAAAATTTGTAAGAAAATTAGAAGTGATAGTAGTAGTAATTGACTCGGTGTAGTGAGGATTTCGTTATCGAATGCTTGTTTTTGGATACTTAATTTATATTTTGTATCATTAAAATAGTTATCTTTGGTTTTCGTACAATATCTTAGGCTTGAATTCTTATTTTTTTGTTTTATTTTTACAACTGCAGAAACGTTGAGGCAAGATCAATAGCTTTTCGACTCCTATAAGACTAAATACATTTGTGTGGAAAAACTGTAACGATTCTATAAGAAAATCAAATCCGATCGATATAAAAGTTTTGTGATAAAATAATGCTACTAGTTTTTGTTAAGTTTAGACGCCCTACAATTTAAAATATATAATGTGAAGAATAATTTCAATCACCAAGCTAAAAAGTAACGACGTAAACCTAGTCACTGTGATTTTTCAGGGTTATGATAAATTGTTTTGACCGTATGTTTGGAATTCAAAATAAAAAACTAATTTTCCCAAAAGAAAATTACTGAGATTTCAATTAGAAAATTAATGCTTTCCATATAACTAAGTATAACAAATTCCAAACTATTTACGATTAAGTTTAATAAACAATTTAATAAATAACAAATCGTCAATTAATTGCTATAATTTCTGAGCAATTATTCTATACTTAATTATCTTGGGAGCAACAAGAACGTGAATGGTCTTCTCATATGCTTGTATAGGTACCTAAACTAAAGATGGTAGTCAAGTTGGTCATCCAAATATGGAAATATACATAATACCTACCTACATCTTGAGTCTTAATATGCTCTATAATTAATCAATAACATCAGAATCCATATCCGCATTAATAAAATTAGTCGAATGAAAGTATGGCAACTATACCATGTATGTGCACTAATCATTTTGAAGCTATAATTTTACTCAAAGCCTTTATACCTGAAATCTGTTATTTAATCTGAGTTGAGGCGACGCAGGTAATATTTTGGCAAAAAAAGGACATTATACAATAATGCATCTGCCTTACCGGGGGCACAAACATTAGTTCTAGAGTAAACATGGATCCCATAATAATGCATGGAATAATAATTGGAAAGTGGATCGTTTTATTGCTATATGTAATAAAAATAATAGCTGTTCATATTTTGCGGACATTTTTTCACTAGAAAAAGTCAATTTTTTTGAATACTTATGAAGCAAAACATGGGTGGTACATTGACAAATTTCTGACCATAACATTAAAAACATTCTGACAAAAAGCTTTCCCAATGCAATACATGCATACCATTAAAACATTTTAACATGTTATATGTATATGTTTTAGGAAATGGGGATAATGAGAAAAACTTGCTGACTTTATTAGCTCATTTGACGTCATTTTTGGTTAATCCAAATGTTCGATATCCCTCAACTCCATTTGTAAAATTACCAACCTTTCTTGTACCAAATTGTACACAGCGTTATGGAACATTTCTATGCTCTGTTTTCTAATCCCAGGGTACACATAAATGTGTCAGAATTGATTTATCATAGTTAGTTCATTGGCGCGCCTACACAACAAGAAAAATTAACCAGTTTTGATATGACTGCAAGCAGATTATAATTGTTAGAATCTTTTACCTGCGCCTATGGTTAGTATAATTTACAAAAATACGCCTGATGGAACCCGGAAACCCATTGTTTGGCGACGGGATTTTTCGAGTGGAGGGCTGATAAGGGTAGATCAAGCCTTTCAGGTGGGTTAACTTAAAGAAGTTCGAGAAAATTCTATATGTGTGTACGAATGAGTCTATTGAAAGTGTTGGTGGTTTTGCTCCACTTTACTCCCTAATACTGTCATCAATTTTTCCAGCGTTATTGGTCGTGTTCTAAACACCGATTTTCACAATATCTCCTCAGTCCGCTGTGTTAGGATAAGGTTTATCAGTAATAGTTATTCCAAAGTTAATGTTATACTAGACACGACCTCCCCATTCTGTGTTCGTTCTGAAAAGTATGGACCAATGAGGACATTAGTTGTGGGTTCGGTAACATAATTATTGACCTTCCTGTTAACAGTGTTAACCAATTTTGTCAGACTTCACTATTAGGAAAGAAATGGATTTAATATTTCTATAAAATACGTGATAATCCTCCTGGTTCTATTTCCATCTAAGCAAATGTTTATATCATCTAAGAGCAGAATGTGCCTCCTTTAATTCAGGAAGCAGTAACCGTTTAATACGATATCTTTTTCTGGATTTTGCGTAAAATTTTTGGAATCGCAATGGCATGCATACTGCTGATTGTTAACGAGATTGACGTTTTGTTTTCTTGAAGAACTTGCAACTTCGATATCAATAATCTTTGGTCTTCCGGATTTCCAAAAATCGAATTATTGAAGCATTATAATAGCATAGATTCCGTTACCTTTTTGCTCAAATAAAATTAAATCTATATTCCTTACTTATAATAACCCCATCATATAATTCATAAAGATATGAAAAAATGATTTCGACAAGCGAATGATGTCAATATCCATAAGACCCTTCACGCCCAAGACTATGTATAATATATCTTTTAACTGGTTTATAGTCTACGACGTAGAAATAAATGATCCCTTCTTAAATGTTAAGCCCTAAATAGCGTGAGACGCAGCAGGTACTTGAATTTGGGTCCTGATTTTCAAGCACTAACACTTTGGTCAATGTTTATGTATATTTCTCTTATTAATTTTCTTTCTTAAAATTTTAAATTAAATTTTAAAAAAAAGGGGATTTATATAGTTAATTTGAAATATGTATGTATCATTCCATATTTCAAAAAAAAAAAACTCTTGATTTTCATGCATCGGCAATCACCAGGGCGTATTTATTTGCGAAACGCGAAACAAATCATAGTCAGTTTACTCAATCTACGTTTACTTCTTGAAGCATTATTTATCAATTAGCAAGATGACCACCATAAAGTAATGAGTTATTTTAGTAAATGAATGCAATTAAGGTAACCTGTGTAATAAATCACCTAACATAATTTGCTTATTAGCTCAACGTTAAAAGGCTAAACAATTTTTTCCATTACAGAATTTGAAACGAACCCATATCAATGATTCTTTGAGGCAAAAGATAAATAAATGCTTGAGGACCCACGAATTGTTTATTTAACTGTGGAACTCGATTTTATAATGTTTGATTATCTAACCTCGAGTTGGTTCTGCTCAAATTAATAGCTTCTTGAAACAAATTGCCGTTTGTTTTTAATTAAGAAGCTAAGAAAAAGGGCAGTTGTTCAGTGTTCAGGAAAACATGTGACCGAAACGCTCTACAAACATGTCAAAAAACAAAATTAGTTAACCGTATATTACTACCGAGATTACTATGCTGAAAGTTTATTTTTGTATTAGATCACCTAGTACTAGTACTTACATCGTAAAGTACTTAGTTTTTCCATCCCAATTTTTTAGCTAGGATTTCCTTTTCCTAGATTTTTTTGAAGTAATAGCTAACATTATTTTATTCCACTGCCATTGATTATATACATCTATGCAGCAATTTGTAGCTCTTTTTTCAAAATGTATGAAGTGTGGTTGATTCTCACTTATTCACCGAAAGTTTTCTAATAGGTTGCAACCTACTTTAAAATTATTATTATCGAAATAAGCATATACCTACATGGTATTTCATAATCAATTTCATTAAAATTTTAAGTTATTTTGTTTCCCATGTTATTGATTGACTCTTGCTTGCTATTAATAATTGCCAAGTTTTGAACCTCGATTTTGAAATACAATGTCTTCTATATTCTTCATGTGAAATTTGGTCGACGCTCCTTTTGATTTGTTTATTAATAATTATTACTATAGTGGCAATGCAATGTTGTTGTGTAAAGTTTAAGTATAAATAAGCATTAAAATTGTGTTTCATTTATATTTCACGAAAGGTAACTGTTGAAAAACTCATGGGCGCATCTTCGCGTTTAACCTTTTTAGTTTGAAATGTCACAAAGCAATAGTGATGCATTAATCGCTAATGGGCATTAATTTTATAACAGTTTTATTTGCTAATTGCATAAATTATTATTTTTAGACATTGTGTAGGTTGAAAAAAAAGTGATCTGTTGAACTGTAACTTCTCTCTCAAAATAGGTTATTGGACTCTAAGCAATGAAATAAAAATACTCCACCATATATAATATTCTCATTTCAATTAACAAAATAAATAATAAACCCAAACAAGCCCTACAATACCACCCTATATTTAATGATGCAATTCATGCATGAGGCCTCGACGAAACAACTGTCCCTTTCATACATTCTTGAATAAACCAAAAACGTGTCATTAGGGGAAAGGGGATAATCTATTGGACTGTCAAATATACTACTCCCTGTAAATTTTTTTCGTACCTTACCAAAAGGTTTCAAGGTGAATAAAAAAAACAGCTTAAAAATTGCACAATTTTGCTGCTCTTTATTTTATTCTACACAACGTGATATTTTCACCAATGCTCATTAAAGTTTTCTGATGCCTATATTTTTTTTTGGAGGTTTCGCAAAATAGGCTTGTCAATCAAATATACAGCAAGCCCTGCTCTTCGAGCTATCAAAGAAATATTGCGTGGTACTCATTGAAAACCTTATGATAAATTAAAATCTTAACAAAGATTCCGACCGTTATATCTAATCTTGTTTGGATTTTAAGAAGGATGATATTTTGCACGTCAGTGTCAGATTTGTTATTGACATTGATCTATGAACTATCGATAACTATATTCATGTCTGATTGACAATGATCTTTAAAGAAAAGTATCGAGCCATAAATAAAACATAAAAGGATCGATCTAAAAACTACAAATTTTTTTGCTTGTATCTATAATTAAACTTATACATAATGATGATGCTGCTGTAAAATTTAAATTGGTCTTTTCTTTTAAACTTATACTTACCTATAAGTTAGTTCCAGGGAAGTTGTAATTGCCTATTATTATCCTGTATTTATCTGTTGCAACTTATTTATCTGCCTTAGATCATTTATAATTTCACATTACATTTTTAAAAATTATGCAGTGTAAGAAATAGAAAGAAGCACGGTGCAAAATTTTAATTTTTAATAAAGCCCGCGCCCAACAAACAGGAATTGATGTCCTGATGGGGAAACCAAGGTTATCCATGTATTAAATTCCAGTGATTCTTAAGGATTTATTCAATTAACAGTAATGCCACCTAGTACTATAGAAATGAAGAATTGTGCCTATTTATATCTACTAGAAATTTTTTTATTGAAAAATCAGCAATAAACATATATCTAAGAACTAAAGGGGGTGTGACACAAAAATGAAAGTTTTAGTGCAAACCGCATCTTGCTACGATGAACCGTTTTTGAGTTAGGGCGGTTTAAAGTGACGAACGCCTAGGCTGTGATGTGACGTCACACCGGCTTCGGAGGCACAGTATTAACACTTGTAAAATTTTCAAAAACAAAAGACAACGATCTCACTTAGAGCGAATTGCAATCACTGTATAGGGCACGGTTCACTGAGGACTGAACAAACAGGCGGCTGCGATTTTGGCGATTAGCCTGTGTGACGCCACAAATTCTCACAAAATTTGTCTCCATAAGTGATTTTCTCGGATACTATTTTGAATACAGGGTTAATGAATAGTGGGATCAACTTCTAGGATAAACCTAGTACTCATTAAAATAAGACAAAAGTTAATATAAACATGGGTCGGCGAATGCTTATAGTTTTCGAGATAAAGGGCGTCAAAGTTTGAAAAAAAAATCGGCTTTTTAGGTTAAAAATCCCTTTTCCATTTTATTTTTATTTTTTTTCAAATTTGGCAGGATTGTTTGGGATAACAAAAGGTATCTTTTAACTGTTATATGACTTGCTTAATCTAAAAAAAAATATCAAAGTTATAAAAAAATAGTGACGTGCGTGCCATTTTTTTTCTACTTTTACCAATGAAGTTGCCCTCTGGGGCGTCACTGGAATAATAACGGAAAATCTAATTGAGTCAAAAGATACTTTTTGTTATTACAAACAAATCTGCCAAGTTTAAAGAAATTCGGGAAACGAATTTTGAAAAATCGATTTTTTCAAGCTTTGACACCCTGTATTTCGAAAACTAAGCATTTCCGGACCCATGTTTCTTGATACATTGGTTTTAGTGGTCCACTCTGTATAGGGCAGTAAATCTTATTATAGTATAAGTACCACTGAAATGAAGTTCGAAAATGCAAGCTGTGTGCGGGCTAATAAATCTATTTGAGTACCTTTCCTATCCACCCCCTTATTCACTCGTGCAAATTGACCGATTTTTCACGGGCCTGGTGCAAAACAAAAATAGTATCGAAGACTTAGGTTTTCCTGCATCCTTAAAAATAAATCTCGCTTAACAATTCCCGAGACACGTGTCTCTCTTTTACTATTTCCAAGACACGTGTCTCTCTAGATTACACAGAGAGCGACGGAATGACTGGAAGATGATGCGGAGGCTATGACCGTTTCTTCGGGAAAATAATCGAGTTTTGCGAGGAGTTTTGTGAGGTTTAGGGGATGTCGTTGAGGAGTGTGAGAGGGATAATGGCGACCCTTGAAGGACTGCAGCTCTCACGAAATCGTGGGAAGATCAGTGGTTGTCAGCTTCAGCCATGCGCTTCCTATTGTCCAGGATGCTAGCAGTAATTTTGATGGGGTGGGGGAAGTGTAAGTTTTATCTTTTTTTTCAAAAAGCGCTGATGTTGAAAATCAGTGGGTTTGGTTTGGATGCATATTCCATCTATGTGCGGCCGTCCTGGATTAATTTTTCTTGTTTGATTTCTAACCTGAAGAAAACATCGGGAAAATTCGGGAAAGTGAACTTTTGGTGTGATTTTCTTCAGAGTTCCTGGATGGAAATAAAGTTATTCTGTTCTCCCTTCACGGATCTTGAACTTTGTGATATTTATAGATTAGGACGTGTAATGGAAAATCTTTGAGTTACTTGGAGCGCAAATTATTGGAAATGGTGCTCAGCATAAATGACTGCATGGTGTTGTGCATGATATTGGTGAATTTACTCAAACTGGAGAACATGTCGGGGTTCATAGGATAGGGTTAATAGGAAAAGATTGGCATGTTGGCCCCAGACGATTGTGCTGCCACTAGTGGGGGTTCGAAGCGCTTAGTCTCGGGTAAGTCGACTAAATCCTCTCCCTCGCGGTCAAATTGCGTTTTTGTGTGTAATTAGTTCTGTTAGTTCTAAAAAAATGAGATATTTTATCGTATTGGTTTTTATCTGCAACTACAAAGGAAGGATATCAGTTGTTTTGACTTCTAATTATCATTTACTCTTGGTGTGTTTTGGTTGGTTGTTTGAGCTTGAGTTGGCGCATGCGTATATTGTGGACAATTGTGGTCGATTTCCAGTTCTGATCATGTTTTTTTATGTTGGGAGCTCTTTGAATTAGTAGCGATGATCCTTGTTGATTTTTTTTGAATTTTAATTGGAGACCACTACGGCGGAGTGGTATTTCTGCTCCATGTTTTCGGGTCAGGAGTGATGGGTGTTCGTTTTTGGGATGTTCAATCATTGGATTCTGTGTAAAAATTGATGTTCGAAACGATGCGTCAATATTGTACTTCTATTCCAAAAGCAGTTCAATATTGACGCGTTTCACTTGGTTGCATGTCAACAGTTTCTTGTCCAGCGATAAAGTACGACTTTGCGCTCATAATACACAAATAGCTATTTTGCATTATGTAGTACATATATAATGGGAAGCATTGTTACATTCAAAATCGCTTACGAAAGTACCAATTCACTACATAACGTCCTGTTAGGCTATCAAAAACGTTGGTCACAGAACTTTTGCTTTGTAAGAATTTTCAAAAATAAAACAAACAAGCCATTTTTCAGCAAAAATGCGTTAAACACCTCATTAGAAAAGGGTCTTGGCAAGTTTTAGTAAACTCGCTTCGCTTTCTTTTAGTTACTTAAAGTGGTCAAGGTGAAACTTCACTTCACTAAACTTGGTACTTAATATACTATTAGGTACTCCTTATTCTATTACTCTTCACTATGTCATTATACATACTGTAAGCAATTTAACATAAATTTCAGTAACGAAGCGTTTGCCGTGTAATAAGCAAGCCAAGAAAAAATTTCTATTTATGACAATTGCGGAATTATTATTTCCTAAAAACCTTAATTAATCGAAAATTTCATGGTTCACTTGACGGTAATAAATGTAATTATCGCTTGTAAGTCAAGAAAGTACCTATGCAATGTGTGTCGTGATTGCTTACAGCAGAAAAACAATAAGGCGAGAATGATGTTAAAATATGTTGTGTAATAATTTAGTCAATGGAAACTTTTTTCGCGCCAGACCGCTTATTTTCTGGCAAGTATTGAAGAAAATGTTGATTGAATGTTAAATTGTGTGTATGATGCGTCTAATAGGACCTATTAAGTATACATCAACGTATACACGCTTCAACTTTTATTACTATAATCAATATGTTTATGAAGATCGTGTGACCCCAATCACATTTTTCATTCACTATCTATAGACTATAATGCTTGTTTTTTTTTTGTTACAGAATCCAGAAAACCACCGCAGTTCAAAATATTGAGGAAAAAGTCGAGGAAATCATTGAAAGTGGCGAGTTATAGTTCCAACACTGACGATGGCCAAGAAAATGGCACAAAGAGAATGAAATAGTCAACCAAAAATAAAAGAACAAAAAATGCATCCAAGTGCCTTTCTGTCCCTAAAATTTCATCATAGTTTTTCCCTTTTTTTAATAGTTTATATTGCACATATCTGCCAAGCATGGTTGCCAGACACAAGCACTAAATTTAATAGTGCAAATAAAATTTCCAGTATAAGTTTCACAGGAAATTCAAGTAATAACGATGATCATTTTATCATCTTGTATCAAGACCAAGAGACATTATTGTTGGGCGGACGCAATCGAATATATAATCTATCAATTTTTGACTTCACTGAGCGGAAAAAATCAGAAATCTTTTGGCCATCTTTAGAAGCCCACGGACAACTGTGTATTCTTAAAGGCAAAAGTGAGGAAGAATGCCAAAACTACATAAGAGTTATGTTTAATACTAGTCCAGGAAAACTTCTAGTGTGCGGAACCAACTCATTCAAGCCACTATGTCGGAACTACGTTTATAAGGTTAGTATTATCACGAGTGTTTTATTGTGCGTGCTATTATCATAACAGGGTCTTAATTCAATTTAGTTTTATTGACCCTCTTTTTATTACATTATTTTAAACGAGGTATATTCCTTTGAGACGTTGAACTTCCCTTTGGTTTCTTTTTTTCTTAGATCATAACGTTTTGATAAATACATGACACTTAAATTTGGAATATAGGAATAAAGTGCCTATATTACTTGACTTGAATGTTCAGAATTTTATAAAAGTTCATAAAACAGGATTTTTACCCAGAAATAACTAGTACGCTTCCATATTTTGCATGGTATCTGTATATTATCTGCTGATTGTTATTCATTGATAAGTTAGCTTTAAAACATGGTTTTGAACAAATTACCTTGGTTCATCATACCAAATAATAACCATCAAAAAAAGCATATCAAATTTCTATAAACTAGAATATAACGGTATGGAAGATTGGATTAAGAATTGATGAAAATAGCCTCAATTTCGGGCTTGTTAAAAGTAGGTGATTTATAGGTAGATATTTACTGATAGAGTATATTTATATTCTCCAAATTAGTCTCTTACGTGATTATTTGAAAAAATCTTTATAATTGGGCAAGAGTTTTTGTATTCATTTTTTTTTTTTAACTTTTCTGTTACAACGGATCAGAGACTCCGTTCCGGTTTCTATTCTATGGTACTTTGCGGTAAAATAATGTTACGTGTGCGAGTTCACAAATAACTGAGACCACTCTTCCGGACTTAAATAAACTTTCTTTGAGAAAATAATACAAAAATTACGATTATACTATATAGCACCATTACAACACTTCCTATTACTCGTACACACTTGGATCCTTATTTAATTCTCTAGATTATTCCCTTCTTACAAGTACCAAATATGGGAGGGTTGATCCATAAGTAGTAGTTTACACGAATATTTCACTGAAAATCACTAAAAAAATGCATATTGGTATTAGACCAAAAAATACAATCAAGGAATACTGGATGGTAGGTATGTAAAAAAGTTTAAATTTTTAAGTAGCTGGATTCCACTGAATTTTTGAATTTTCTATGTATAGTTTTATTGAATTTACTGTTGGTTCTGAATGTCTATTATTTTCATTCAGCACCAACATTAAGTTTTTAGAAGCAAAAAGAGACGTTACAGTCTGTATATATACAAAATTATTTGAAACAGAAAAAGGTCTTGGCTTGCGGAAAATAAATGTTATAAATCATAAGGGAGGGCCATTCTACAAGTGAGTTCAAGGGCTCTGTTATTTTGGGCTCTGATGGGGCTGAGACTTCGCATTCATGGGGTTATCCCTGGTACCCACCATGCGGTACTGCGAGATTGTGCACAATTTCCCTTACTTGGTGAAAACCTAAGTTCGGCAACGTCGCATCATTGTATGGATTGAGGTAATTTATAACAATGACCCGTTTGGTTGCATATAACTTATATTATTATTGGCCAGCCTTTGTACATGTAAGGCACGCATCAAATCTAGACCAATTCTTTGATCTTCTAGACTAGACGACTCTGTGTGGCTCTTCCCAGGGTCTCCGTAATTCCAGGCTTCGTTCGTTCTTTCACCTTTTCCAGCCCATACGCTACACTGCAGCCTTGGAGGCTTTTCGTATCTTATTGTATGGACTCTACTCCTTCCCATTCATACTTGGAGATTCAATCTCCATCCTGACATCACGTTGCTTGGTCTGGTTACGGCGACCTGCGTCCTTTATCGAGAAGTAATACCGAGCTTCAGGCTTAGTCCCTTCCTTCGCTGTGGCTGATACAACCATGACAGCGTCGCCTTCATTGAAGTTGTGTGAAGAAGTCTCATTTCCAGTCTATCACTGGTAAGACGTAGGTACTTTATTTTTGGCAAAATAGTGAACTTCTCTGAATTTCTCCGAAATATCAGCCACATTTATTGATAGTACAGCTTCTGCCCAAACATTAGATTTATGGGAAGCTCTATTTCTCTTCCAGTCGACAGTATGGATGGTCTATAACTGGTACATTCATGCTGAGGAATTCTATGAGCCAGAAGGAAAAGAGGCATCCGTTTATCCTAGTTTTGCTGCTGCTTATTTACAAACATTTAGAGTTATTGAATTGCTGGTCCGATGACGCCTCCCGACGACCATTCCGTTGGACTATGGATGAACTGAAGTCTTTCACGCTTTTCTTTTCTATACTTCGTACGATATTCTCCATTTATGGTTCAGTGATTGGGGATTCTGGCCGCTTTCAAAAATAGTCAATATCTCGGTTTATATCTGCCATAAGTTACTTATTTTTGCATTCTGTTGCAGGATAGGGATCTGCGATACTTACCGCAATTCTCTCCCAGGATTAACCAGGCTCCTTCATTTTTCCCAGGGATCCTGTCTCGGGTATCTCTTGCACAATTCTCCAAAATCCCTAGGACAGTTGATCCAGTATTACCAATATCTTAGTCCAGCCAATATGACGTTCCTATCGATTCTCCGTCTACTTTTCACTTCACTTAGCACAGTTTCCGCCTTATTTCGCGGCACAACGGTCAGCTATATTGCTTTTTTCCATCTGGAATATCCTATTTACTAGTGAGGCACTCGCAGGCACAACAAACGCCTATCACTTACACATCGCAGAGTCCTTAGAAACCATTGTTTTGTATCTTCACGATATTTCTTTTCAATGAAGAACATTTGTAATTTGAGAGCTCAAGACTCAGTGGTCGCCAGCGTTAGTCCCCGTACACTGCCAGGTGGCTTTTCCCTAATGTCTGAAGCCACATACTGTCTCCGTATCGCAGTGTTCTGAAACTTGTCTACATCAGTTTCTACTGTCCTTCGCGGTCGCAGTCGAAGCATTTTATTGACTTTTGGAATTTGAATCGCGGTCTCCCTTCTAAACGAAAACGTTACCCACGTTGTTGGGTTCATCGCTTATTCTTTCTTTTTTTCTTGTGCAGTTTTCTGTATTTCTTCTCGAATTCTTTGTGGATCACACCTAGTTTTCCTATGACCGTACCTTGTCCGTTCCTATGTTGTCTGACTTCTTGTAAAATTTTCTGGAGTCGGTCCTGTTCTAGCTGTCGTTTATCCAATTTCTGTTCTGGTCATCCTCCAATTGTTCACAAACCCAATTTGTAAATTCAATACGAGATACATAGTCTCTTTGCTGCAAGGCTTGTATACGCTGGATTTGGTATGGAGTCATCCAGTCCCCATTGCTGTTTGTCAAAATGGCACCCAATTTTGATAAAGTCTCAGTTTGTGACCCAAGAAATGTTGTAAATTTGCATTAATAATGGTCGACATGTTGCATAGAAAGGAAAAATGGTAACTATGATATATTTAGGAAACTACTTCCCGATAAATCAGAATGTTTACGCTACAGATGATTACCGTTGCTATTTTAAACAGATCACCACGTATATTTGAAATTTTTTCCAAGTTTCCATAAAAAAAAAAAAAAAATCTGTGCCTATCCACATATGATTTATGAAAAAAAATTTATTGTGATATTATTCAGATAGCGAGTATAATAATACAATTCGTTTTTTCATTAACTTTTTGTACCTAAAAAAAAGGAAGGGTATAAGGAAGAGGGACAAATAAGACGTTTCACAATGAATCCTGGCCGAAACCTCTAATAAAATCTTCATAAGTTTTGACTAGTTATTTGTAAAAACATGAGCTTTTTTCGGTTATGATAATATACTGACCTAGTCTTTTGTTCGGTACTGATTTGAAAAAAATGAGTTTGTGCCCTCCTAAGTTAGATGAACGATTACGATAAGGATTAATGAAAACCAGCCATTCATATTAATCTGTTAAAAATATTTCAACGAGTTCTTTTTATACCACCACGCAGAGCATGAATAATAAAATAAACCGAAGACTTGAAACAACAAAGACTTGCTTTACCAGTCACCAGTGACTCTTGTATGCACCGTATATAAAGTAGGGAGCAAATTGTGGCGGCCATAATATAAAAGGAATATTTAATTTAATTGGTCTAGATTGGGTGGGACTTGACCTGAACGCACCTCACCTCATATTATGAGAAAGTGAAAAACCTTGTTATCAACTTAAAACTGGATTATAACCACAAACAAGAAAATGTTTACTAGAAAATTAAGCGGAGAAACAAGATTTAATAGAGAGCGTCAAGACGTTGTGGAAAGTATTAACTTTACGTAAATGACAATTTTCATTTGAAAAACATAAACATTAAAATAACGATTCTAGACTAAAATAACGTGCTGGGTACTTATGGAAATCAAGTTCAAATTCAGTATATACGGCTAACAAGTCAACAAAAAAATTTCAAAATAGATTTTCCAAATTCTGAGGGCTTGGTTACATTCATCAGCACTTAGCGCCACTGTAGGAAAAGTTCGATCCTCACCCAACTCTAGAAATTTTTTGAATATTTACTTCATATCTAAGAATATATCTGATGAAATACATAATTTTTACACCTTTCTAACAAAATTTATAGTGTCCAGCATAATGTTCGGTACATGGGAAAACTTATTTTTAGGAAATACGTTTTTTTTATGTGTGATTGATCTTGCATGTCTGACATTTTGATATCGGGCACGTGATTACTGTCATGGCGGGAAAATTCGAAAATTTCTATATGGAAACGCCAAAAATATCAATAAAAGCTCTTTTCAATTGCAGTATCAACAAGAAATTATTAGAAACGTCACTAACTAACTGTCAAGATACAGGGTATTAAGAATTTATGTTTGTTTTGCCATTACACTTTAGATATTCCGTTACTTGGACTAGTTCAATATTAAAACTGTATAATATTATTTGATAATATTTTATTATTTTGCTTCAAACTTCGTAGATGGCCCTAAAACATCGATCCAAACACTTCTTTAAAATAACTTTTTCCGATATTTTGTCATCCAATCCCACTTTTGGCGTTTCCATATCGAAATTTTCAAATTTGCAGCCATGACAGTGATCACGTGACCGATGTCAAAATGTACGTTTAGGTTATCGGACATGCAGGATCGATCGCACATAAAAAACATTGCATATCCTACAAATAAAAAATGTTTCCGTATGTAATGTCTGGCCAACGATTCTGAAGCAACGGGGCACCGGTGAGGGGAATGCAGTTGTAAAAAAAAATGGCTGATTTCATTCATAAAATACCCAGCTCTATTGTAATTAACAATTTTTTGTGAGGAGTAAATAAACATCAACGCATAGATTGTTTGCATGAGGTGCGCATATCTATTATTAGCTATATTTACACTGTGAGGAAAATTGGCTTACCTAATAGGTACTGTTAATTCATATGCTAATGTTTTGATTCTTTTATACAGCTTCATAGGGCATTCACTTTCTGTCTTTTTGCACCATTGTTATCTTTGGATTCCTTGATGGCTATTCTGGACTCACAAATTTTTCCATACTGATTGCGCACCCAGTCAGCTCTCATAAAAAAGCATGCCTTCTTCGGAATACTGCTAGCCAAGTCACCACTAATATATTATCATTTTTTGTCTTGAGAACATCATTGTTCAAATTGTCCTAGCGTTGGCCATTCTGCATTCGGGAATGCATAATCTGCTCAGGAAGAGGTGACTTGCCCAGCGAATCTAATGAGGGATTCTTCTGTTCGATCGCTCAGCAGGGACTCCATCTATATTCTTTAGCTTTTTCAACATCCTAATTGGAAGGGACCTACCTCAGATAGTGAGGGGGTTTTTGAGGGACTTTGTTGAAATCGTTTGTATTCACTTGGGACACATGAGTACTCTCCCTTTAGAAGTTCTCAAAAATGTTCCGGATCATTAGAAACGTGACGCGAGTTCCATCTTCAGATCCTAAGGGACGTGGATTTTTTGTAAAGGGAGCATAGAACGCTTTTGTGGCGCTAACAAGGCTCTGGTGTTGTTGAGAGCTACTAATTGCTCCATTTCGGTTGATTTCGTCATCCACGATTCGTTTCTCAGCATTTTTGTTTTTCTCAGTAGGTACTTCAGTCGATGAAGATGGGTTGTTCTTTTCTGATCTGAATTTGGGCGTTCCTCTTCTGATCTTTGATGGTTTGGAATTTATTTATTGTTCTCATCAAACCCAGGCTGGTGTTTCCTTGTGATAAAGTTAGAGTTTTATTCTTGGCAGGCTGTCAGCATTGCTGTTTTAAGCATTGATCATCAGTGCGTCAAAATATCTTAGGCATATTTAGCAGTTACTTTATCGTTCAAAAGTAGCTGAAAGTTTTTTGTTGGTGTCTTTATCTTTAAATCGTTCAGTATTCAACCAGCGTTATAGTTGTTGCCTTTGTTTCCATCGTTTTGGCGGTACCCAATTGTAGAGATATACCATTCGGTGGTTAGTCTTAGAGTCATCATTATGGATTATACTGACATATGTTACTATTAATATTTCTTTAAGTCATAAAAGGCTTTTTCAACATCTAACGGCAGTAAGGACTTTACAAAATTAGAAATAAACGGTAACTTTGGGTTTTATCTTAATCCTTTAGTCTTCAGGAGAACCTGATAACTTTACAGTGTTAAGTAATAAAAAATAGTTAAGCCTCGAAATATAAGCGTTAAGTAAATAACCACATGCAGGTATCATCACAGAAACTTAACACACCTGAGTGTGGATATTTTTATACAAACTTACAGAAAATGTACAGACTTTCCACGAGATGAAAGAGTTCGAGAATTGCATAGAATATAATTTTTATAATTAGGAGCACTGTCAAACTAAAAATCATAATTTTCACACGTTTTTCTTTCAAGTTAAATAAAATATCTGATGTTTTATTCAAAAATACTTTACTAGTGTTCTGCTGGTATTGTAGAAGTGCCAATTTTTTATATGGATTTTTCCAGTTTGACACTAATTATCGATTTCATAAGCTATCTTATCTTATAGTTTTTAAACCATAATTTCCGAATTGACACAGTCAAATTAATGCTCGTATAAGGTCAAAAAATATTGCAACACCGTAGTGTGCCGTGGCTGCTTTTATTGAGAATGAAGTAAACGAAATTGCATAAACCTGAAAGCGACTGTATTTCTCGATTGTCCGTCAAGAAATACGTGCTTTGGTTGTGTTAATAAGTACGTTCTATTCGAATTTATAAGTCTTTGTTGAGATTACTTTTTTACAGATTTTTAAGCATAGTTGGCATTTTCAATTTTTTAGTTTTACCTCGCAGTTTCTTTCGCTTCCAACAATATTTACGAATTCTGTTTCACATTTTGTTTCGGAGTTTTCGGAGCTATCAAAACCATTTTTAATCAGATCACCAAGTTAAGTCTAAAGAAAGATCTTGAGATGCACCTTCTTGCAAATTGTAATGTATACATAAATCCTCCAATTAAGAAAATGTTGTCTTTTATTGCAAAACCTGTTCAAGATTCACCTGACATTGCACGTACATAAATATAACTCAAGGTAAAGAAGTACCAGCTATTATTTATGCATTATTATTCTTGTCCCATAGTAGAAACCTTTAAAGCTTTAGGTAATATTGATTAGAGTACGGAATAATAAATACAAATTATAGCTTTTGCTGCTTGTTGCCACCCCTAGACGCGCTAAATGTCAACAAAAATCCTTCAAGTTTGTAAAGAAGTGAAAATGAAAGCCTATTGACATACATTTTAAAAAAAACTCGCATATATTTCCTTGTCATTTTATTTATTTTAATTGCTTTGGGTATTTAATGCTAATATTTTACATAACCTCTAGCATTCTAATAATTTATTATCATATTGGTTTTATTAGATCAATTTATACCTACCTCCTAGACGCTGGTAATTTGAATATCTGCTTTAGTTATTATATAAATGCAACAATGATTTTTAATTAGAATAACTGAATATTTTGCCTAGAAGAAAGCCTCGCGCGACAAAATTTAAAGCTGTAGCCACAGACTTCTCACTACAACTCTTCTTTTTTTACCAACTTAGGGGTGGAATTTGTTGCGCCAGATAACAATTCAAATGATTGTTTGTCAATAGTTTTTTTTATTCCACGATATGGAATTGGCATGCGTAAGGGCTCTTCTTGATACAGTAGTACAGTAATATAGATTGATGGTTCTGAAGGAGGTTTCAACATTTATTTTTTTGTCAGCATTACTTAAGGCATAACATCTAATTTTGTTAAATATGTTAAAAAGAGTCTACAAGAAGAAGCTTGTGATGTTGAATCGTTGTTTTGCAATTCAACAAGTCTTACCATTTTTAATAGTCTCATTCAGGAATAAAAACAACTACTTCTACGTGAAACGTAGGCTGTATGAGCATTACGTAACAGCAAATGTCGAATTGAACGACATGACATTTTTTGATGAGTTTGTTATATGACATAATATTACTGGTTCCACTTTGAGATTAGAAATATAATTATTAAAAGTGCGTTTTTTGTTGTTAATAACATCTTGTTTTGTTTGTTACAACTGCTCTTAAAACATGTTTGTCCAATTAATTAAATGCAACAAAAACATTGACGCAGATAATTTGAAAGACACAGTGGCCCTCGAGCCATTGATGTGAATGATCTTGGATCGGGTTTTGTGGCCACCTGTCTTCCTGTGGCAAGTACCTAAATCAAAGTATACCTATCTTATGTATCTCACCACATTTTGGTTTGTGTTAAGGTATAGATAGTGCATGGGTGTTATAACCCACTTTTATAATTTTCACGTGAAGGAAGCAGTACATTTTTCAGTTTATTATTTTTTTAAATCAGATCTCTTGAGTATTTAGGTATGCAGCATATTTTTTAAAAAATTTAAGATTTATTCTAAATGGGCGAACCAAACAATCGTCATTTTAGGACGTCATCGGTGATTAATATACCTACATTCATTGATGAGAAAACGATGGGTTTTTCATAGTTTTTTTCCAGTCCCAACCTATTTAAAAAATCATAATTCTACCAATTAATATAGATTTCCAATAATTGAACTTTTACTTTAAATTCTATTTCAATTAAAAATACATTTGATGAACGACTGGTTTTACGCGGAAAAGCAATTTCACAAGGTTATCAGAAATCACGTTTAATTGTGTAGGTATACATAAACTAATCAAAGCATCGTTATAATTATTCTAAACAAAAATTATTGTGAATCATCCGACTTCCATTATACCTATAGCCATTATGCTGGAATATTATGTAGGTAGTTTAAAAGGGTGACTCTTTTTAAAGTGTTACAAGCTCATTCCTATAAAACAGCATCAGAATTTGGACGTATTTAGTAACCAATTTTAGATTCGAATACATAACTTTTAAGATCGCATTTAGGCGCTATTTTTTATGGAAATGTTTGGATTCGAGATAATGCAAAAATCAAAATCATTTTATTTGTTCCAAAATGTGAAAATAAAGAAATACCTACTACTCTGCGTAGGTATACCAAGCCGTATTATTAGGAGTAA
This sequence comes from Ceutorhynchus assimilis, assembly GCA_917834065.1. Lineage (NCBI taxonomy): Eukaryota > Metazoa > Arthropoda > Insecta > Coleoptera > Curculionidae > Ceutorhynchus > Ceutorhynchus assimilis. The sequence goes on from OU892277.1 coordinate 14,925,360, forward strand.
AAACTGGAAGTATGCTATACTTAAAAACAAGTAGATAAGACAGAGAATTTAAACTTACAGGATATTATAAAGATTTAAAAATTTTACAAGTTTATACTGTAAACTAAGCTAAATACTACAGATTGGAAATAAGTCTTGGCCCTATAGATGTTTCTAACTAGGGAATCATATTATTTATTGACTTATCCCTAAAGTATTCACTCACATACAATTTAGGATATGTTTTCAATACAAGTGAAGTGAGGTTGTGAAAACATAACCAACATAAATTTCAGGAAGTAATTTTGTGCTAAATTTAGTGAATTTTAGAAAACTTTTATGCCTAGCATGATCATGACTCTTACTCTTTTCAAACCTATTGACACACTATTCTGCGATAAAATGAATTGAACTTACGAATACTTCTACTCTATTCATCCATCCATCCATTTATCCCTCTCTTGCAAAAAAAAAAAATATTTCAAATGAATAGCTTTTTCAATACAAGGCCAAAAATAGAAGATGGACTTGACAGTCCTGAACAAGGTTAATACTAGAACCGACCACAGAATGTACGACCATAAATAGTATTGGATTGGTAAGGAAAGACATTAAATGGTCAAAAAGTATGCAAGAACAACTTGGTCCACCAGATGTAGCAGATTTTCAGCAGTGCGTCACGAGCAAATAAAAAAGCCTGGGAGCCACATGAAGATACCCTGAACGAGTCGAATGGCGGTTCTAACTTGCCCAAAAACTAAGGCAGTAGACGAAAACACCTAGCAGCCTATTGCAGGCAAGAAGGAAATTAAGAAACCAGAAATCGATTACCAGTAAAAAAATTAAAAAAAATAAAACACAAACAAGTTTGTGTGAAATCCTGGAAGTGGGAGAAGTAACCTGGTGGAAGTTGAAAACAAGAGTGGAAGTATAACAGAAAAAGGTATTGTAAACCAAGCTTCGAAAGAACTGCCAGAAATTTTATATGAAAGAAATAGAATTTATTGTTGGGAAATGGACTAAGAAATAAAAGAACTTGTTAATTATCGATATTCAATATATTTATTATATCGAACACAGCGTGGAAAGCAGAGCGTGTGAACTCATAGAAATAACTATACGAACTGACTCAACATCAAGACAAACCCTTTCTTAAGTAAACGATTCCTCATCTGTTTATCTTACATATAAAAACTATTATAAACACATTCAGTCATCCATAGCTGCGATATAAATTAGCAAAGTATAGGCTAATAATCAAAGTTTTAATTTATTAATTTTTGTTTCACTGATATAAATATCAGTTTATCCAACACGCCACCTCAAAAATTTGAATTTATACTAAAAGTGTAATACAACTTAAACCTAGTATAACATAAATAGGCCTGCTTTCCTTATGTGTGTCTTTTGTGGGGAAAATTACGATAACGGTCCAGCATTTGCTGCTCGGGATTAGGGAAAACCCAGAAAAACCTAATCAAACCATTTAACTTATTTACTAAGCCTAATTCCATTCTAATTTCTCAAATTTCTCTTGCATCAATGGTTTGGCAAACATGTCTGCTAGTGGTTTATCTGTGGACTAATTAATATTTTATATTAATTACGATCGATTCAATATGATTTGATCTTTTGTGATTTGTTGGATTATTTGTAATACTTATTGAGGTCCATTGTTGTCCTCCTAGGTCATAATTGACTCTGATATTAATGTTTATGCATATTTTCTGCTAATGATTTTAATCAAAGTTCCTCTTCAAAAATAAAAACCATATATTCGGCTTCCGTAGATGATGCCGTTACTGACAACTGCCTTTTTGTATTCCAACATATCACACAAATTTCAAACAGTTTAAATAAATATCCTGATGTGCTTTTTATATTGTTTATATTATCATCTCCACCTTCCTAGTCAAGATTAATAGAATCACTCAAGAAATTGATACATTCACAAGTAAAATATTGTGTCAACTTCACATTGATTTTACCCTTAAGATATCTAAAGACCCTTTTCAAATATTGCCAAAACTCTTTATTATTCTTGTTTTAATACCTGCTCAAAATATTAACAATGGTACTTAAATCAGGCTTGATATACATAACATAATATACATTAAACAGACGATTAGATTCCGGCAAGGGCTATCATGTTTTACTTCTGAATTTAAACCAATCAAATTCAGTTTACTAGGAAGTGGAGTGCTGACACAGCTGATGGCACAACAGTCATTCATATTAAATTTATGTAAAATAGTTTTCATGTAGATTTGAACTGTACCTATATGAAAATTGATCAAGAGTGGATAATTTTATTTTTGATTACCTTTTAATTTTATTACCCAAAAATAGTTTACTGTCAAATACCATCTACAGAACTACATAAATAATTTTACATATTGCACCTTTATCTAAGATATAAATACAGTGGTTAACTGATGAATTTTCAAACCCATTTTCTTTATGAACTTTTACTATTATTGCAAACTAACATCTAGTGGTTTGTTTTAGTTCATAGATACAAAGCCTTGCAAACTTGTTTAGGAGGTTGACTTGTCACACCTTGAGCCAGCTACCCTTCAGCCTTCAGGAACCTTCATAAAAATGGCTTCCTTCAATGTCCCATCCGGGAAAGCTGTTTTTACATCCATATGATGTATTAAAAGGATAAACTGATTAAAAACGTTATTATAAACCAGAAACCTACGATTCTCGCCACCTGTGCAAAGATTTCATTATAATCTACCAAGTAATGTTGACTTAAACCACGAGCATCTAAATGGTTTTCCAATTTCATCATTTTCAATGGAAAATATCCATTTACAATCCACTATATTTTTATATTCGGGTCTTGATACTAACGACTACGTTTTATTTACCAATAATGAGTGAATCAATATCATTTGGCAGATCTGTTTTAATCACAGATTCACTATACTCATTATTTAGTTTAATGAGTTTATTAGGGTTAACATTTACCTACTTTCTTGAATTGTTACTCATCTGATTTAGCTATATCAGATTTAATAATTAAACCACCGATCTTGACAAATTGCCACTTTCAGGGGAAAGGTTTTATTAGACTATCCAAGATGCTGTCGAACTCAAATTAAAATGTCCGCCAAGAGGCACACAAACCCTTTGTTTGCTTGTCAAAGTCACGTGTTTTGGATAGGCTAATTACCAAAGTGTTACATTCATTTTTGATACTTTTTCAGTTCAGTTCACTTCAGTTTATTAATAACTACTGATCTTGACAAACAATCAGAGGAAACAGCTTTATCATCAAAGTGTTTTACATTCACTTTTTCATAATCACTATTAGCTACTAATATTGACTTACTCGAAACCCTGATTGAAAATCACTGGATAGTTTATTTCTAACTACCTATAAACTCAACAAGTTGCATATACACACCATTTTCCCCAAAATTTTGTCAATAGTGCAAAACAAATTTATTGGATGCAATTCACTGGAGGATTTTAATTTAACTACTTTGGGAATCGTGATTATAGTGGAAACTGAATGAATATCATTTGGCAGATCTGTTTTAACCACAGATTTACTATAATCATTCATTACATAGTTTGATAAGTTTGTGTGTTAACAGTTAGCTACTTTTTTGGATTGCTTGCTCATCTGATTTTGCTTTATCAGATTTATTAACCAGCAATCTTGGCAAACTGTCAAAGGAATCAGTTTCATCACCAAATTGTTATGCATTCACTTTTCAAACTTATCATTAACTAACCACTGATATTGACAAAGAGTCAGAAAAATTGGCTCTATGACCATAAAAGTTAAACATTTGATTTTCAAGCTTATTAGTTACTACTGATCTTAACAAACAGTCAGAAAAATCAGCTTTTACAATTAAAGTGTTCTATATTCACTTTTTTCAAGCTTGTTAGTAATTACTGATCTTGACAAATAGTCAGAGGAATCAGCTTTATGACCATAAGTGTTCTGCATTTACTTTTTCAAGTTTATGATTAACTACTGTTCTTGACAAATAGTCAGAGGAATCAGCTTTATGACCATAAGTGTTCTGCATTTACTTTTTCAAGCTTATGATTAACTACTGTTCTTGACAAATAATCAGAGGAATCAGCTTTATAATCAAAGCGTTCTACATTCACTTTTTCAAGCTTATTATTAACTACTGATCTTGACAAATAGTCAGAGGAATCAGCTTTATGCAGATTAAAAAGGCTTGGAGGACAAAAACAAATTTGTCATATCTACAATAATATCCTTAACTACAACAAACTTATGACTAACCACATCCCACACTTCATATTCATTTCGTTCATAACCAACCAGTACAGCTTTCCAGGATTTGATATCAAATTTTGTTTTCCTGGTTTTTATGTACCTATAAACGGTATTATGGAACCAAACACTTATGAATATTTTACTTGAGGCTTTTTACTACGCCACATTTCCTATGGTGTTTCAGATTCTTTTAAAGTTTTAGTAGGGGTCAAACTAAGTGAGAATGCTGCAGTTAAAACTGCCTCCAACTTTTTTTTTCTATATAGCTGCATCATTTAATTTCTGGGGTTCATGGAATTGTCAAATGATGACTTATCTTTTTGCATACCAAAAATCTCTCATTTCTGTAGCTAGATATTCACCTTCATTGTCACAGAATACATTGAAAATCTGTAAATTGAAATGTGCCCCACTTTCAGCAACTGAATCTTGAAACATACAAAATACATATGACTTATGACTCATCAAATATGTTACACAATAGTAAGTAAATTCATGCACAAACAGTACCTACAATGTTTTTGAAATGGAAGTCGCGCTTGTTTATGCACGCTCCACATAAATACTCATTGTATAACCTGATCGATTTGCGCCCTAAGTCCTCGATCTCTATTTTTTTTTTTTTTTTGTTATAATAATTTAATAATTTAAACCTCACCAATGTGGACCAATCGTTCAAACCACAATTGATAATTTTTATTTTCATTTAATCGTCACTATTTGCTTGAATAATAGTGTTTTTTTTTTAAATTTCCAATAACAGTGAGTTCAAGAGCAATTATTATTAAAGTGTTCAAAGACTTACCCATAAATTATAAGCTTACCGCCTTTGTAAATACTACCACTTTTTTTTTTTTTTTTAAACAATATTCATACTACCCTTTGCATTTTTCTTACGGACAGCAAAAAGACTTTCCTGTATGCCCATATTACTGGGAATACTAATTGTGCCCTTTTTGGTTACTGTTATAAGGGTTCCATTTTTTTTTTTTTTTTTTATTGATGGAATTGTTTTGTTTCACTTTTTTTCATTGTGTTTCAGAGACTTGTTTTTTTTTTTTCGAAATTGCGTCTTTTAAAATCGATTTTAAAATATCTTCAAATATAATTATTTCTAAATTGCTGAGCTCTGATGTTCTTATCTAAGTTCAAGCTCTGTTAGCATAAAGCCTTTTGTTTCTTTTTAGTTTCAAATTTTCCATTGTCACATTAAACACTCCCGGTTTCCACAACCGCAATGAATACACGTACACTGGGCCCATAACCTGTTGGGAAATGGACTAAGAAATAAAAAAACTTGTTAATTATCGATATTCAATATATTTATTATATCGAACACAGCGTGGAAAGCAGAGCGTGTGAACTCATAGAAATAACTATACGAACTGACTCTACATCAAGACAAAGAATTACAAACCCTTTCTTAAGTAAACGATTCCTCATCTGTTTATCTTACATATAAAAACTATTATAAACACATTCAGTCATCCATGGCTGCGATATAAATTAGCAAAGTATAGGCTCATAATCAAAGTTTAATTTATTAATTTTTGTTTCACTGATATAAATATCAGTTTATCCAACATTTATTCCGAGGAAGACCAAGAACCATAAGATAACTGGAGAGGAGTCATTGATTGATGACTCGATTACTATCAAAGGTTCCTGTTTATTCCAAAAGGTAAGGGTTTTATTCAATCTCTGCTTAAACAACAGTACACTACTGCTCAGTAAGAAAGGAGATATAGCATAGCTGAACTGGCGAACTATAGACCATTAAGCCTCTTAAATCATCTCTATACCCTTTTTACACAAATATTAACCACAGGACTGGAAAAATGGACACTCAGCTGCTGGAACAAACTGGCTTTGGAACTAGATTGGAACCAATTACCACCTGCTGAAAGGCGATAATCGTGTTGATTGGCATATTTATCGAGTTCAATAGATCATTTTTGGTTCTGGCTTTCGTTGACTTGCATTATGCTTTCAATATGGTTCAAATGGTGTGCTGGCGATACTGAAAATTAATGCATAACATCTATAAATACGCGATTATGGTGGTGAAGATCCACTACACTATATAATAGATTTAATCCAATTAATAAAGGAGTGGGGCAAGGGGACAAGATGTCTCCTAAACTCTTCCCTTTGTAACCTGGACCATGTCCGAGCTTGAAAGAAAAATAACTTTCCCACAGGCAGCTTTCAGAAAATTTCTAAGGGTATTTGAGAACAATCCGCCAATATGTCGAAAGAGAAAAGTCTTCCGTACTGCCGGTCATGACCTATAGAGCTGAAAGAAAATTGATTTCGCCTTTTCATCTGGTTCTGGTATTGGTTCTTGTGATGAGATAACAAGTTACAATATATAGAGGGTGTTCCAACAAGGACTCTTAGAATACAAAAAGCACTGTATGTAAAAATTTTGCAAATAGTTTATTGAACTTTCAATTGTAAATGATGACATTGAACATGAAACAAAATATCCCTCAAATGGCTAGGTCAACGCGGCACTGTTGACAGCAGGTGTATCTATACTCGTTTGACGAAATTTAAGAAGACTTTTTCGAACATAACCGGCTGGACTTCACGGACATTACGCTCGATTTCTTCTTTGAGTTGTCGAATAGTCTTAGAGTGGTTCACATAGACTTCACTTTTTAAATAACCCCAGAGGAAATAGTCTTAAGGTTTTTGGCGGCCAGTTTTGGTCTCCAAATCGAGAGATGACACGACCTGGTAACTTTTGCAATAACGTCAATGTTTCGCGAGCGGCCGGCGTGGCAGGTGACGGGTCGCGCCGTCCGGCTGAAACCACAAGTTGTTTACTTCCATTCTATGCCGGTATCGATCACTATTGATTGACAGTCACAGAGGCATCATCATCATTTTGAAAAAAAGAATTGTCCGATGATCCGTCCTGCCCACATGGCGCACCAAACTGTCACTTTCAGGATGCATTGAAATTGAAAGCTCGTGCACGACATTTGGATTTTCTTCCCCCCAGATCCGACAGTTCTGTTAATGCACAAAACCATTAAGGTGGAAGTGCGCCTCATCGCTAAAAATTATTTTGTTCTGGAATGCGTCGTCAATTTCTTGTTGGCGATGTTACTACGCTGTCTATGATCGGCTTCAGCTCTTGTGCGAACTGCATTTTGTAGGCATGAAGATGCAAACCCTATTTCAAAATACGTTGTTAATTCCTGGCCGCTATGCTGGATGTAAGTGCTTGGATGTTCGGTAACACTGGCTCTCTCGGAGGCAATCTTCTCGGGAGACCTTCCAAAGCGGCGCGGCGACGCCTTAACACTTGTCTCGTCTTTCAGTGCAAATGTCCGCTCAAATTTGTTGTGATCAAATTTTCAACAGTGAACCGCGTCGGACGCTTATGTACCTAGGCCGAAATGTTCACGTAATATGCGCATTGTCACTCTGAAGTTTTCTCTATTGCTGTAATGAGTTTACCATTAATAAACGTTCATCAAGAGTTGAACGCGGCATTTTAGTGAATATCAATGTTTTCACCGAACACGTGCCCAATATGGCCGACTTGACACTTGACAGACAGAAATGACGCGCGATTTAAAATTCAAGTTCTTGTTGAGACACCCGTTACTATGGTATCTCAACTTGAAAAAACGTTTCCAATATCTTTATTAAAAAAGTTTAAACAAAAACTTTTTGTCTTTGAAAACAAGTCTCACAAACAATAACTGGTAATTGATATTAACAAAAGAACTTTATGCGCAAAGAGGAAAACAAAAATTAAAATACAACCTAGTTAACAACTTGATTTGAATTGTAAAATTATTGAACTTCTAGTTTAGATTAGCGGCACCTACGCCCCAAACCATATGTGTGAGCATGTTCCTATCCATTGTTTTGTATCGTAGAGAATAGAACCTCCTATGTTTGTACTATGACTTCATGAATTAGAAACAAACCTTGATGTTTGCTTACCGACAGTTTTATTGATTTATTTTTGGCTTACAACGATTTATTAACCTTAATAGGCATTATTATACCTACCTACGTTAACCTACATATTACACAATTATCAATTTATTTAATCAGCCTGTCAAGTGCAAAAATTTTGCCAGGGCTCACGTTTTACGGCTATATTTTGGTTGCTGATGCACTCGACTATTTTTAGAGGAAAAAGTGTTTACGAGGATGTGAAAACCTCAATATCTTAATAATTTGCTGACTTCATCATAGAATCATATCCGTCTACTTTATAGAACTGTTCGTACCCACTCTTAAAAATATCAAAGACGAAGTTGATAAGTTTTTTAGGTGGCGGTACTTTTGTTCTCAGTATTCGAATTTTAGAGCCGTTAAAAATAAACAGGGGGTTGAATGTGCTCTAACCTAACCACATTATACTTACAGACCTTGGCCCATGCAATACGTTATATTGTTAAATTTAACGACGTGTCAAATTCGTTATTCGAGATAAAAGTATCGGCCCTAGATGTATATGTTTTAAAGAAATGCTGAAATATTAATAAAATCATCATCTAATCAGACTTGATAATATGAAATTGATCATGAACTGAGATGGTTTGGCATACTTTTGTATGGCCTAAAAACTTTTGTAAGTATCGTTTGCCCTATGCTATGCATATGTTTTCGTGTGTAACGGCCTTAAGGTGCGCTAAATAATTGTGCTAGAACTTGAGATACACAATTTAAGCTGTGATAGCTTTACTAGAAATTGATATAGTGAACTTCTTGGTAACATGAGATGTGAAGGGTTTACTAATTGCCTTCTCGCATTGAATAACGGCGTATAAAACTTATTATTCATAATATATTTTAGCTACTGTAATTTTCATATACAATTAAATAAAAAATATTTGTTAACATTCACAAAAGACGCCTCTACGGTTAAACTGAAACGTGGTTGCGTCAAGGAATGGTGTGCACTTGGAATAGTTAATAGCAGCAGATTTATTTAAATGGACTTCCCGTTGGTAAAGTTGTTTTTTTCGAATGAACAAACTACATTGAAACTGTGATAAATATACGAATACTAGAGATTTGCACTATAGGATAAAACGTAAAGAAACCGGTGAAGAAAATTACAAGCTCCAGCAATCATTTGAGGAATGTTTTAATTCTAGATTAAACAGTTGAAATAGAATAAACGGTAACAGTGAAATGAATAAGAGTGAATTAGTTTCACGAAAATCACTTAGAATACAATACATATCATATACATATATTTGTGTCTCTCCAGTCTCCACTGGGCTTCAAGTTATAGACTGTGAGATAGGGCCTGTTTAGTGGAGTCATTTTTTTTTGTCTGGCATTTTGAGGGCTGAATGTGGCTACTAAGCTGATGAGAATATGCCTGGTTTTAATGCCTGCCTCCCGTTCGAAAGTTTGCAGAAGAAAAAAATTGATTTACATGAGGAATTTTTTTTTAATGATCTCAAATTTTTTGGCTTCTAAATAAAAGATTGACATTGATAGATAATTCACCCATAAAAAATACTAGATGCTTTTCAATAGCTGAAAAAAAGGGGATGAGTGTCAACTTCCAAGAGAAAAGAAAAGAACCTGCCGCGTTTACTTTTTGTCTGATAATCGAGAGAATGAAAGGTTTTGTTGTGAAAATATCGCTGAAAAATCGCCAGACGGTAATCCCAGTTCGAAGTCGAGTTTTCCGGCGAAACATTCTGTTGACATTTCGAACAGGTGGCAAGCACTAAAACCACCTATATTCTCATCAGCTAACTAGCCACATTCATCCCTCAAAATGCCAGACAAAAAAAAATTACTCCACTAAACAGGCCCTATCTCACGGTCTATTATATTTTGCGTCGTTTTTCGTTACTCTATAATCTAGTCGGCATGATATTATATTGAATATTTAACATAAAGTGCCAATTATTCTAATCGCATGATACACTTTGTTTTTTTTTGGATAAGAATAAACTAGAAACTTATTATATCAATCTACGACTGAGTTCTCTTTCTATAGTCTAAATTAAGTAGAAAATTATAATTATGTATTATTAAACATTGGCTAGCTATAAAACAAACAAATTACGATTATACCTATGATATGGTATAATAGTGATACTTGCAAAACTATCTATTCGAGAAAGAAAGTAGCTATGTATGTATCTGAAATTATATCATGTTTTGTTTGAAGCAAGGCTATAAATTATCATAAAGAAAACGACATTTTAGGTAGATTTCGATTTATTCGAATTATCTGAACTAGTTCGGAATTAGGTACCTATTATTTGATGGTCTAAGGTTTGATGGATATCAAATTGACCATATTAGTTAGGTTAAGAAAAATCGGGCGCGAAATTTAAACACATTTCAACAAATTTGACAGCAATGTATTTCTTATGGGGGATTCAAAAGAGTGATTTTCAGACGGGAATATCTTGGGTTCTGGGCATTTCTTAGTATTGGAACCTATTGTACATCAAACTTTGAACATATTTCTCTATAATTCATGCTCTAATTGTTTTTTTAGACCTATGAATTAAAAATACAAATGATTTTAATTAAAAGTGTCTGTTTTCAGTGGACGTACGTCGAGTCTAAAACCAGCTGAGAGAAAGTGAGGTTGTGTGTTGTGTTATGATTGTTGGTGAATTGTTTATTTATTTATTTATCACTAGTTCAGTCATTTATTTTTCAATTTTTTTGGATTATTGAAGTACATTTACTAACCAAGTATGTAGGTGAACTTTTATTTTATTATAATTAGGTACTCATATATACTTATGAATGAATCAAGCAAGGACATACGTATTTTATACAAACATCGGCTTCTTAAATTGGTAATATTTTTATTTTAACAATGTTTATTCAACTTTCAATCACTCTCTCAGTAAATTAACATATTAAAAAAACTATTTATACAACTCCATTCCATAACAAACGTTCTATCACGACTACCGACGCTTTTAAAATTGAGTCCCCATAAGACATCAATGTATTAATTTTTGAACTAGGAACCCGCGCCAATTTGCGATTCTAACCTAACTAATATCATCAATTTGTAGCGATAATGGGAAATTGATTAATTTATAGCAAAATAAACAAGACAAAATTATTTCTTCGTAAGCAAATTTCATTTATAAATAGAAATTACAAATAAAAACGCATCAAATAGTCGAAAGAAAATCTTAAGTTATTTGAATTCAAAAATTCGCAAAAATATTCAAAAGTCAAAAGATGCATACATTAAGATACATAGAAACCTTTTGCTTAAACCCTTGTAAAGAAAATCTTAACATCCCATCAGGTATATTAATTGTATGGCCCGTTTCGGTTATAACTGTACTATAGTAGTTAACCTCTCCATCCGCAAAGCATGTCAAATAATGGTTTTGTGCTATAAGCTGCTTTGTTACAGCAATGCTGGTAGAAAATGTTCATGCATAAGATAATTCAATATTAGGTATGTTACGCAATTCCTTATGAAACAATTCATAGAAAATATATCTTAACCTACTGTAAGTGAAATGCCGCCAATGGGTCATTATGCCCTAATGTCCACCTACTTTTATGACATACTTTTAGAAAATATACGAAATGTCATAACTTTAAATTTTATTGGTTGATCTTTGTTGGTTGAAAATTATATTTCCATTCTATTCACATTAATCTTAAATCATTAAAATATTGCAACATTATGTTTTTATGGGTACCTCTTATCAGCCAGCAGTTATTTTGATGTATTAAACATATTTATTTATTAAACATTGACCATTATTAGTTTTGTATTTTTTTTACCTAGTGGTTTTGTAGCTCAGCTGCTAAAGCCAGACCTTTTTTACATACCTACCTAATTCATTGCAAGATAAAAAGTAAACAACTCGAATTGCAAATTACAAGCCTACACACATGAGACAAAAGCATTTTTATGATGATTTTTCAATTACGATCTTAAAAGACTGGGTAGAGTGGTTCGGTCAGTCAGTTCTTTTTATTACACACCTGCACCTGCTCGCATGTGTACTTTTGCAAAAGACAATAAAAATAAACCAAACACCTACGCAGGCTCATTTCAATTTTCAAGATGTCAGTGGTGTTGTAATTAATTGAGTTGGTCGAATAAATCGATCGGACTGTGTTGTTGTACGAGGGTAGAAGAATTAAATTTACACGTTTTGTATTATGAACAGTGTGTGTGTTCGATGTTCTGTAGTAACGTACACTTTACTGCAATGATAAAGTTATTATGCATTCGATCGAACAGTTATTGTTATTGTTAGTGATCGGTTTTTTATAGCGAGTTTTCTGAAAATTTCCAAAACATTTTGTAGCCTTCTATTTGGGAACCAAAATGTGAGAATAGGGTTTTTATCACTAGTTTTGACATCCAAAAAGAGAGTAATTTTTCCAGAACATTGAATTGTGTTCTATTTGCAAATTGAACAAGTGATACGGGAATTTAGAGTTCGCTCACTCACATATCAAACATCAAGTTTAAAGAATGATACAGAGAATTCTATGGAAAATACACAAGAGCTGAAATGGAGCAGATTAAACCCGAAGACATAAAAAAAGAAAGCTCGATGTCATAAAGAAAAACAAGAAGAATAGAATCAGCTTCAGGAAAGTTCCAAATTTCGGCGAGAGTAGTTTCAAACCATAATCTCTGAGGAACAAACCAGGCTCGAGAAAATTTTGGAAAGGCAAAATATGTATTAGATTCAAGAATGCAAAGGACGAAGTATATGACCTGGAAGTGTTCTTCAGGAGGTTGGAAAGTTACACTACAACTTTAAGAGTAGGTACGAGATCAGGAAATGACTCAGCTTCGCCTGCAACCGATATTAAATGTAACCACCACCATACGCGGTCGCGGTCAAACATCGAGGGCGATATAAAGGCTTCAGTTCGAGACTATTGCAAAGGCTCATGGTTGGAGCTCTGATAACATGGCTATAGGTTTGATTGATTGTAGGATTATAAGGCGCTACCTTAGACCAGTAGAGACTCTCCGTTAGCTTCCCAACAATGCTACGTTGCGCTTGCTGATGCGTCACAGCGTAGTTGTGATGGGGATCAACAGCGACGGCAGATTTACCAGGTTCAATTAAGAACAAGACAACAGAAAGCTGTGGAATAGCAGAAATGCGAAAACAACTAACGGCCGAAAATTTCAACAGTAGAATTAGAGATATACAGAGAATTCTGCCCATGGGGCTGCGCATAACCGAAACATCGAGTAAAGTCCATTCCAAAATAATTCGTTGACTCTTCAAGTATCAATAAAATGTTGATGATACCCTCAACCACAAACTTCGACTACCTGTGAGCAGGTCCGGGTTGATTTTATTTATTATACCTGCCTAGGTGAGATGTACATGTAAATGTGGGTGAATGTTTTAGTTAAATTATTTAGTCTTTGTGCAGCTATATCCATGGAACCAAAAAAGCGGGCCAAAACACTTTCCGTGCGTGATCGAAGCATGATCGGCACGTGGCTTTGCATCTATTGGGCTAAAATAAACAAACCCCTCACGCTGGCCAATCGGATTTACCTGCAATCTGTAGGAGACTTCCAAGGTAGGGGAACTTATTGCTTTTGGCCTAATCGTTACAGGGTCGGAATGGTCATTTACGTTTTAAGGATCGGTGGTGTTACATTTTACGGGATATTTAGTAGTGATTTTTTTTATTAGTTTTAAAGTTTTAAATTATTAAAATGTCGGATGAAGAAGCTGCTAATATGTGTTTCAACACTCCACCTCAAAAGAGACCAAAAAAAGTGCCTTTCAATAGTAATGAAAAAAAATTAATTATGAACATTTACAAAAATGAAGTCGAAGCAAATCCCGAATTGTTAGTTGATGAAATCGTGCGAAAAGTAGGAAACATTGCTGGAGTGTCTCCAAGTGGTGTTTATGCCGTTATGAGAGAATCTAAACAAAAGCAATTATTTTCGGATTCAAAGCCATACCCCTTACGAAAGAAAATTATTGACAAGGTAGACGATTTTGATAAAAACGCTATCAGAAGGAAAGTACATCAATTTTTTTTCCGGAACCAAATGCCAACAATAGATTCAATTCTCAAAGATGTAAATGATGATCCTGATCTACCAGATTTCAAAAGGTCGACATTCCACAAGTTGTTGAAAGAATTAAGTTTTAAATTTAAAAAAAGAGGGAGAAATAGTTTGTTGCTCGAGAAACCAGAAATTGTATTGTGGAGACGAGATTATTTAACGAAAATACGGGCCTATAGAAGAGAAAATAGGAAAATTTACTACCTGGATGAAACGTGGGTGAACGCAGGCCACACTAAGTCTAAAATTTGGGTTGATGAATCCGTAGGTTCTTCAAGGCAAGCCTTCTTAGATGGCCTCTCAACTGGATTAAAGAACCCATCAGGTAAGACCTTATTAAACTCTTAACCTTAACGTGTGTCTGTGAACAAGATAATTTGCATTTGGATTAGGTATTGATTTAAAATTTGGTATAGTCTATTTCATTGCTGTTGATAGCTAAAATCGAGGATTAGGGCCATAAAGTAATTGTATTCTACTTGGTTTACAATAACTTTATGGCCTAAACCTCGATTTGTAGGTACCAATACCTATTAGTAAGCGATGGTCAAAAAGGGTCTAAAATTACTTGTTAGCTATGAAAAATAGACCCACAGTATGTATCTACCTGTGTATTTTCCAAGAAAGTTTATTATTAATTATTTTCTGTATTCATTAAAATCGTAGAGAATTGGAAGGGTTTCATCTTACCGTTCGATCAATTAGTTAAAATTCAGGTAACAACGAAAATGTGTTGCTATAGTATGAAATTTTAAGTATGTCTTTGGTAACTGGTTTTCGATTATTTGTGTTTGGTTGGACACGATTAAATCAAAATTTTTTTTTGTCTGCCTCGCAGCACATTTTATTCAGGAAATAGTCCAAAAATATGTTTTATGCATGTAAATATTCTGTTTCAACTTAAACAAAATAAATCTTGTTTCAGGAAAAGGAAAAAGGTTGATAGTGTGTCACATAGGAAGCGAAACCGGGTTTGTACCCGACGCCTTGTGGGCCTTTGAGTCGAAGAAAACGGGCGACTATCATGAGGAAATGGACGGCAAATCGTTTGAAAATTGGTTTACCAACATAATTCCAAACCTAGAAGAAAATTGTATAATTGTTTTAGACAACGCCCCATACCATTCAAGAAAAGCTGAACAAATTCCAACTACAGCCACAAAAAAAGCCCTAATTCAAGACTGGTTGCGTTCGAAAAGTATACCATTCGAGGATAGCATGATAAAAGTACAACTTTTGCAGAAAGTGAAGGAACATAAAACCAAATATAATAAATACATTGTCGACGAAATTGCTAAAGCACATAATAGAGTAGTATTACGTCTTCCCCCTTATCACTGCGAGCTCAACCCAATAGAGCTTATTTGGGCGGACATAAAAAACTATGTTGCAAACAAAAATGTTACTTTTAAATTTTGCGATCTTAAAAATATTTTCAGTGAAGCTGTTTTGTCTATCACTGCTGAAAAATGGAATAATTGCGTAGGACATGTAAAAGATAAGGTAGAAGTGAAAATGTTAGAATTAGATCACATAGTTGATGAATTAGTTGATAGAAATCCGATAATAATTAATCCTAATGAATCTTCTAGCAGTTCTTCGGATTCTGAGTAACTGGACTAAAATGACAAAAGTATTTATTATTTTATCATTATTTTTTATTATTTTTGCGCTAGTATTAAATAATAGTACATTAAAATACAAGTTTCATAAGACGTGATTTTATCGCACGAGCCCTATATAGGGCGAATGCGATAAAATGTCTTATGAAACGAATATTTTATACTATTTTTTCTATTTTGGTATTGTTTAATTAAAAAAAAAAAAAATTCTTGGAAATTTTATTCTCATATTTCCTGATTTCATAGTTTAGGTTGGTAACACTACATGCCAAATATAGAAATCTTCTATTATAAAATCGTGAATGACAGTTCGATGGCCATCAGTCCGCCAGTGTTACCAACCTCCGATAAGTAAAAAAGGAGTGTCACAAAGAGCTTCTTTTCGAAACTACTTTTAGTGTCGAAAAGACTTCGATATGACACCAAAATAGAAAAACATAATTTTGAAATCGAAAACTGTTAACCCGTTTGTCAATTGTCCTCCTAAAATAGAAATGTCCCCATTTTTTTGTACTTCATTAAATGTTATATGTATATAAAAAATGGTTTTTGTTTTTCTTTATTAGTTAACCTTTGAGTAATTTTTCCATACCTAGTCGCATATTAGGTATTTAATAAAATTTGATAAAATTTCGATGGTCCCTAAGTGCGAGTGCGACTCTGTACAAGCACATCTGCCCAGGCCTCGCCGGAGGGATCACGTGCACTATGCATGACAATGTTTTGGTGCACTCCGTAGCTTCGTTGGATTTACTTTAGAGCTGTTATATTGACAAAAAAAATGTGACGTCCATGGGCAAATGATGGTAGTATTGCAACCGGAAGTGGTATTTCAAAAAAAAAAAACATTTATCGCTAGATGCCAAGGAAATTGTGAGGAACGTTTATTTAACCCTTCTGCAGAGAGGCTATAATCATAATCAAAGTGTGAGTGAATCATCCGTTTTAACCAAAACTCCATTATCTACGGTTAAAGATATCGTAGCCAAACGCATCCAGCCAAGGAAGCAACGGTGTGACAGCGGCAAGTCAAGAAAGGTTGAAGAAGCGGATAAAGAGTTGATTCGTAGGAAAATTTATGATTTGTACAGTAAACAAATAATACCTACAATAGATTCTCTAAAAAAGGTACTTATAGAAGACGAAACTGATATATTATGTAGCAGAACAAGCCTTTGGAGAATTGTGAAAGCAATGGGTTTCAAATATCAAACCATTAATAAGAGGCTAAGAGGCAAGTGCTAATGGAATCCCAGCGATTACAAGCATGGCGTCGAGAATATTTAAGTTCCATAAAACAATATAGGGCAGAAAATCGTCCGATAATATATCTTGACGAAACATGGTTTGATACCCATGACACTCCCAAAAGAGGATGGAGCGACTCAACCTCCAAATGTCAAACCAAAGCACCCTCAAATAAAGGCCAGAGGATTACAATTTTGCATGCCGGATCAGAAAATGGTTTTGTTCCAAACTCTTTGCTGCTATCCGCAAAAAAATAGCCAATTCATCATTAGATTATCATCAAGATACCGATGCAAAATTATTTGAAGAATGGTTTCAGAATCGCCTTCTTCCGAACATACCAGAAAACAGTATAATTGTGATGGACAACGCTAGTTACCACAGCCGTCAAAAAAATAAAGTGCCCAATGCAAGTAATACAAAAGTAGAACTTCAAAAATATATGATGGAAAATGATATGTATTTCGAAGAAAATTATACAAAGAAAGATCTTTTAAACGTTTTGAAATCATATAATGTTAAAAAAGAATATATTTGTGACGATCTTGCTAGCGCTTGTGGTCATACAGTTTTGCGTCTTCCTCCATATTATTGTATTTTCAATCCAATAGAACATATCTGGCATGAATTGAAGGCAATGGTTAGGAGAGGAAACACCTCTCCTACACTTAGTACTGCTGTAATAGATTTAATTAGAAAATGTGTAGATAATATTCCAGTTCAAAGCTGGAAAAATTCTGTCAATCACGTTATAAAAGTTGAAGAAACCTATAATTCAATAGGTATTAATGTTAAGCCATTAATAATTAGTTTAGGCATAGATGAAGATGACAGTGACAGTGAAACGGAACTAAATATAGATTAGGTTTGGTTGAATTGTGTATTGTATTATATTGTATTAGATATTAAGTTTTGGTAATTATTAAGATAGTATAAGATTATAACATAAATAAATAATATTATGAAACGCCTTTTTCGTTTTCATTATAATGGGCACAAAATCCGTACCTGTAAACCTTTGAGTGGGTATTAAGGAACCCGGTACCTACATAAAAGAACCTGGTACCTACACAATAGAGGCTAATAGCTATCTAATTTATGGTAGGGTTTTATAGCCGTGAAGTCAACGAAATATTTTGGAATGGACTTTAACAGCGAAAGCCATCGATAAAGAAGCTGCATCAGTAAGAATTTCAAATCAAACATGGTAAACTGTAGAACAACGCAGATGCCTTTTCCAGGCGACAATGCAAGCACCGCCTCAGAATTGATCAGCGTCGAACAGTTCCTGTAAGAATCCTTCCATCTGCAATAGATCAAGAAAGGACTTCCCAACAACTATGTCCGCGTAGGTGCAGACATCGCTGGCAACAAGGCAGACACCCAAGAACCGGTGGCCATTATTCTAGTTTCCGTGACGTAAGTCCATAGAAAAAAGACGGCCTGAGGGTAGACCCGGATGGACAGGAAAGGCGTTAATTTGACAGGCATAATATTAGACATGTGGACTGTTGGGATCCATGATCTATCAACTATAGATAAAACAAGGCATCCCGAAATTCTATACAAATGTGTGACAACACAACATCGTTTGTAGGACAGACGCGGCCGCGGCGAAGGGCTAGACGGGGCCGTGAGTGGTGATTACACTGAAAATTCAGGCTCGTGCCTGCGGCGTTGCCAAACTGTATTTTTTTTTAATGAAAACTTCTTTAGAATGGGTGTGATTTGAGACTCGATGACACGACACTAAAAGACAGACGAACGTAGTTCTATAGGATCTAGCCTGCGAGAAAATGAGAACATAGTTACATGGAGTTTCCTATTTTCTTCATCTCCTCTTTGTGAGGGGCTTCGTAGCCGTTGGTATGTGTTCGTGTATGTGTGTGCGCCTGCGTATTACGGAGCCACGCTTGAAAAGGCGTTGTGTTGCGAACCATTTTGAAATGATGGAAATATTAAATGTAAATAATAAAATGAAAAAAAATATATATTTACCTATATCAACTGGGGTACCAACCAATATTATAATTTCGCAAGTCACACTAATACTTTTAACAATGTAAGTTTGGCAATCGACGTGGAAGGGCGCATTGGAGGGGCGAAGTTTGGTTATTGATAAACTTCAGAATGGGATAGAATGTTGTCAACCGGTTTATTTGTAGATCATTGGTTGGGATGTTGAAGATTATTACGAGTAGGTATATCGGAAAAGATAGATCTAGAGAACATTATTTTCAAAGACAGGATCTAAGAATTCTGAAAGGCAGAGTACTGTTGGTAGTAGGAAGATGGGGAATGATTAGATGGTATGATTATGGATCTGAGTATAGACTCATCACGAGATTGAAGGGTCATACGGTGACGATCTATTTCGAGAGAAAGAGACTGTGAAATTACATTGTGCTGAAACGTTGACACCACTGTGCACGAACCTAGCGGGTGATTGATTTTGTATATAAAGCGCGTAGTTTGTAATTTGTAGTCAGTTTTTAATAAGAGAATTGTTGGATAAAGTAAAGTTAAAGCGATATGTGAATTAGCTCCATAAAAATTCCTGTTAGCGAATAGAGTTTTATAGTGGACCCGGGGAATTCGTGACATCATTCAATCACAAAAGAGCCAAAACGTTCACTTATACAATTTAAAATTAAGGCGTTCTGTCTAATTTCGTTTGCAAAACATGTAAAAATGATAAATTCACTGTTTTACCACAGATGTCTTAGTATACGGGGCATACCATTTAAAACGAAACAGGCTAAATATCTGATGTCACTTTTATTTTTTTTTTAAATCGCTCGTACACGTAATTTGATTGTGTGAGTATTTGAAAGATTTTCAGCACTTACTCAACCCTCTAGGGGGCGTGGGACCAACCCTTACCATTCCAATTTGAATAAGGGGTCAAGTGATACCGTTTTTTAAAGAGCGTTCAATTTTCTTGCGAATGACACCAAAGGAAAGAGAATTGAACGCTCTTTTAAAAGAGGTATCACTCGACCCCTTGTTCCATTTGAAATAGTAAGGGTTGGTCCCACCCCGCCTAGAAGGTTAAAGTTGAAGTGCTAAAAATAGTTGCAGAAAACTTCCCCCTTACGTGTACGAGCGATTTTTTTGAAAATAAACGTGGCATTAGATATTTAGCCTGTTTCGTTTTAAATGGTACTCCCTGAGACTGTTAATTGTAAAAAAACATGTGTAAGTCATGTAAGTGATTGCCTATAGGTTTTGAAATTGTTCTGTACCAAAAACATCCTGTGTACCTGCAAATCTTTTGTTTTAAGTGCTTGCCAAAAATGTATATTTTGCAATGACGTACCTAACTTTTACCGTAGCAGATAAATGAATTTATCAGTGACATTCATGCTCGTTGCCAAAACCGCATTGTTACAAATAATGCGTCTAAATACAATGACATTTACACTGCCGGTCCAAACTGAATTACCAAGAAGAAAATTTTGAAATTTAAAGAGACAAAATTTAAAAAACTGCGATAGGTAGTCAGTTTAATTTTAAAAGCTCCATTCATTTGCTTAACATCGTCCATCCAACCATTTTGGTACCTACCTAACAAGTTTTATTTATTTTTTTATATGCAAATTTTGAACTCGAACAATATGCCTACAGAAAATATTATTAAGCATTTTCATTTTGTTTATTAGCATTCGTTGTACAACTGGTATATTTAACATAACGCTAACAAACACACACTTGTAATTTTTAAAATATTCTTTATGTAACTTGCAGATGTGATTTGAATGAAAAATACACATTTCATTATTATTCTGCTCGTACATTTTATTCTGTTGGTTTGTAGTATGTTGTCATTACCATCTCACATTTTACACCTATAGGATTGGCCACTCTATAACTTCATAATGTTTATATTTCTTGTATTTGCTTAGAGATATACTAAGCCAGCCTGAACCTGTTTAAGGCGTATTAGCACCTTCATTATTTTATTTTTGGAATAGTGTGACTTAGTGAATGTCGCTTTTATTAAATTTTGTTTTTGACATGGAATGCGTAAAAGGATGTGGCAAAATTTTTCTGGCTAAACAAAGAGTAATTTATTTCCTAATATAGTGACAAGTAAATCTTCTTGCTTGCAATTGTTTATTGTTGCCTCATTGACTGGTATTGTGATATACAATCATAACTTTTTGAACAACTATTAATAAACGTGTGTGTTAAACTATCTGGCATTAATAACATTTGTTATACGAAATAAAATTAAAAAATATAGAAGTATCAAACTCCGAAAATCTCATCCAATCCATAGTCTTCTCCGATGGTACCCATCACAAAAGCTGCGTTGCCTCGCTGCACAGCTAAGCTGATCCTCTGCGTGATGAAGCTAAGAGACCGCTCACAAGGGATCTTGGATGGAATATCTTGCACCAATCTCTTAGCCTCATCGCCCCAAGGACCCAATGTCTCTATTGCGATTGGAACAAAAACCAAGCGATCCACCAGCTCGTAAAATTTCGAATATTTTTTAGATTCAGCATGTGTAGCAGCTGACCCAAGTGCTTTCGATGTTTTATCTAGATATGATTTTGCCAAAGTATCATCCCAAATCGGTTGCTTTCCCTGTTTCCATGGGAAAGCAATGTGTAACGACCACCGGTCACCTTATTGATCTAATAAATACCTACACATAACCTAGTAACAAAGCATATTTAATTTACTTTTGCTTACTGGGTGGTAAACTTTTTGGTTGATTTTAGATTTTTTATAAAATGGCTTGCGTGTGTAAAATAAGATCTTGTTTCAACTTTATTTTAAGATTGATGTCTTCAATTGAATTCAAACTAAAAATTTCGAATTAAGTAAATAAAAAAACTAACTTTTTATATGAAATCAGTTGAGAAAATTCGCGTTTCAGAATTGCTTTAGTCCAGATTGAGACTTTTCCATTATTCCTATGAGGCCTGATATTTCGTTCGATTTATGTGCAGTTGTAGAGAAAATATGAGAGGTTTCAACTTCCATTGAAGACAAATTGGAGGATGAGAATTTATTCCATCATTATCACAACAATGCAGGTGGCAACGGATCTTATTTATTCGAATTTAGGCAAATTCTAACGCATTGGAGAGATTCGAGATTTGCCTTATAATTCTCGAAAAAACTGCTTAAATTTTATTACCTAAATAATTAAATTTCTCTTGAAAGTCAAAAGCCTGTAAAACACTGTCGATCCTGCACTAAAAAAAATGGTTTCCTATTCGCATTTCGGAGCAACTAATTCGTGAAAATAAGCTGTTCTGCCCCAATAATTCAAATATAAAAAGACTGAGAAATAAAAACTAAATTCGGGTTCAATCTTTTGAACCGTTTTAGAGCAGTTATCAGATGATTCGCTGATAGCGCAGAATTGCATGCGCATTGATTTTGATGACAAGAACGGTTATCGGACTGTCCACAAATTTGAAAAACCCGAACGCATCCGGAACCAGTCCGAAAATAGTATTTGCTCTAAAGCAGGGATCGATTCAGACAGTTCTAGGACCGTTCCAGAACAGTTTTAACTTTAACCCGAACGCCAAAATTCTGATGAATCCAGAACAGTCCTAAATTAGTTCGATAAAACCCGAACAAGAAAATTCAAACTGCGTACACTCCTGTCACAGTTATTGCAAGAACCTGCTTGGTCTCAGCGTTGATTTCGTGATTGTGGAAGACTCTCTCTAGAAGCCCGAACGCCGCACTAGCACACTTCAAGCGATGTTGGATTTCAGCGGCAATGGTTTGCATTCGCTGACAGATGCCTCCCAAGGTATAAGTAGTACACAAGTATTGTTCTAATTTCTGCAAAAAAATGCTCATTTATAGTTATTTTTGGGGCTTGGGGATTAGTATCCGATGCGGGTTGGTGCAGAATCTGCGTCTTGTTGAAGTTGACCTCTAGGCCGATTCTCCTGTATGCCTGGTCGAATTCATTGATAATTGCCTGAAGATCATCCTCTGTATTTGCCATCGCGACGTTATTATCCGCATATTGAAGTTCAATTATCGATGTCCTCAAGTCTGTACAGGATTTCCACTCCTGACGGCAGGTGAAGTATGGATCCTATAGATAGAGAAAATAAAGGGGGTGCAATAACACAGCCCTGTTTAATGCTTGTACTGTACTTAGTTATTTGACAAGACTCTCCTTGTCCATCGTTGCTTAGGACGGTTGCATTCATATTACATATATCATGCAGCAGGCGGAGTATCTGGATGAATTTTTGCGGACACCCAATTTTGCCAATATGTTCCAAAGAGCTTCTCTGTTGTCCGAATCAAATGCTTTCACTAAATGAAGGCCATGTATAGAGGGCGATTTTTTTTCCTGAATTTCTCTTGCATTTTTTTTTTCACTGAAAATCATGTCAGCTGTACCTCGGTTGGGTCTAAAGCCACACTGTGTCTCTGGGAGGTTCTCTTCGGCAGTTGGAATTAAACGATTTGATAATATCCTGGCAAGTATTTTTTCCGCAACAGAAAGTAAAGATATTCCTCTATAGTTTTCACATTGAGGCTTGTCTCCTTTTTTAAAAATCGTAACTATGGAGGCATCTCTAAGTTTGACGGATATGGTCTCAGTAGGTAATTTTACTTATTTGGATGTGGGTTTGGGCACTTAGTATAGGGCCCCCTTGTTTGAACAATTCAGCAGGAATGCCGTCAGTACCAGCTGACTTATTATTGTTTTCTAATTGTGCGACTACTTTTTTGTATGTAGCCGACCGTTTCTTCTGAGGCAGATGTTATTGCGGTCTTATGGCTTGGGAGTTTGTCCTGATATGATCGTCTGGAAGGCGTTCTATGTTAAATTTGCGTTTGAACTGCTTTTTTTGACATCTACGCTTTGGTAGGATGCGCAAGTGCATTCTGGCTCGTATCAGCCGATGGTCAGTCCAGCAGTCATCCGCACTTGTTAAAGCTCTCGTAATGCATACGTCATTCCGGTATCTAGAACGTACAATTATATAATCGATTAGATGCCAGTGCTTTGACCTAGGGTCTTGCCAGGAAGTCTTGAAAGTGTATCCGTTATTAGAAGTTCATGTTCTGAGCATATGGTTAGTAAGCGAAGTCCGTTCGAGTTCATTTTTCTGACTTCTTCCTCGCCGATTACGCCTTTCCATACTTAGACTCTATACCGACCCGGGCGTTAAAGTCACCCAAAAGAACAAGTTTATCAGATCTAGGTACAGATGATATGGTTCGACTAAGATGGTCATAAAATTCCTGTCTATGGTTATCGTCAGTGGTGAGGGTTGAAGCGTAGGCGCTGATTAGCGTAGCTCGTTGGTTGTTGCTGGGGTTTAGCCGCAGTGTCATCAATCTTTCGCATATTCCGGATGGAATCTCGCAGCGAGATGGTCCATAAATTTATTTTTTTATGGCGAAACTTATTCCGTGGATGCAACGTTCATTTTCTTAAGAGTTAATAAAACTTTTTGATTGTAGGTATGATGTGTTTCTGAGCTATTAATAAAAGTTACGATTACTAAAATACACTCGCTCAATGTCTTTTTCCGGTAAACGTACTGTGTAGAATCCGTTTCTTCATTTGTTGTAAATTAAAACCAGAAGTACAGAACAAAGTTAACTTCTGTAAAGCTGTCCATAAATAAATGTTGAATGCATTCAAACGTAAGAGAAAGTACATGGTTGATTGTGTCACACGCAGTAATCCACCTTGATACACCTTAGACATGTATTGAATTTCAAATTATTTTACCATTAACAAAAATTTTGTTGTTATTTTTCACAGGGCCAATAAAAATTAGTTAGAAATATTTTTGGGAGATAAGGAATTTTTTTATAGAGTGAAACATAATTCTATATTTTGCAAAATTGCGAGGAATAAAATGCCATAGAATTATTCGTGCGTGTATGACACCTCTGTAACAGGCAGCCAGATTTGTGTTTTCCATTTTTGTTCTTTGTAGCTAGTTCTATTTTTTTTTTTTTCATATGTGTATAGCTTTTCATGATCCCGCAAGAATTATTGTTTCATAAACTCTCAAGTGAAGGTCAAACCTTTTCATGAGAGACAAATTGTGTATGCCCACTATTGAATAAATGGAATGTAACAGCTATGTTCAATTATTTGGTGGGCTAACCTTCTAATATTAAAATAATGAACATGACAGTTCTCTTTGGTAATAATTTTTTTCAGGACAAAACCAATTATTTCAATATAGTTTTTGTTATGAGTGACATGGCAACAATAACATTTTTAGCAATATTTTCAACCTTGAATATTACCGTAATAAAATTGAAGCAGTAGTGACAGAAAGGCTACTCAACAGCGTTTATGGATAGAATCTTAAAAGTTTTTTTTTGTCTGTTTGACTTTCAGATTTAACATCCCTGCTATAATTATTTGATATAAGTACATACATTCATTGAACACATGACTAGGTCTCTTGAAGCTAAAATAAAATTTCATAAAATTCAAAATCAAAGAAGAAAAAAGCTAGCCGCTAGAGCAAAGTGGGGGATTGCAAGAGGAATATGTCATGCCTTTGGCGATTTTTTAATGCATGAAAAGTACCATCAATGATATACAGTGTCCCCCATAATGTTCGCTACATATGGGAATCTTTTTCATTTGTAGTATATGGAATTTTTTTTTATGTGCGATCGATCCTGCATGTCCGATAACCTAAAAACACATTTTGACATTGGTCTCGTGATCACTATTGTGGCGGCAAATTCGAAAATTTAGATATGGAAACGCGAAAAGTGGGGTTAGATGGCAAAATTTTGGAAAAAATTATTTGAAAAAAGTGATTAGAACAATGTTTTAGGACTGTCTGTGAAATTTGGAGGAAAACCAACAAAAAATAGGAAATTACTTGCTTTTCGCCATAGATCTCTTATCAAATAATATTATACAATTTTTTTTATTGAAATAGTCCAAGTACCTCAATATTTAATGTGTAGTGGTAAAACAAACTTACATTCTTCATTCGAATGATTCCTAGAGGATTAAATAAAAGTATTCGACTAGCACATGGAACTTTTCTGTAGCAATAGCCTCTATCTTGACAGTTTCTGAGATTTCCAATAACTTACTGTTGATACAACAATTGAAAAGAACCCTTATTGAAATTTTTTATTAAATATTTCAATACAGTTCTAAAACACCTCACTTAACTGTCAAGATACAGGGTATTGCTACAGAGAAGTTTCATGTGCTAATCGATCATTTTTATTCAATTATTTAGGAAGATTTCAATGAAGAATTTAAGTTTGTTTTATCAATCCAATTAAATTTTGAGGTACTTAGACTATTTCAATAATAAAAACTGTATAATATTATTTGATAAGAGATCCACGGCGGAAAAGAAGTAATTTACTGTTTTTTGTTGATTCTCCTCCAAATTTCGCAGACAGCCCTAAAACATCGTTCTAATCACTTTTTCCGAAATTTTGCCATCTAACGCCACTTTTCGCGTTTCCATATCTAAATTTTCGAATTTGCCGCCACAGCAGTGATCACGTGACCAATGTCAAAATGTACTTTTAAGTTATCGGACCTGCAGGATCGATCGCACATAAGAAAAAATACATATCCTTCAAATAAAAAATTTCCCCATATGTAGCGAACATTATGGGGGACACTGTATAACCCATTTAATTTTTTTTTCAAATACAATTATAAAGGTCCTTCTATTTGTCCATTAACTGTTCCAGCAGAAACAAAGTCAATAAACGGGTTTGTCTGAGGTGGACCTGGCCATACGTTGTTCAAATTGATGAGTCAGTCATTACTTGAATTGATGGTAACTTGATTGATGGTACCTAATACTTGCATGGTAGAAGATTCCTGAAATTACTTCTTTTTGATCCTAGCCTATAAATAAGTGTTTAATAATGAATAGTTTTTTTGGTCTTTAAATGTGAATTTTGAAGCACTAGGTATATGGTAACATTACATGCAGCCTTACTTTATAGACCTATGTATGTATGTACCTACATATTTAAAGTTGACACCAAAATAATATGTAGTTCTAT
Organism: Ceutorhynchus assimilis; assembly: GCA_917834065.1. Lineage (NCBI taxonomy): Eukaryota > Metazoa > Arthropoda > Insecta > Coleoptera > Curculionidae > Ceutorhynchus > Ceutorhynchus assimilis. Next base: position 14,952,562 of record OU892277.1, read on the forward strand.
ATAGTTATGTAAATTGGGTATTTATGTCATATTTACCTTCGTATTTACCCAATACCATATTATTGTCAAGAAAATATACATTGTGGGGAAGAGCCGACGTCACAGTGTACGGCCGGAGTTCGTTTCCATTGAGTTCTAGAGATTTCTGCGCGTAGTTTGCGTGTTGCGTAGTTGCGTCGAGTTTCAAACTTGGCTGCGTTATTGAGGAGAAAAGGTTGTCCTGATAAAGTGAACTTATTGTGAAATGTCTCTTCAAATGAAACCATTTTGCGAAATTTCTTTTTTTATATTTATATTTGAGTCGCCCTGTAGATTTCACCGCCAATTGGTCTTTTTGTGTTGAGCTCAACAGACCTTCAGGGCCAAATGGCCATCAACATCTTATCTTCAAGGGATTGCAATATGTATTGTCCTTTCAGAACTTAACTGTTTTTTTCGTTCATTTTCGGAAAAAGGAAAAGCTGCTACTAAAAATTTACGACGTATGTCACATTTGTTCACTTTTAATGTCAAATCAATTTAAGGTCACTCGGAACCCATTTCACTGCTCCTAACATAGACGCTTGTGCAAACGAGCAGATACATCAACTTGATTATCCGTTTTTATTTATGCTCGTAATTCATTTATGCAATAATTTATCCCATAATATTGAACAAAAAATGTAAAATGAACAAATTAGTGTAAAATAGGAATAAATTATGCTCTTGGAGCTAATTCCCGAACTCGGTCGTTGACGCTGCTGCCTTTAGCGAGAAAATGACAAGTCACCCCGCATAGATAAAAATCAGTCCTAGGTACCTACATAATGGATCACTTCTGGTTCAAGTGTTGACAATGATAGATTTCAAATTATAAACCGCTCGAAGATAAAAGTTATTTTTGTCATTAGGCCAAGTAGTAGATCATTTTGTGCTGAGCTCAAGGTTTGAATTGAGCAGAGCACAAAAAGATCCTGGGGGCCGAATAGCATACAACTTTTTATCTTCAAGAGATTGCAATATTTCCGTTCACAAGTTGATCACTGCGTTTTTTTTCAATTTTCGGAAAAATAAAAGGCTTCCATTATAATTTATAACGTAGGTATGCCAAATTTGTTCACTACAAATGTCAAATTCATATTAGGTCAATCGGAACACATTTCACTGCTCGGAACATGGACGCTCGTGTAAACAAGCAGATACATGAACTTGATTATCCATATTTATTTATGCTCATACTTTACTTATTTGTGCAATAATTTAATCCAAAATATTGGAACAAAAAATGTATAGCGATCAGACTAGTGAGTGGAACATATGAATAAATTATGCCCTTGGAGGTGATTTCCGAACTTGGTCGTTGACGCTGCCATCCAGTGGGAAAAAGAAATTCGCCCTTAGATAAAAAATCTTTCCAGTCCTGGGTACATAATGGTCAATGGATCAAGTGTTGACGACAATAAAGTTCAAATTATAGACCACTCACACATTGTTTATGATTGAAAATTTTGTTTACGCCGTCTCATTTAAAGTAAATGATTATAGGTATTCGTTTACGGTCCGATACGAAACACTTTGTTCGTGTAAACTCTGACTTTACTAGAGTTAGATTATAATGCATGAATCTCCATCCAATATTTCAATATAGAATCATGTATTTAGAGGTCCTTGAGTAAGCAGAAAAAAAATCATATTTACTTGAACTTGCAAATTGGAGAAAACAAAGATATTAAATAGTTTTTGGAATATGCCGCTCGCAGATATAGTTTTTAGGTAAATGTCCCAGTTTACTTGAATCAGCATAAATTGGTGGGATCAAGTCATGTTGATAATGTGGAAATACGCAGAATACCTAGTGATACAATTCGAAGAATTCCGTTGCTTAAGATAAGAAGGTTATATAAATAATTTAAATTAAATATTAAAGCCGATAAACATGAATAAAACTATATATAAAAGCCTTCAATATGCAAGATCGCTTGACTGCATATTACCGTTGATTGAATATTACTGAGATGGACAAGAAAGAATTGCTATAGATAAAAGTAACGAACTTTGCCTACTGCCAAACTAAAGACACTTAGATACTATCTAAATAATTACCTATTGTTTCTTTAGTACCAACTGCATTAAACAACTTGGGCATGGTGTTTTGCTTTTAGAAATGCGTTATATGTGTTTATTTCTATATGCTGTACAACCTTATTTGGCACTATAGCAAAAAATTAATTAGACCAATAATTTAAATTTGCAAGGCCATCACAAGACTTGCACGATATTGGTTCCTTTTATTATAATTACTATATTATGTACGCTGATCACACTTCTGAAGAAACAAAACATTTCAGAGGTTCGTATTATTATTATGTGCATGCAGCTTGCAACTTGCAACTTGTTTTAAAATCTTTTTCTACTAATGCAAACATAATAACCAGATGAATTTTCGGAAGGCCCATTGTGAGAATTTAATTATATTTTCTTGAGTCAGTTGATAATACATTTTCTACACTTATAATAAACAATTTGACATGTAGGTACTGTACTATGAGATTGTTTTTTTTTTCTAAAATAAGGGGTTCTATAATTTCAAAATAATTTAACATAATGCTTTCAACACACATATATTTCCCAATAATGAGTGAAGTACACAAACAATACATACATATAGTCATAGGTGTATAATTTCAGGCCAATATTAATGCCTCAGTACCGCATAAGTCACGGCTAGACAAAACATAAAACCTCAAGTAAGTTCATGCCTAAGCCTAAATACTTCGCAGCCTTGTTTTACATTCCATGTAATTTTAAAACCATTAAAAAATAAATAAACCGCACTTTGTTGCAGTTGAAATACAAATCTCACTCACGAATGCATAGGTAAAATATTTACCTGGGCTTTTTGTATATTATATGGTCATATTATTTTATACCTTATTAGGTAATACTAAAACTTACATAAGGAACATTTGTTTGTGTGTTTTTTTTTTTATTTCCTAAAGAAATATCCAAATTTCTATTTATTTCAATGTGTCAGTGTATTATGAGATGCATTAAAAAATTATCATTTTTAGTATTTAACCAAAGTTTAACTGTAAAATTATTGACTTTCCAAAACAAAATAATTATGAATAAATAACCATTAATTGTATAGCTTTTTGTGCTGAAAATAAAGTTTCAAATTTTCGGACCAAAATGTAATAATCTTTGCTTTTTGTGGTTGATATGGAGGTAGATCACAATATTTTTGTTTTGTCCCACAAGAAAATAACATTTTTAACTGCAGGCATCTATTTTTCCGGGAGTAAAATCACATCACTTGCATTTAATTTTGCGTTAATTTAATTCCTGTAACACATGCCAAACAAAAGATGCATTTAACTTCAACCTGCGTCATTCTTTATTTTTATTGTGGAATTGGCAGTCAGAAAAAAAGTATATATTGTTCATGCATGAATTCTATTAGTGCTATTTTATGCTAAGTATACCAATAAAAAATGTTTTTTTTTTTTCAGAATGGCAACTACCTAGTGGAAAAAGAATCTGAGGGTATTGGAGTTTGTCCCTACGACCCAGAACACAATAGTACGGCCATCTATACCAATGGACATTTATTTACAGCGACAGTTGCTGACTTTTCTGGAGGCGATCCGCTTATTTATAGGGAACCCCTTCGAACTGAATTATCTGATCTCAAACATCTAAACGGTAATTTATATTTATGTTTCCTCTTGTTCTCGCTTTTAAATTTTACCCCCAGCTAATGGACAGTAGTCAATTCATCTAGAAATATTCATTGTTTGAGCAAAAAAAAAGTAATTTATATGCATTTATAAAGATCGGTGATCGGTTACCTCAATGTTGTAATGTTTTAGAAAAATAATACAACATAACTGAAAAAGTCCGTAGTGTTGAACATAAAAATCAATTAAACTCAAATGATAAGTTTTTATCTTGGGCAAAATATGTTCTGCGTTGGTTTTAAATTACAGTAAAAATCAGTAAAACCAGATACATATGAAAATAATATCGCCGCATAGTCTAATTGATGCGGATCTGCTTGTATTAATCTAAAAAAGCTCTTCAAACAAGAAGACCGCGAAAGAGTGGCCTGCATACAGCCACACAAGTGCTTGTACTGCGTTTCCATTTTACTTTCCGTCTTTCAAAGATGTACCTACCTACTTATAATACCTATACATACCCATACAGGGTTTCCACTTTATCTTGATAATTGACACCCCACATGTAGCCTTTACCTTTACAGAAAGAAAAAAAAGGTGTTGAATTTTATTTGGGATTTTAAAATTCATCCTCAGAAAAAAAATTGTAGGTATGTCACAAACGTCAAATTTTGTATGACTTGGACGACGCCCAATATAGGGCATCTCAACAACTTTTGTATTTACACCTCTCGTCTACCTGTGAATTAAGGGCTATAAGTGGGGTGTCAATAGAGAGTTATTGGACGTGCAATAAGGACAAGCAGTATTTAAATTAGTCTTATTTTGACATTTACGCATGCGCATTTGGGTCTGAAAATAAGGATCTCCTTAATAAGGTTACTGCTCGTCTTTATTTGTGTATGGTTAGTGGAAGGCAGTAAACTTCCCTTATTTCAATATTTCTGACATTTTTAACGACTTTGACGTTTCGCTCTTCGCTTTTCGACGATGACGTAATTTTACTTAGAGAATTTGTTTTTTACAATAGTTTTTCATTTTACCGTAGGTAACATCAAAAAATAGGTATCAGCAGAAAATCAAAAACAAAAATAAACACTTTTGTGGTTGAAATTTATTTATCAGCTGTCAAAATTATCAATACAAAATAAGGTAATACTCTAACACCTTCTAATAACTGTTATTTTCTTGGAGCACTACTAAAACCCTTTCTAAAATTAAGCTTAACTTTCCGCAAAACTATAATATTCTAACTGATCGCCTTACTGTCCATATCAAAAGCTCCCCTAGCATTGACGTCGCGGGCTGCTCAAATACCGTTTCAATCCATCCGTAATTTTATCGACAATTCTCTACTAGAAATCTCTGATAAGGGCCGCTCGATAATTCGCTAGGTTTTACGATTCCATCAAGGTCAAACTCCTTCTTCGAGAGCTCCATTTACTAGGCATATAGGGGTTGATCAATAGAAATGGATTTAAAGGGGAGGTATCTCTGTTATTTTATAACAGTGCTCCCTTTCCTTCCCTGGTCGCATCCAAGTAAGTTTATTCTTGCCTCTATGGGGCAAGACCCTTTGGCTTGGCTTCCGACGAAAGTTGAATCCTGAACACCAAGTCATTGATCTTTGTGACAATCTACGGTCCTTCCCATAGTCATACTAATTTCGGTCTTAGTACCATCTTTTGATGTGCTGATACAACCAACGTCTTCGTTGAAGGTGTTTAATGACTGCTGTTCGACGAGTTTCATCTCTTCTGTCACCGTTCAGACGTAGGCCATTCCTGGCGAAATCGTGAACCACTCTGAGTCTGTCTTGGAGATCCGCCACATAAAACTAGAAGTGCAATCGTTTGCCAAACCCTAGATCTACGGGAAGCTTTATTTCTCTTCCAGTTATCAATATTGACGGTGTGTGTATAGCTGATCGATTCAAGCTGAGACGTTCTATAAGGACAAGAAGTATATCCCGCTGTTATGCTGGTGCTTTTCCACAATCATCGAGAGATATGGAGTGCTGGTCCGATTGTCTCTGTGGACCATTTCGCGCGACTGTGGATGAAATGGAATCGTTTTCGTTTTCCTTATTTCCAACAACCTCATCAGTTGTTTCCATAATTCAGACTCCGAATTCTTCCACTGATTGGTATGAGGTTGTATTGATACCGACAGTACCTCGTGTCTGGCTATGATATTTTCCAGTAATGCTTCAGCAACTGTGGCCATTTCTTGACTGGTAAATGGTACTACTTCTGGCCACTTTGAAAATTAGCTCACGTAGCAACCAGGAAGTACTTATTTATTTCCCGACTTTGCTGTAGGAAAAGGATCTGTGATATCTACATCCAATTCTCTTCTAGGGAGAACCAGAGAAGTACTGGATTTTCAAAATAAGGTTGCCACTGCAAGGAAGAATTTTTAGTTCTAACTTGTATCAACAGTCCATAGAGAAAACTGTGATGTTCAAGGGATCTTACTACTGCCAGACGCTTCTTTCAGGTGACAAATAATTTATCTCTGATTTTCCAACCAGGGCGTTGCGTTGGTGTCTGGCACGAACCATGCATGCTTCATCCATGAGATACCTACGTCAGAACTTTAAGTCAATCTGTTTGTCATTTCCACAGAATACTGTTGTGCTGGTATATTCAATTTACATACCAGTGCTTCTTGCACTGTTTAGGAGATTACCTGTAACTCAAGCAAGAAAAATATGAAATGCTATTTATTTGTAAAATGTATGTACAAAAAAGCTTGAATAAAGGATTGTTAAAAAAAAAAATAGCTTTTTCCCGGAATAGGACAGGATTCTTTGGATTCAATAATGGCAACGATTATTGTAGGTTGGCGTTGACACTTCGTATCCTGACGAAATCTTTCTTAAAGTGAGACAGGTGTTCGTCTTGATGACGTCATCCAAGTACACCAAGCACATCTTCGCAAAATCATTTTTTTTTATAAAGTCTCAGTTGCATTACAGAATCCAAACGACATCACATTAAATTGACATAGGCCATTTCTAGTAGTAACGGCGTTCTTATCTGCATCTTTTCCTTTGAGTTCCACGTTCCATCTGGCAATATCCACTTTTTAGGTCTTGAAATCCACTTGGACGTCTTTGCCTACAAAAGAAATATTCATTCGATTAGGGTTTACAATATCCCTACAACAATCATGTGCTAGCCAAACTAAGTTCTATCATGAGTTTTTAAAATTAGCTAAAATCAAATTGACTGGTTTGTGATTGTTGCAGAACCAGCTTTCAATAAGTGCTATGTTCCAATGTATTTGGACAATCAATCGACAATTCAGTCGACGATCGTATAGAAAAATTACCTTTTTCATTTTCCTATCGAATTTATTGTTATTTTGAGATATTCTAACCGATCCAAAAGGATGTAATATTGAATATAGAAGAGGTGGGTTTGCTTTAATTTTTTTAGCTGAGTATAGAAAATTTTTATTTATGAGTTTAATTTGTGTACTTATTTAGTCGTATGAATAAAGTGTAGCAAATGCTTTTACTCTACCTTCGACTCTTTTTGCTGCATTGAAGCTGAATATGTTTATCTCAAAAAACTTGAGTAAAAGTGAAATCATTTGCTTCTATTTTATTCATATGAGCCATTATTCATGGGTCCAAATTTAAATAATTTTTTTTTAATTGAATTTTTTGCTTTTTTTTGGGTAGATATCTACAGTTTGTATTTACATTAATACTAGTACTATCGCTTCGAACTTTTAGAACAAATTTCCAGGTTCAGTAACAGAATTATTTCAATCGTTTATTAATTAATTATGTATGCTGGTAATTTGTAATGCTGCATGCCTGTTAGACTTGATAAATTTAAAAATGAAACACCTGCAGCATACGAGACTACAAATTAGAATAAAGTACCTATGTCTTAAATATTCAATAAGGCATACATATATTAATATAAACGTATTGAAGCTCTCGATCAGAGCAAGTATAACATTGGTCTATGTGGGTGTCTGAACAAAATTCTTTTTTCATTGTTTGGATTCACCCAAACTTTTTTGCGGAACCCCGTCCTGCAAAATCTGATGAAATTACCATTACATAAGAATTGAGAAAAGAAGTTTATCCATTCTCATCCAATAATTTTGTAATAGTATCAAACAATCGTAGCTCTTTGATCGTACTAATTGGTCGCACATCTACCCCTGATATTTAGTTTATTGGCGGCAGAGGTCGCCAAGTCTAAGGCTCTTATTAAATTTCAGGAGGATTTTTTTTTGTGGTTTTTATCATCGGAGGATTGCATAGGTTCAATCACAACAAATTAAACATCATCTTTAACTTTATCTTACACTAAGTATGACATAGTCATTATCAATCTTCAAAATTATTTTCGTCAAATTCCATACAATCAACCAATTTACCTATTATATCATTAAAAGTACACCCACGCACCGGGGATCTAATAATAATGTTTGGTGTAGAAGCAAGGAAGAGATTATATTTACATTAGCTCTTAAGTTTAATAATCTTGAGACCCCTTTTTGGCCGTTGGTCACGAAAATGTATTCGATATGACGTGTGTGTTCGTTTTTTTAACATGCAAATTTGTTTTTGTTATTCAAATTTTAATTGGGCTCTCACCTGCTAAGTTTGAATTATTAATGCTTCCTTAGGGCAAAAAGCATTACAATTCGTCATGGTTAATTGACTAATACACCTAAGAAATGATTAATAGGAATCAAGGTAACATCTTATTGTAGAACGTTCGTCCCGATACGTGAAGGTTACTAGAATCTTAGGCAATATTCTGTGTTTGTGTGTTAATTTGAAAATACTGAGTGGTCCGTACCAAATGTGTTACGGGTCTATTTTCCAAGAAAATATCTAATTTAATTTTCTTTAGGAAATATATTATAATTCTAATGAAATGTTTAAATGCTATTTAAAATTATTTTGTCCATCCTATAAATAAACCAAAAATACCAGTCCGTACGGTCAAGCCAAAATCAACACTTTTGGGGTACCTAACTAATTGTATTACAGAAAAGAAAAAAAAGGTGAATACTACGATGTTCATTCCTCAAGCAGTCAGTACTGTAGCCTCCTTTGCAGTGTGCGTTATTTGAGGTACGGTACTCTCAGGCGTTTTGCCGATTTACGTTGGAATTTATTCCGAATTTTGATTGTGGGTGGCTAATTTCACTATTTTAGCACCCCGAGCAATTCTTTTTGCTGATTTACTCAAAGTTTCGGGTTTAAAACTTAAATTCCTTGAGTTCTTTTTTTTTACTGGATTTACACACAAAATGGCCGCCTGAAATCACTGGTAAGTGTGCATTTTTATTCTGGAATTTTCTATAATGACGGATATTCGTTTGAATTGGTACCCGATACATTCCAAATTCTCTTTCTAGGCCTGTCTGTTGTTTTTATCTTCCATTAGTGATTCCCCCTCTAAACTTCCAATCCATGGTTTGGACAAAGTTTGGTTTGGCATACCATTTCGAGAGAATTCGATGTCCCGTAACTTCTGGTCCGGTGACGCAATCACGACGCCGACAATTCCACGACGCGTGAGCCCACGCCTTCTCGCCTTCCTGATATCTCTCGTAGCTAAATAACCCGACGCTACCAACTTCAGGATATCCAGGTGGGTTCGTTCTAATTTAGCTTAACCGTCCCAGGCTCGAAAAGCCCTTCGTACATACACGGAATCGACCTAAACACCCTGAAAAGCCAAATCACTAGTACATAAATCATCTATAGTTGAATCTTAATCAAATAAATCAAGTAATTAGTTATATATATTTCACCTTATTTAAGTAATTAGTTATTAATTTTTCTTATAAATATTTCAACCGTGTTAGCCGAAGCATATATGCAAAGGACGTTGCGTTGGTACCTTTTTGTTTCTATTTTATTTAGTTAGAGAGTATTCAACAATTTCACCTAATTTACTTAAATTAATTTGAATAATACCGATTTGATAATACTAATTACCTATAGGTACTGAAAATATCTAAATCAAGTACTTACAGTGAATCTCGGCAAACTTGAATAAAATGCCCCTTTATTATTTACGACAGAGTTTGATTTCCAAATTGGGTGAAATCCTTTAGGTTTCCCGTTTTAGATGTTTTTTTCAGCTAACGTTCTACCTTACTTTAGGGCCATAAAACGGGTGGCGTCCAAAATTATACCTATTTTCTAAAGTTCTCCTCTGATTTAACCCTCGACCACTCCCGACTGGAGTTTAGCTGGCATTCTCAGCCCTATAAGGTAGAAACTAAGTTCCTTTTCTTAAGCCCATTTGCGTAACCACCCTCATTCCGGTCATTTCCGTTTTGCTAACAGAAAAAAATGTAGCAAATGGTGGATCCAAGAGAACCTCGCAATATTAACTTCAGCCTTCGGAGTTCGCCGATACGAAAAATGAGCCTTCACTCCGATTCTGGGCTTTCTCAAAAACCTTCAATTTTGCATGTGACTTTCTGAGAATTTGATGTATAAGGACATCTTCGAGGATTTTTTTGGATTGTCCGATAATCAGGCCTATGATGTTAACGTGGCTGTTAAAATAACAGAAAATTATACATCATAGGCCTGAATATGTATACCGAGTGACGACGAGGTTACTTACCAAGCTTAGCTTACACATGAAAATAAATAGGAGATATTATAGGGATATAGAAATGTAGAATTTCAATATAAAAATATATGACTGCCAGACTAATTCAGTAAATTTGTCCGTGTGAATGGGGGTTACTACGATGGCTCAGAAGGGACATGACTATGTTTTATTGTATTAAATCTCGCACTGCCAGATTCAAATACGCACTGCTAGATTTAATCTCGCACTGCTAGATTTAAAGACGCACTGCGAGATTTATTCTCGCACTGCTAGATTTAAAGACGCACTGCGAGATTTAATCTCGCACTGCCAGATTTAAAGACGCACTGCGAGATTTATTCTCGCACTGCTAGATTTAAAGACGCACTGCGAGATTTATTCTCGCACTGTTAGATTCAAAGACGCAATGCCAGATTTAAAGACGCGTCAACGAAATATCTGAACGTATGGTTCTTGGACATCCTCCGCATGTTTTTACAGATATTAGAAAGAAACCAGATATAACCCGTGGATTATTATTTGTATAACTAGCTTTTAACCATATAATAGGTCTGTTTCTGCAAAGATCACAAACCAGTCAGAGCGAATTCATTAGTTGAAAACAGTCAGAAAACTAGTTTCAACCAATGAAATTCACTCTGACTGGTTTGGGATTCCTGCAGAAACAGACCTAATGTGACGTGAGTATCCATCAAATACAGCCACTTATGGCAATACCGTAAGGTTTTAATTTATCGTAACTATCTATATGCCACAAGAAGTTTGGCCCCTTACTGAAATATTGCATTCTTCGCAGTCGTCGTCTTCTGCGCAAATACACTCCCTCTGGATCTAATTCTTTCAGTAAGAGTCTTACTGTATTTCGACGAACTACTAAACCAGCTTGCAGACATTTTAGATACATCCATTTATATCCATGTAATTGAAAGCTTGTCTCTAACTGGTTCCTGATAAAGTCCAATATTTCAGTTGGATTGGAGTAATATAGTAGATAGGTTTTCTTCTGTACAATTTTAAGTCCTTCAAAACACGTTTCAAGTGTCTGGCGCTAATGTCAATATAACTGGAATGGATGAACCCAAAAACCACGGCAAATACTACCACTCTGAGTTGCAATAACGCTTATCTTGTAGCGGTAATTGATTTAAATCTGGCAGTGCATCTTAAAATCTGACAGTGCAAAAATAAATCTGTCAGTGCGTCTTTAAATCTAGCAGTGCGAGAATAAATCTCGCAGTGCGTCTTTAAATCTAGCAGTGCGAGAATAAATCTAGCAGTGCGAGAATAAATCTCGCAGTGCGTCTTTAAATCTGGCAGTGCGAGATTAAATCTCGCAGTGCGTCTTTAAATCTAGCAGTGCGAGAATAAATCTAGCAGTGCGAGAATAAATCTCGCAGTGCGTCTTTAAATCTGGCAGTGCGAGATTAAATCTCGCAGTGCGTCTTTAAATCTAGCAGTGCGAGAATAAATCTCGCAGTGCGTCTTTAAATCTAGCAGTGCGAGATTAAATCTAGCAGTGTGTATTTGAATCTGGCAGTGCGAGATTTAATACAATAAAACATAGTCATGTCCCTTCTGAGCCATCGTAGGTTACCGTGCGTCAAATCCGGTAGTTCTGATTTTTTGTCGAGTTATTAATGATATTGGCCCAATGAATTATTCAAGTTATCAAACTCGAAAGCCGAACGTAGCCTTGTTGAAAATGCAAAAAAAACGCAAAATTATCGCTTTTTCGAGTTTTTGCCGAATTCAACCATGAAGGAGTTTTTTTATATTTTTCCCACTTTAAAAAATTTTCAAAAATGCTTCCCGCCCCCAATCGATAGAGCTACTTTTTCTCTACAACCATACAAAATTTCAACTTTCCAACCCCAGCCGTTTCGGCTGTACAGGGGCAGCCATCCCAGGGTCCCCCGGGGGAGGAGAGGGGATAAAAATTGTTTTGGGTCGTCAAAATTAGAAGTTCTAGGTCCCCTGAGAATTTCAACTTTCTATCTTATCGGGAAGTAGCTGAAACATCGCGCGCAGGCTTCGTTTCGAGAAACTTTAAAAAGCTCTCTTTCGGAAACTGTTGCACCTACAGAGATGGTTGTGGTCCTAAATTATAGGAAATTTATTCTACTTAAAAATTCACTAAACAGTTATTTCGAAAAAACTAGGGTTAAAAACGGGAAAAACTGAAAAAATGTCGAAAATTTCGCGTTATTCTGGGCTTCTGACTAGGTTGCGTTCGGCCGTCGAGTTCGAAAACTTTGGTTATTTATTGGTCCAACATCATAAACACCTCAGCAAAAAATCAGAACTACCGTATTTGACGTATGATCGAATGTATATGGTTACTGGATTAGACTGGAACTGTCTGCAATCTATAATCCTATTGGTCACCCGATACTTACTAGTTTCCTCGGGCCTCGAAAAGTCGAATCTCTAAATAAATATCAAATGCCAAGATCCTTTTTAAATAGGTAGGTGAGATCTTTGTTGACTAATATAGATTGTTTTTGTTAATGAATGATATCGCCGCAGCGCAATAATTATTTGCAGCCATATAAATAGTTACGTAGGTACCGCTGTCTTACCTTCAGCATTTTAATTATAATAATTTATAAATACCTTGAAAATTGTTTTCTTTGTATGTTGCAAGAATACATAATTTGTAAACGCATTTATCGCTAAAAATTGTGAAATTTTAACATTTACTTGGTTGCTCTACAATCCATATAGTTGATTGTTGCAGTGAATAGTGAATAAAATCGTGTATTCAATCATAGCAGAATTATAGGCCTTTAGTTTTATTGCATGATCTAGAAATGGGAGAGAATTTACCAATAATTTTTTCATGTTATATAGGTGGAGGATTTCTTTAGGCTATTGTTACTTAAGCGGGTTCGCAGATAAGTGAATCTCCTCTTCCAAAAGTATTTTCCCTTTATTCAAGTCAAGCCACGAGTCACAAAACTAAATCCAAACTCACTGGCTTACTATCGACTCGCGTTCCACTAATCATCCGATTATTAATTTATCTGCATCCAAATAATTCACCACTTACTGTTTCTTGACACACTGGCATCCTATTTATTACCTACTGTTCTTCTCTCTCGGTGCGGCAGACTCCGTTTTATAGCACGTCGTTACTTCTAGAATTGTCTAGATAATTCGCTTTTTTCGTTTCGAATTCGCTTCGCTGGAATCCTATTCCAATTTTCCAGTCAGTGTTGCAAGATTGTGTGCTTACAATTTCCCCAATGGGATTTGTAACATTATTAAGTTATCCCCGAGTGGCTAAAAAATTTAGGACCTGTCTCCAATGCGAAAATATTTGTGTCTCTATTAGGGGCAGTCGCTTCCCACTCGACCCTCATCAAGAAAATTGATAAACAAAATTCTTCTTCTACCCTATGTCATATGAGCAGAATTTAATTAAAATTATTCATTTGCTGAACTACCTCGAAAACATCAAATAGAGATACATATTTATATAATCTGTCTATCCTTGCGTTCGGTATTTTGCTCGAAGAGCAGAGCGTGCAGAGCAGAGCCGTAATCACGTGACCAACGAGCGAACAGGGCAGTTGAACGCTGTATAAAAGTGCCAGAAATTTTAATAAACGAACGCGAATGAGGATACACCGAGTACACTTTTTAAATAAACGAACGGTAAAGTCAAGCTCGGAGAACTCAGACCAAAATAACGAACGCACGGTTTGTGCCCCAGTAGAGCGACATCCAGATTTTTTTTTAAACGTTCCTATTTGATGAGCTTCCAGCCTCCAAAGATATAGTTTTGTGGCTAATTTTATAAAATTTAGATGAACGGTGCTCATATTATTCATCTTTGTTAAATTAATATTCTACATGTTATTTTATTAACTCTTCGAAAATATTTTTTATCTTATTGATTTTGTATTGTTCAGATTTAATTTAACTTCTAAACAAAAAAGAAATAATAATTTTCTGCATTGAAGAGTAAAATGACTTTTTTTTTTCAGCTCCAAACTTTGTGAGTTCAGTTACTTACGGCGATTACATCTACTTCTTTTTTCGGGAGACAGCTGTGGAGTTTATGAACTGTGGAAAGGTAAGAATAACACACACGGCACAAAACAAATATGATATGTTTATTTAGAATCACAGTCCAATTAGTATAAATTAGCTTTCAAGCTTTGCTTTATATTTGTTTATTATCGTTTACAGGTAATATATTCTCGTGTGGCAAGAGTTTGCAAACACGACAAGGGCGGCCCTCATCAATCAAGAAGTAAGTGGACATCGTTTAGCAAAGCAAGACTGAATTGTTCCGTACCAGGAGAATATCCGTTTTATTTTGATGAAATACGTAAGTAATCTCCATAAATTTGCCTATAATTAGGCGGAGAAGATTAGGCCTTATTTGAAAAATGACGTTCCTTTTGGTTTATTGTTCAGTTCACATTGGTAGTAAATTCATAAGATGTTTAATGGATAGAATTGATGGGGATTCTTGATAAGCCAACATTTTGTTTTTTCGTTTATACATTTATTATCTGGTTATTAAAAGATATTCGTCTCTAAAGAAATCAGGTAGGTATAGGTAATAACCTATATCTAAATTATTTAGGCCCACAATTTTTTAAAACATATTTATATGCCAATTTTTTTTTGGGTCCAATCGAATAAGTAGTCAGGTATATCTAATTCACTTCGTTTTTTAGATGGTACCTTAGGTGAACTGAATGCGAGCTGGTTTTAAGTTCATACAAATTCGATAGGGTTAGTGAATTTTAAACCAAAATAACCTGACTACTTCAATTAGGCAATTCAAACCACGTGACATTCAAGATGGCGTGGCGGCCACACATGGGCCAAAAAACACAAAAAAATATCTAGTTTCTGCCCGAATTAATAGTTTAGGAAACTAGTCAACAAATATTTTATTAAATAATAAAAATCAAAGTTGTAAGCGAAACTGTATGCAAAATAATTTAAAATATGCATAAAAACATATTCAAAACAAACTTGCTTGGCCGCCACGCCACATTGAATTTTCCTTTTTGACAGATGGATTGAATTGCCTAATGGTTCCTAGCTCTTGTGATGCGTTCAAATGAGATGTATTCTAGAATGACAATTCACATGAAAACTATTCCATTCTTTGAAGAAATGGCACTTTCGATAAAAATAATTTTTGCGGTACTTAACGAGGCTGTAAAAGATCAAGCTTCGAATGAATTGAGTTTTTCAACAACAAAAAAAATAGGCCCTGAGAGAAATATTTTGTTTATTGTTAGTCAATTTTTGTTTTGTTTCGGTAATATTGAGAACGCGTTTTATCAATTTCAGAGGCAACCAGCACAATCATAGAAGGTATTTATAATGAAAAAACTAGTAAGATAATCTATGGTGCCTTAACAACACCTGACAATGCAATTGGCGGGTCAGCAATTTGCGCGTTCCAAATGAACGATATCCAAGAAGTTTTCAAAGGACCATTTAAACATCAAGAGAGCATTAATGCCAACTGGCTACCAATTCCTGATAACAAAATACCAGATCCTCGACCCGGCGAGTGCGTTAGAGACAGCAGAATACTACCAGATGCCAATGTGAATTTTATTAAAACCCACCCACTCATGGAGAAAGCCGTACCTTCCTACCATGGCAGACCCATTTTGATTAGAGTCAGTTTAAATTACAGGTTTACGGCTATCGCTGTTGATCCTCAAGTTAGAACGGTTAACGGAAAGACATTGCCGTATGATGTAATTTATATTGGAACAGGTGAGTGCAAAAACTTCATTCTACTAACGTTTTATTGGTTTTATTTCATTTACCATAGTGCATTTTTCATTCCTATTTATTATACACATGACCATACCTATGTGATAAATACCTATTGTATCCGTTGTATTTATTTACTAACAATAATTATGTTTAAATCATTTTACTTCTTTCAACCAACTAGAATCTCTATAACTCTCGATATACAGGGTTGTCGTTATGTATGGAAACGGTGTGATATTTCAGAACCGGCCTAAAAAAAATGTACAATATTTCCTACCTGGGGGTTTTTGGGAATGCCCGATTCAATGGTGGTTATTGCAATGTTGCCAAGTTTACCGTTTCTAAGATGCCGTATGTAACTTGATTTTTTTAAATGGATGCCCCTCTTTATTTTTATTGCAATTAATTCAGTGTCCCAACATTACCAAAACCCCTAAATGTCAAACATCCATTTGACTTGGTTTTTGAAATATGGCAACACAGATTTTTTGTTGAAATGTATGGAAACGGAAACAGTCTCCTATTTCAGAACAGGCTTTAGAAAAATGTACAACATTCCCTTCCTGGCGGTTTTCGGGAAAGCCCGATTCAATGGTGGTAATTGCAATGTTGCCAAGTTTACCGTTTCTAAGATGTCGTATGTAACTTGATTTTTTAAAATGGACGCCCCTCTTTATTTTTATTGCAATTAATTTAGTGTCCCAACATTACTAAACCCCTGACTGTCAAACCTCCATTTGACTTGGTTTTTAAAATATGGCAACACAGATTTTTTTGTTGAAATGTATGGAAACAGTGTCGTATTTCAGAACAGGATTTGGCAAAATGTACAATAAGTATTCCCTATCTGGGGGTTTTTGGGAATGCCCGATTCAATGGAGGTTTTTGCAATGTTGCCAAGTTTACCGTTTCTAAGATGCCGTATGTAACTTTTTTTTTTTAAATGGATGACCCTCTTTATTTTTATTCTATTCAATTCAGCGTGCCAACATTAGATACTAAAACCCCTAAATGTCAAACCTCCATTCTAGTTAGTTTTTGAAATGTGGCAACACAGCTTCTTTATTGTAATGTATGGAAACGAAAATGATCAAAATTTAACAAGAGTGAAATTAACAAATAACAACACTTGAACACAACCTTACTTTATTACTTTATGAGGTGCTCAAAGTGTTCACCATTCACAGGGTGGCCCGTTTAAGAGGGGCCTATACCTTATCTCGAAATCTACGAGGGCTGTAAAAAAAACTTAAATACAAAAGTTGTTTCTAATAAAATTATCTACAACCTTTTCATATTTTTATTGTTGTCACTCCACTATATACAGGGTGGACCAATAAAATTTCATTTTTTTTTTAATAGAACACCCTATATTTTAATACATTTTTACATAGCTTTTTGAAAGACAAATTCAACGATCTACTGGTCATGTGTCTGTGACATACCGTTTCGAACTTATTGGCGATTATCTTCAGGATATGGGGTATTTTTCAATAGTTATTGTTACGTTACTCATAAACTTTTTAAATTTTTTTCTGCATGATATTTTCTATAAAATAATGCTCTTCTTTAGACCATAATTAAATTTGAAATATTTGTTCGAATACACGGTGTTGCCACGTTTCGCAAAATGTTACGCTTTTCAGTTTTTTTAAATGGGATTTCCTGTAAATTTTCGAGTTTTTGGAAAGCCCTTTAAAAGACAAATTTAACGATATACTGGACATGGATCTGTGATGCACCGTTTCGGCCTAATTGGCGTTTATCTTTAGTTCTAACACAATATCCAATGTCATCCCTGTTGAATGAAAAAAAAAAATCTAATTTTGCAGTAGATTAGCTGAAGTAGTGCTTTTTATGCATTAATGGTGCCATTATGGAACAATTTTTTATACATTAATAAAGCACGTTAATAGACGGCCGACAGAAAATAGACTTTTTTTTATTCACCTGGCGACTTGGACAGATGAAATATTGTGCTAGAACTGAAGATAATTGCCAATCAAGCCGAAACGGTGCATCACAGACCCATTTCTAGTATATCGTTGAATTTGTCTTTTAAAGGGCTATCCAAAAACTCGAAAATTTACAGGAGGTCCCATTTGATTGGCGTAACATTTTGCGAAACGTGGCAACTCCGCGTTTTTTAAACAAATATTTCAAATTTGACTATGGTCTGAAGAAGAGCATTATTTTATAAAAAATATCATGCAAAAAAAAGTTTTAAAAGTTTATGAGTAACACAACAATGATGTGTTTAAAATCACCCCAAAGCCTGAAGATAATCGCTAATAAGTTCGAAACGGTATATCACAGACTCGTTACTAGTATATCGTTGGATTTGCCTTTCAAAAAGCTATGTAAAAATGTATTAAAATATAGGGTGTTCCATTTAAAAAAATGAAATTTTATTTGTCCACCCTGTATATAGTAGAGTGACAACATAAACAATACAAAAAAGTTGTAGATAAATTTATTAGAAACAACTTTTGTATTTAGGTTTTTTTTACAGCCCTTGTAGATTTCGAGATAAGGTATAGGCCCCTCTTAAACGGGCCACCCTGTACCTACTCGCTGAGCAAAATTTTGTAAGGTGTTCAGTAATTTTTCTCCTGGTATGCTACCAACTTCATCTCTGATTTTTTCCTTCAGTTCTTCTATATCTCGGGGTCTGTCCACATAAACTTTATTTTTAACATGTCCCCATAAAAAATAATCGAGGGGGGTCATGTCGGGAGACCCAGCAGGACACTCAATTGCTGCTCTTCGTCCTATCCATCTTCCAGGGAAGGATTGATTCAAATAATCACGCACATGACGGCCATCATGAGGCGGCGCACCATCTTGCTGAAATCAAATACTTTCAGCTGGTAGATTTGGATTTTCGTTATTGGGAAATAGGTGCCGGACTCTAGGAATAATTTGACGTTGCAACAGAAGTAAATAGTTTTCAGCTGTTGAATTTCCTTCGATAAAGTATGGCTCTATTATGCAATCTCCAAGGATCCCGCATCAAACAGTAACTTTGTGGTCGTTGTGTGTGTATCTCCATCATCCAGTGCGGATTAGAGTCTGACCAAAATCGGCAATCATGCCGTTTTACCTCACCATGCAGACTAAAAGTTGCTTCGTCTGCAAACAGTATTTGATTTTTGATGTCGCCATTCTGGTTCATCCTATCCATCATTATTTCACAAAACTGAATTCTTCGGTCAAAATCATCTTCATTTAATTCTTGCAGTAATTGAATTCTGAATTGTCGAAAATGAGCTTGTTTCTTATTTTTTTTCATTGCTCATCTGCTCATGTCGTGATTTAATGCTATAACTGCTGCATCGAGCACTTTTTGTTTTCCACATCTACCATAACGTTAATCGAATTTTCTTCTCCTGTAGCAGAAATGTGTTTTCCAGGTTTTGGTCGATCTTTGACGCTACCAGTTTCGATAAACCTTGTTAATATTTTGGAAACAGTTGATTTAGGTAGTGGTTCTCTATTTGGATGCAGTTCATTGAAAATAGTTACTACATCAGCAAGACTTCGTTTTCTATCACCATACCCAATAATCATTAAAATTTGTATTTGTTCGGTTTCACTTAAATGAGCCATTTTTTAATAAAGTGTATTGTATTGTCCGTCGTTTTTAATCTGACACTTTCCGTATGAGGAGCGAGGGGGTGAAGCTTATGGCAAAAAAGGTGTGACGTCAGGTGAAAATTGGCGTTTTAATGTAAAGAGCTACCAGCTCACATTTTTTTGGAGTATCAGATTGAAATCGACAGACTTTACCTACTCAATAAGTTTACTTTTGACATTCGTAAAATGAGTCGAATTTGATTAATGCGCTTTATGTCAAATAACGTCATAGATTAGTTCCATCGCACAAGTTGTTATGGTTTCGACTCATTTTACGAATGTTAAAAGTAACTTATTGAGTACAACACACTTTATTAAAAAAATGGCTCATTTGAGTGAAACCGAACGAATACAAATTTTAATGATTATTGGGTATGGGGATAGAAAACGAAGTTTTGCTGATGTGGTAACTAGTTTCAATGAACTGCATCCAAACAGGGAAACACTCTCTAAATCCGAAACATTTACAAGGTTTATCGACATACACACAACGACAACAAAAAGTTAATGTTCGGTGCGGGATCCTTGGAGATCGCATAATAGGACCACACTTTATCGAAGGAACTGAAAACTATTCACTTCTGTTGCAACGTCAAATTATTCCTAGGTTCCGGCAGCTATTTCTCAATAACGAAAATCTAAATCTATCAGCTGAAAGTATTTGGTTTGACCAAGATGTACTGTTGTTAAATTTTGATCATAATCTTTTCCATACATTTCAACAAGAAAGCTGTGTTGCCATATTTCGAAAACCAAGTCAAATGGAGGTTTGACATTTAGGGTTTCAGTTATGTTGGTACGCTGAATGAATTACAATAAAAATAAAGAAAGGCATCTATTTGAAAAAATCAAGTTACAAACGGTATCTTAGGAACGGTAAACTTGGCAACATTGCAAATACCACCATTTTTTTTTTAACAATCCTTTATTCGGACAAAATTCAGTTTATCTACATTAGAATTATTACAAATACTTAATATCTAAATTAAGGTAACCTTTAAAACAGTGCAAGTAGCAGTGGTACCAAAGGTATTATCTATTATAATTAATTGGAGCCTAATTAGCAACACTGTTATTTATAAAATCATAAATATATAAGGTACCTGTCCCATATAAGGCTACGTTAAAAAGTTTTACTTTTTTCCTCACGTTATCCACCAAACCCAACAAAAATCACGAGCATATACATATGTGAAGTGTTTCGCTTCTATTACTTAAATATTAACACCAATTTATTTATTTTTTTATATAAGTGATGGTTTTTGCGTAAAACGAAGAAGCTCGCCATTGGCCTTATTTGGATCACTATGCTCTTAATAAGGCCACCATTAAAAAAAATTTAAAATAAATACAATTATTTCTATAAATATTATTTTTTGAGAAATAGTACACAAAATAGAACTTAAACGCTTGCTGATGCATTCTAAAAAAAAAACAATACTTTCAAGTCCTGGGATGGTGATCCAAATAGGTCTACATACAACTAGGACAAATGAACCGCAGCTTCTCTTGCTTAATTATACCCCAGGCGTTCTAAAACACACTAGGCACTCAGGTAATAATATGACACGTTCTCTCAAAAAAACACTGTGATGCATTGAATCGGGCTTTCCCAAAAACCCCCAGGTAGGAAATATTGTACATTTTTCTCAAGCCGATTCTGAAATACCAGACCGTTTCCATACATAACGACAACCCTGTATATTATAATAATGACAAAGGAATCAGGTTTGTTGCATTGTAACAATACTTTCATTCATTTATTTATGTCACAATTGTCACATATACATAAATAAAGAATACCTATATCGGCAATTCACAGAGAAATAATCAAATGTTAATGGTAAGAATAATTTGAGTAGAAAGAAACCTTTAGAAATAGATAAAATGTGGCCTGAAAATTGAAAATAATTTCAGTAGAGTGACTTCTCTCCTAAATAACTTCCATGAATGAATTTCCTGCAAAGCTATGGGAAAATAATTGTATAAAAGTTGCTGCAGAAGCTAAAAGGACTCTTCCTGTTTATGATATTTTGATAATAAGTTAGAAATTTGGTCTATCTTTTCATAAAATACCTACCTAGGTACCTGAAATATCATGTACTGAATAATAAATAGCCTTAAAAATGGTTCTTCGGAATTCAATTACTGGATTGAGGGAATACATCTGGTTGCATTCTTCTTTGTTCGTTTGTGCTATGCCAATTGAAATTGTCCTTACAGCTAATAAAAAATTCAATTATCACTATCGACAGCTTGTTTAAAGGGTCTATGAAAAAAAGTTTTAACACTGCGCATATTATGTGAAAACCTTGTGAGTAGCTATTCCCTATTTCACCACTTGTTCTTCCACACTTTAAAAATAAATATCAGGTAGGTAAACCAAATAGTTAATATTTCCATTCTAATCTATTAACGTCAACACTCGCTAAGCAAGGCAAGCATAAAATCGTTCAAAAACCTAAATTTGTCTCGCCAAAGTTGACTATTTAAAAAACAAAGCCATGTTCTTAGAACCACTTTAGCATTATCCATTAAGAAAAAATTCATTTAAAATGGTCACATCATCTTAAAATGGCTACTAGAAAAAATTTAAAAGGTAATTTATGCTGCGGACTCAAGTTGATTGATTTTTAAGGATTGCGTATGAGTAGTTAATCCTCTGTCATGTATTTTCTTGGAATAGCGAACTATTGGTAGCAGGTTTAATTTTATTATATCAATGTACCTACATCACGCCGCGTGTAGCCTTGAAAAATGTTTCTTCTTTGTTTTCGTAGACTTAAGAACCTCATTTTTTCATGTAAATTTATATTATAGAATGAAAACCTAGACCTACGTTAATAGGAAAACATAATAGTTGATAATATCTTTCTCATTACCAAATATTGCATACCTATTACTATTACTCAAGCATAAAATTTGAAGTAAATCTGAAAGAGTAGGTACCTACTCGCATGAAATAAAATTAGAATAAAAACCTGATAAAAACTTAGTGAGATCAACTCACATACTTATCTTGCATTTTATCTTCTCAAGTTTATTCTTGAAAGTTACAATGGGCATATTAGAATAGAATTTCTTTAGTATGCATATAAGGTTTGGTTTTTCTCGCATTATAACCGCTATTTGTCAAATAGCGCTGTGGCTAATTTAACGTTTCACAATTTTTTGCGCTTTATTTGGGTCAAATCTTGCATACAATTTGTATGTGAAAGGTGCCAGCCAGACAATATTATTCTAAGGCACTAAGATGTGGCATTAAGTTGTACCCACACCACACCTAATGTAAATACATGTCATACCTAGTAATCACACGGTATCTATCTACACAAGATATTTTATGTATACCAGGAGCTATCGTTATTGTTTTCTTCACCAAAATTTACTCTTAAGGTCTGGACACACATGACCGCACCGTATCCGCACCGAGCCCGCACCGAGTCCGTGCAGTAACACGGCAGTGTGTCGCTCAATAAGGTAAAAGCCACACATTTCCAACACACGGCCGCATGACGGTCGTACTACGATAAAAATTGTACCCGGTTTTTATTTGTGAGGAAATGTAAACAAAATATTTTATATGGAGTCTTATTTTGGTGGAGATATATATCCTTTTGAAAATAAAACCTCACTTTCAGATTCACCCTGTATAGTAGGTATAATCAATTTCAACCTATTTTAACAGGATTCTTAATTGAAAATAAAACATATGTATTTTGACTTACCCTTTATTTCTAAATGCGTAGCAATTAAAGTCCATACCCTTTCCTTATATTCAGCATTCCTATATTTTTCATTTCTTTGGTCGTACAATACAGGATACTTTTTGACTTCTTCTATCAGTTTCTCCATTTCTGCAACGCACCGTGCCCGTCAAAAATTAAACAAAACTAATCTCGCACGGTACGGACGCGGTGCGGTGGTGTCACTCGGGCTCGGCGCGGGCACGGTGCGTAGATGTGAAGACTACGACATAAGAAAACACGGTACAACTATTCACCGAGACACGGCCGTGTCTCGGTGCGGGCTCGGTGCGGACTCGGTGCGGTCATGTGTGCCCAGACCTTTATCGTCTAATATTTCAATAAATCATTGTCCATCTAATTATTTGATTACATATTCTCAAAAAATAAATATATAAACATTAAGGTACCTAGCTATAACATAACTATCTTTTTTTCAGATGATGGCAAAATTCTCAAAGTAGTCAACCTAGCTACTGAACAATCGTCAAAAGCTTTTGTAATATCCGACAACGAAGTATTTCCAAAAGGTACCGCTGTCAAGCAGATAACGTTAGCAGTGGGGTATGGAAGAGTGGTTGCAGTCAGCAAAGGGGAAATTAAATTGGTCACAATAAATCACTGCAAATTTATGGCTACCTGCAGGTTAGTTCTTTTCATCTATACCTACTGCCAATGCTAGAAATCGGTAGAAGCAAAAACTATTCTGAGTAGTTGTCCTAAAAAGCTTAGTCATAGTTTTTTAGCACTAACTATATAGGTATCTACTCAAAATAGATACTTTATACACATCACGCTTGTTTCACTAGGATTGCATCATTGTAAGCTTACTTAATAGAATTCCTTTTATTATTTTTTAGTGAATGCATAGAACTTCGTGATCCACATTGTGCCTGGGATCAACTTAGAAATTTGTGTGTTAGCGTAGATGCTGTCACTTCCTTCAGATACCTTGTCCAAGATGTAGCTAGAGGAGACAATTCCAAATGCAAAGTATCAACAAACGAAAAAGAACCTAAAAAAGAAATAGATGATACTATAACGAGTAACTCAATCGACGAAGAACCAAGTTCAAGTGTTAAGGAGCTTTCCCTGCAAATCGAAAATCGCCACTCAGAACCAGATGATTGTAGTAACGATATTAATGCTGATGTTCGCACTGGATGTAATCAAATAAGAAAAAACGAATTTACTACAGGGACCTTATGGTGGGGCATTATAGTAGCAGCTATGATAGGAATGTTCGTGGGTTTTGTGGGGGGATACTGCGTGTCAAGAAAATTTTACATGCAGTATCCTAATACACCTTTTATTGAGCAACGTAATCATTTGGACAGGTAAGCATTATGATAATAAACAATTCTGAAACATTTTGATCTAATTGGCATCAATCACTGATTTATGAGTTTTATCCATTGAATTTTTGGCTGGAAGAAACTCTAGATATGATTACGCATATCGTGTCCCGAACAGTCATGATAACGTGTAATTGGCAAAAAAAATCGATTCTGATGGTGACATTTTAAGAAACTCGTCTGCTCGTCTTAAACTCAGAAAAGCTATAATATAATAATTATTAAAATACTTCTTACCTACAAGTACTTCGCACCTATGGCCATTATAAATCCTATGTCTGTACCATATCTAAACAGAATTAGCCTTGATGGTATCCCCAAAAAAGTATCATACATTTTTACTTACACAGGGAATGGATGAGCATGGTATCACATATCTGGCGTGCTTCCCGAGATTTGGAATTTTTCCCATTTGTGTCATATTCATAAGTCAAGCAACGGATAGGTCATTTTTACTATTTCCTTTATCTAAAGGAATATACCGGTTAGTCAAAAATTGCACAGAGACCAGTCCATTTTCTAAAAAACTGTTGAACGTTAATTTAAAACGTATACCTATGAGGGCAACTAATTATGCATAATTGATTGATGATGGTGATATAGGCGATGTTGCCTTGAAGTTTTCTTTCTAGATAAATTTGATGTATTAATCTATATAATGCCTCAACCGCTGGAAGCCGAATATACTAAGGTTAATTTTGAAGGGGCCAGAGTTTTATTATCGCAAAATTCGTTACATCTAAATCTATGCAATCCAGCACCAGCAGAGCGAGGCCTCCAATCCGCAAGTTGCAACTCTCCATCGAAGACTGAGAGTCATCAGGAAGAGAGCCAGATCTTAGCATTATGTGCCACCTCTCAAGTTTTCTCGTTTTATTCTAATAACAGCCTTTCGTATACCTTCTAGAAGTTTATTGATTATTGTGTTTCCAATTCTCCTATTCGTTCGTGTTCTTCTCATATTGATTCAGGCTCTGATCTATGACTAGCATAGGCTGTTTCAATTTCTAAGGATGATTGTAGCTTTGATGCTACTTGATGGTTTGGTTATGAGGAGCATTCTCTATACATCCATCCATATCTCTAATTCTATCGATAAAATGTTCGGCCGCTAATTGTTTTCGCATTTCTACTGTTGCTTCCAGTTAGGCCAAATTGATCAGGAGGTGGATAATATAGGTCTCAAATTCTTGTAAACATTCCACAGTTTTCTATGGTTTTATTCTTAGCTGCCGTCGGTGTAGTTGCCCATAACGATGCTCTACGCAACAAGCGCACAGCGCACCATAGTTGGGAAGCTAGTAGATGAGTCTCTATAATAGGTTGGGCCACTTCATGCTACAATTAAGCGTAGCCATGCCATCAGAGCTCCAACATTTATTAGTAATTGTAATATTCTCGAACGCCTGTACATCGCCCATAACGTCTGACATTCGTAAGGTGGTGGTTTAAATTTAAGCTGAGACATTTCCTGGCGAAAGATTTCAACTTCATGACGAACAATGCGAACATCCTCCACATACCTACTCCTTTTAGTGCATTCTTGGATGTAATATCTCACCCTTTCAGGATTTTCTCGAGTCTGGTTCGTTCCTCAGAGATTGGAAATTGAAGTTCTCGCTGAAACTTAAAATTTTCCTTTTTCCTTTCTCTCTGCCTTTGTGTGCTTCTTGTTCTTGCCTCTGTTTCTGTTTTAGTTTTTTTTTTCTTTCTGTTTCCGATCTTGTTGTTGCTGTGAAAGTGCTGCGAGTCGGTCCTGTCCTTCCTGTCTATATATATTTTTCATGAATTCCGCCAACATTTGATTAGCTTGGTCGATTTCGGCGCTTTGCTGCCGAGTATTTACCATATTATAATACTCTACTAGTAGATATAATTCTCGAAACTTGATAGTCAAAATTCTCAAACCTTTTCTAATTTTCGAAAACAACACGTTGGAAAAGAGACTTGTTTTCCGGTGTTAAAACCAGTACTAAATTCAATGAAAGTTGAATAATTGTTCCCACTTATCAGCTCAAATCAATCTACTAATAATCGCGCGGATTATCCCCCTAATTAGTTCGAGCTAATTCGTCTACTTATCTCGCCATATAGTGATGCCGCCGAGACAAGAGATTCTCGTTTCTCGTTTCTCGTCTCTCCTCTCGTCTCGTCTCGTCTCGTCTCGTCTCATCTCGATGAGACGAGAGAACGATTTTCTCTCGAAAAATCGTTCCGAGACGAGACCAGATAATGCTTTCTCTTGTCGAGAATTTCTCGAGTTCTCTCGAACTATCTCGCTCTCGCGAGCAATATTAGTTTATTGTTATATTGCCTTTAAATTCTTAAAATATAACTAAATAAAGAGTGTTTTATTTTGTATCATATAACTTTCTATCTAAACTGTATGTAAAATAAGTTGACCCCAGATCAAAACAACAGCATTCTGGCTTTTAAAAGATTAGGCGAGTTCAAATGTTTCCAGTGGCTCTATAATAATTTCACCTACGAGCGTGAGTTAAACTGCACACTATGCGGTAAAGCTACTTTATCGCATAGTGTGCGGTAAAGTTACTTCACATCATAGTGTGCGGTGAAGTTGACCGAAGGACACGAGTAAAATTCTACTCGTCTACTGTCAAACGTGAGGAACAGCCAGCCTAGAATCAATTTTATTTTCTGTAATTTTTTAAACTTCTTTCGAATATTCTTCACCGCACGGTTGTAGATAAAATACTGTATATAATACTGTATACTGTAATACCCTCAGAGAAATTTCTCTCGTGTGCGGTAACAGCCTAGTTACCACACTTGTTATATAATATACTTATATATCAAAAAAAACAAAATCGTTGATTTTATTGAAACTATTTTCCTTATAGAATAGGCTTGATTATTACGAAGCCTTTGTTAAAATGAAATACCACGTAAATGTCTACACTACTGAAAAATTTCAATATTTTCCTGAACCTTTGGGTATTATGCTAAGGTATTATGGGTAATATTACATTTTTATACTTGAGCGAGAATACATTTTTTGCATTTTCTCGATTTCGATGACGGAATTGACTTACTATGCGTCAAAACTCACGAGAGATGAGACGAGAGAAGAGCTCTTTCGTCTCGTATCGAGGGTCTATCGTCGAGACGAGAGACTCATTTTCTATCGAACCTTCGAGACGAGAGAGAGCGGATTCTCGTCTCTTTTTTTAAACAGTGACCGCCAAAAAGTTTGCAACAAATGGGAAAATATTTTATTATTAAGATATCAAAAAAAATATTTCGTGGGATCAATTCAGCATACCCATCAACAAAAAAAATCACTGTGACAGATGTCATGTGACCACAGTCATGGCGGCAAATTTAAAAAGTTCACCTTAAATATGTGAAAACTGGGGTTAGACGACCAGAAATCGAAAAATTGTAAAGAGAAAAGTTGTTCAGGAACCGATTTTACGTCCATGTGTCAATTTTTAAAAGGGTACAAGGATTTTTAATAAATATCAATTTTTTGGCCTGTTTTCTGGTAATTTGAAAAATATCAAAAACTTTCCGTCTGGTTCACATAATTCAAAGTGAAACTAAAAAAAAAAAAATCCAGTGCAGTAATTCTGCTCAATTGTCCCGCGAAAAAGTGTAAAAAACCAAAAATTCATTTTCAGACCACTCTGATCTTGTTGCAATGACCTACAGAAAACAAAAATTTGGAATAACAAATTTAGAATTATCATGAAATCTTTCTAAATGATCCAATACTTCTTTTCTAAATTTAATCAAGCCAATATTTTTGTGAAATGTTTTCGATATTTTTCAAATTACCAGAAAACAGGCCAAAAAATTTATATTTATTAAAAATCCTTGTACCCTTTTAAAAATTGACACATGGACGTAAAATTGGATCCTGAACCACTTTTCTCTCTACAATTTTTCGATTTCTGTTCGTCTAACCCCACTTTTCACATATTTAAGGCGAACTTTTTAAATTTTCCGCCATGACTGTGGTCACATGACATCTGTCACAGTGATTTTTTTTGTTGATGGGTATGCTGAATTGATACCACGTAACATTTTTTTTGATATCTTAATAATAAAATATTTTCCCATTTGTTGCAAACTTTTTGGCGGTCACTGTATAAGGGGCAGGTTGACATATGCTGTAAAGGGTGAAAGGACCTATGAGCTGGTTAACAGTTGGATTGTCTTGATATCAGTAAAATTGAACTAACAGCAACAGCACTCTAAGATTTCTGGTTAACTCATAGGGGTTTACCAGAAGACTGTATGACCCTTATGATTAGAAGGATATCGACAAGTTTATATGGCTGAAGAAGAGCTACATAGATAACAGGTATCTTTCAATGTTCATTTGCTTCAAATAGCTTATTTATTATTGGCATGAACTCGTTCGTTAATAAAGAAAGGATAAAAAAACCTCTGTGCTTTAAATCATTAGTCAAACCATTGGCTGGTCTCTTTGCTAAATTGAATATTGTTTGTGTAACTGCAAAATATCAGAAGTTCCCACTGGCACAAACTAATAATAATGGCGATATGCTAGAATACTAATCGCTGTTGTGAGATTTTTAAACTATATTGAATGTCCTTATTTGGAAAGATTCAATTTACTTCTAATAGAAATGTTTTTATTCCAGATTAAACGTGAATCAGAATAGTTTTTTAGCCAGGCCGAAGAACGTTAATTTGGATGTCTTAAATGTGTCTTCTGACCCACTTCCGCCAAAGAAGGATAATCTAGGATCCCTGAAGAACTTAAATATAACCAACGAAGGTACACTGCAAAAAATAAAAAAAACCTATATTTAATATTTCATGTTTTTTTTTTGTAATTTTGACTTGTGTGCGCGTTTAGATTTTTGTGAAATATATATTTGTACCTGCTGATTTTTATTAGACTGTCTCTGATGATATTTATATTTTTAGAGGATGTATAGATTTATCATTTTGGAAGTTTTCCATAATGCTTTAATAATTGTTTAAACAATTTACCAATTAAAAATAAATTTAAGGCAAATATTTGTTTATAGTAATATCCAGCATTGTGAAAACTTTTAAAAAGTCTCCAATTTTTGGTATGTAAAGTCATAAGTTAAATTAGGTAGTAGAACTACTTTTTCAACATTTTGAATAATTTCTTTAATAGGTTTGTTCGGACTTAGTTCAGAATCAGTTCTGAATCGAACTATGCATGCGCATTTGTTTATTTATGTTCTATATGAATAAATGCGCAAGCGCAGATCAGTTCAGAACTGATTCTGAACTAAGTCCGAACAAACCTATTTTGTAACTTTTGCATTTTCACGAAATTTCATAATATTATGTTCTTACATAACAAAAAATGGACCCTAAATTAATTTTATTGGTTCCAAAATTAGTGAACCACAGGTTGACTAGTGATGGCATCATTCGTCAATATTTAAGAAGCTCAATGTGTTAATATATACTTTAAATAATTGTTTTTTCAAATAGGTAATTAAAATTAGGCATGGAGGGCAAGCGAATAATAATGGTGTAAAATTTTTTGATACAGGTTTCGTGTAAAAATATCTGCTTTCTGATGAAAATAATTATTTGTCATATGTAATATATCTGACATAGTAAATATCCAATCTGCAAAGTGTTTAGATCCATCAAGGGTCAAAATAAATATATAATAATACACACAGCGATTACCCAATTGCCTAATGCCTTCATTTAAACTCAACTTACATTTGACACCTAAATGATTAAGAATAACTGTCCATTTCAGGGATTAAGAGATTGACTAATGTAGGCTCGCAACTCGAGGACATTTGACATAATTCTATTTAAATTAAATTATAAACTTTCTGGGCCGAAATAATTTACGCACATTATCCATAGGAACAGAATGGAATGAAATACTGAAGGATCTCTTATTTTTTTAAGTTACAGGCAAGAAGTTTCATTATTACAAAAAATACATAGATAGATATTTAAGTTTATCAAATATGCCTCATAGTGGAAGCCAAGGTCCAAAATTGCATTATTTGTAATATATATTTTATTTTATTTTGATCTTCTTGTGCAATTTATTAGTTTTTTAATGATATTTATGTATATTGTCTTTGGATGTTTTAAATAGGTAGGTATTTTAAAATAAATCTTAAATTGTCTGTGCCCAAAATTGTTATACTAAGAGACTTTTAACAACTATATTTTTTTAAATGAAGTTTTAAATATGGATGCCAGGTATTTTTGCAAACGATTTTTTTTTTAAATTTTATGTTAGTTTTTAATTAAATTTTAGTCCTGAAAATGTTATCAATAATTTTTAATGTAAATAAATAATTATTCTTTTTTCTTTTAACTTTAGTTTCAGGTACAGGTTTGGCTGTGATCAACAAAAATCTACATTTGCCTTTTTATTATTTACTCTTAGTAGGTATCTAGCCTTAATGTATTGAATAAGTAGCTTAAATCCAATTTATCAATTTTTGTTCTGTCAATGTTTTCCTTTTCGGTAAAGAGGCACATTCCAATTACTATTTTGATAATAAAGAAGTTTATAGGTGTAATTTCTGGTTTGATTTCTTCAATAGTTCCTAGGTGAATACTGAGGTACCAGCTATTGTTTAAAATCATGCACTGTAACCAAATTTTTAAATGGTTAATAGCTTTGTTATATAGAAAAATTCATGTTCACAACTTGTAACCAGAAAGTGTCTTTCCGCAACTCAAACTCAACTGCTGACCTGAACTCACATTCGTCAGGAAAGATATCACAGCGAAATAGGTAGGTACATTTTCCGAGCGTTGTTTTTTTTCCTATCGCATGGGAAGCCTCTATTTAAAGGAAAGTAAAACAATACAGAAAATATTTCCTATTTTTTATTTATACTGTTATTAAGAAAAGTACAATTTGAGACATTTTCTAAATATATTACAAATCCACCATATCGTTTTTGACCTGTTTGGGTAGTTAGGTGCAGTTAATACATACAAATTAATGTCAAATCAGATATAAAACTGCATTTTTGTTACTTATACAGTCACATTAGCTCCAAATAAAATATCTAATCGAACCAGATTGCCCCAATGGTTTTTAATACTAAGTAAGATGAGGAAGGAAACCGGAAATTACTTCATTCTCCTCGGGAAAAATTATCAGCGTGACTGGAAAAACAATACATAACATTCATTTATGGTAAAGTTTTTACTTCATTTATTTTATTAAGGATTCGTATATGGTCCAGGATGAAATAGATTAAACAGATGAAATACAAATTGTTCGTTTTATCACATGATGAACATCACGATTCGTTACGAACAAGTACTTTTCTGGTCTTTATCACAAGATGGTCGGTTGCAGAATAACCTCCGACGAAATT
The DNA here is from genome assembly GCA_917834065.1 of Ceutorhynchus assimilis. Lineage (NCBI taxonomy): Eukaryota > Metazoa > Arthropoda > Insecta > Coleoptera > Curculionidae > Ceutorhynchus > Ceutorhynchus assimilis. Next base: position 14,984,678 of record OU892277.1, read on the forward strand.
GTGCCAACTACGTCAAAGTTTATAGACTAGGTTGCCCCACGCATGCGCATCCAGGAAATTGATACCATTGACAATTTGTATTGTTGGTTGCGTTACTGCATTTATGACCCCTAGCAGTACATAAAAATACTGGCATTGTGGCCTAAAGACTGGCACCGAGGCCTAAATACTGGCACTGAGGCCTAAATTATTATGCCCCGATCCCAAGCAGGTCTGAAGTGGTCAGAGGGTGCTAAGAATTTCTGGGCCAGTCATAAATAAAATTGCAACATGAAACGTGTAAATGTATGTTTCGGGCGGAAAAGGTGAACAATATCATCCATCAAGGCCACATCGAGGCAATTACAAGAATATACAGAGATTGTAGGAGTTTGTGAAGGAAGATGGAAAAACTCAGGTGAATGGCACATAGACCATTTATCTATTCCGCGGGTAATGACGACCAATATCACTGAAGCTGAAGCAGCTATTCCAAATTAACTCAAAAATCCATAATCTCTTTTGCTTGTAAGGCAAATTGAGAAATATTCTTCCAGCTAAACTCTTAACCGTTCAACGTCAATATTACTCAACTGTACGATCTAATTCTACTGATCACTCATTATCCCCCTTATTAGCCCAAACTAACTCACTAGTTATCTCGGCAAAAATTTCACTATTTACTGATAACAACATCTCTAATCTCTAAGCTTATTGAGTTCACAATATCCACTAATAATCACTTCGCTTTTACTCAACTCCATAGGTCCATGCGATATTTAGGTACCTACCTTTTTTAAACTATGACTACAATTTACAAACTACACGCTTTGTATAGATAATCAATCACTTAAGAAATCTCTCTAGCATTCTTGATTTTTTAAATCACACATTAATAGGAACCAATTCCTAAATATTCGCTTGCTTTTCGCGCACAGTGGTGTTGGCATATTTTCCGTGTCGGCACAATGTAATAGACCTATCTCGCATGATTAAAAAAAGGGAGCTTAATTGTAATAAATACAAGTTAGAAAGTAATAAAAAATGACATGCGCGCGCAACTGGGGGCTGCAGTGTAGCCAGATTGTATTGTTGCAGAACAAATGTAGACAATACAAATCGAACATTATAACATTAATGCCTGTATCCACCAATAAGCACCCTAATCATTTGTTACGTAACTGTAAGTCAACACTAACTGGTAGTTTACTTTAATATCGTATCCACCATCAGTTTTTGTTATGTAATTAGGAAAGTCCCAGTTATCTTCCGGCACATTCTGGCAACCCAGCCAAAAATGTCACTAATGACATATTTTTTATTTTCGTTTGTGGTGGTCATGTTAATTTGTGGTTGAATAAGAAAAAGTTCAACAATTTGAAAAATCTATAATTTAATTTGAATAAATAAACATTTGAATATTGAATACCTAAAAAAAAAGACACAATAAGACAAGACTATGAAATGACCGAGGGGATGACCAACATTGATGAAGTTTTCAATGATCTGTTGTCTGCCTATGATTAATTAAAAGTGGATTATTATTTTCGGCGGGCATCTCTGAAATATTTCCTTAGTCAATATAGTCTAAGATATCTGCATCCTGCATCAATATCTTCAGGGACTGGCGGCAGTTGTTCTCCCATTCATCGAGCTATATTGTTCAAGATTGCTGTTGCCACTAATCAGACATATCTTCAAAGTAATTGGGCCTTTCACACTGATTTCTAGGAAACCCATCCTGCACTATATCAATAAGGATGTCTACATCATCGTCGAATAGTTCATTTTCCATTGTCCAACAATTATGAATAGGATTAGAGATCTGATCTCACACAGACAAAGATCTAGTATTTCATAAAAAACTGAAAAAAATTATATTTTGACATTTGAAAACTCAATGAGTAGACATTTTGTCAAAATAATTGCCGGTTATCTTTTTTAACTGGCCAAAATTCGCCAGTTATATTTAACACCCGGTTAAGTGCAAAATTTTGTTGGTGGATATGAAAATGACTGCTTAACTGCAAGTTAAAAAATAAATGTTGTTTTTTGACATTGGTGGATACGGGCATAAAGAAGTGATATAGTGTCAAGTATTTTACAACGCCTTAAATTAGACAAAAGAAGAGCTTTAAAGTGGATGAACATCGTTTGCACTTTTATTTTGATAAATGTTTCATTGGGTAACATCGCTCAATGAAATTGCCAAGGAATATGTCAAGTATAATCTAACATAACCTCAAACGACACTGCGGTGAGTTCAAGTAATATGTAAAGTATTTGTTTGCTCTTTGTCGAATTAAACATTACAAACAAAGAAGGAATGATTCATTCTGAACTGGCCCCTGAATAAGAATATGTCGCAAGCCTGTAACAAACTGGGTTCTCATTGGACGCTCACCTGCAGCCTACAAGCGACGCGCGCAGTCCAGGTAATAGGAGATCGGTCTATTTTGTTACAATACCAAAATATTTGACGATGACATAACTGCTCTTGAGGTATCAAATTATCATTGACAACTGAGCAGGATGTTACAGGATTCTTAGTCCAGCGTCGTTGACTGGCTCACGCAGAATAGGAGTAGTTTTAATGGTAGCAAGAAACAGACACTTAACTTTCCGCTAAAATATATGTATACAACACCATCAATACCACCAGTTAAGTCACCGTTTCTTGAGGTTGAATGCATAAATACTACAGGTTCTTCCATTCTCATTTGTCATGATATGCGATCTTGTGCTAGCGCCGTACTCTGTAGTGTTTTCGGTAGAAGCGTCATGATCGCGGGTCTTGGATACGATACAGGGACTGGTTTTGCGCACTGTACCATGTGCCAACCTTATATATTGCCCTGTTTGATGCATATAAGAAAAATATAGCTTACTATTACCAAAATTTCGACTGGCATGCAAATAATACACATGGGAAGTGGAAGTATGTTCTGTCTTTAAATATAGTAGAGCCTTGAAGGCTAGGCCGGGACCATTATATGGATTAAAGTTATTTAGTGTACTTCTTCGAAGCATTAGAGGCTTGAGAATAAAGACATTGAAAAGGTCCTAAAAAAAATTTTGAGCATGAGGCTTTTTGCATTGAGGAGGAGGTTCTTCAGTGTGATTTTGCCACTGAGGCTCCTGCTCTAGTATGTTACTTACCTATACCTATAGGCCAGTCATTGGGGATTTTTACCTGGAAAATACTTGGGAAGTGTTGAAATTTGGCAGGTTTGTAAGTTTGGGTGTGCAGAACTAAAATTCACAAAATGCACAATGCGAGAATTTCTGCCTGCGCGGCCATCTTGACAAGATGGCCGTCAAAAACGGCTCCCGCATTTCTCTCCAAATTATGCGTTTTTCGAAAAAAAATATGTGGCGAACAAAATTGAAGAGGAGGAAATTTCATACAAAAAATGTCATTAGCATATTTCGCAAAGTTAACCGTTTAAATAGAAAAGTCGTAGTAAAGTCTAACGCTTCGCGTGAGTTTTATTTGGAGACGATTTTCTGAAGTAAGTAGTAGTATAGTAGGAGTAGGGTTCCTTAAAACTACTTTTTTAGGACTTTATCCAATTTTGTCATGAAACAGAAGCGTATCTTCTATCCAATTAATTCATCAATCAACTCATGTTATCAATCTATGATCAATTAATTTCAATCATTGGAAATGAAATTACGTTTTGTATCTGTAAAGGCCCAACGTACATAGTTCGGTTATATCGACGCTTTCACTGGTGAATATGTTTGTCTCTATTTCGGGATCAACGTCAGTTCCATTTTATTCGTCTTCATTCGACAAACAAATATCAAGCAGCAAGTCCAAGTCATCTTTCATCTTTTCCTCCTCTTAAATTTTGTTCCCTACATATTTTCTCGAAAAACGCATAATTTGGAGAGAAATGCGAAAAAACGTTTTTGGCGGCCATATTGTCAAGATGGCGGCGCCGGCGGCAATTCTCGGATTGTCCATTTTGTGAATTTTAGTTATCTACACACCCAACCCTGAAAACCTGCAAAATTTCAAAACTTTCCAAGTTTTTTCCAGGTAAAAATCCCCAATGTCTGGCCTATACAGGGTGGGGCACGAAAAACTTCCCACCCAGGTTTTCTCAGGTGTTAGGCGATTAATAGAGAATCGCTCGGACACGTCAGTTTTTGTTTTTTGCGGGACATCTTTTATTGGTATTTTCACCGCATGTCAACCCCTAAGCGGGGGTGACAGGTACTCCCAAAATTTCAATAGGAAAGGGGGGTCGAGTGATACGCCATTTGATAGCTATTTTTATTAAGATTATATTTCCAAAGTTTCAAGTTGCTACTATTTACCCTGTCGAAATGACGGCTTGTCAAAGTTGTGTGTTTTTTACCTCATGATAACAAAACAACAGATTTTTCAAGTGAATAAACAAGAACAATTTTAAGCTGAACTGTTGAATGACAATACTTTGATGAAATACCAATGGTATTTCATTACTATGGATAGATAGGTACCTTCAAAAAATCTGTTGTTTTGTTATTATGTGGTAAAAACTACAGTGGCGACAATAGAGGTCCCGCCACCATCTTGTTCCCAACCTCTTGTTACTTTTAAATATTAATAAATAGGATTTAAATGGACATCTATTAAAAAAAATTGGAATCGATGTATTTGATGACCATTATTAGGTCCATTTAATACGTTGTTTTTCATGATTTATGATGGATGTTCACCTAAATCCCATACATACATATTTAAAAGTAACAAGAGGTTGGGAACAAGATGGCGGCGTTTTCAATATAAATATATGGGATTTTAGAATCAAATCAATCAAAAATAAGACAGCAATTGTCGCCACTGTGGTTATAGAGTCACTGTAGTAAAAACCACACAGTTCAGATACCTACTCGGAAAAAAGCACATTTTTCGTAACTTTGACAAGCCACCATTTCGGCAGGATAAATGGTAGCAACTTAAAACTTGGGGGATTTAATCTTCATAAAAATATCTACCAAATGATGTATCACTCGACCCCCCTTTCCTATTAAAATTTTGGTGGTATCTGTCACTCCCCCCGCTCAGGGGTTAACAGGTAGTGGGCAAAAATACCAAAAAAATGTGTCCCCAAAAATCCGAAAATTGACGTATCCGAGCGATTTTTGATTAAACACCTAACACCTGAGAAAACCTGGGTGGAATTCTATGAGTAAAGATTTCCTATATTCTAAGTAAGTAAAAGCCAATTCAATAAAAATATCTGTATTCTTGTAAAACTAAGGGCAGTTTGAACTTGAGAGTATAATGCCTGTAATCCATCTTCTGAGTAATCACTAGAGTTAGATCGTACACTTCAATAATATTGACGTTGGAACGGTTTAGAGTTTAGCTGGAGGAATATTTCTCAATTTGCGATACAAGCAAGAGATAATATGAATTTTTGAGTTTTTTTGGACATGCTGCTTCACCTTCAGTGATTTTGGTCATCATGATATTTCAGGCCTCGGTGCCAGTACTAGGCCTCGGTGCCAGTATATAGGCCTAGGTGCCCAGTATTTAGGCCTCGGTGTCAGTATTTAGGCCACAGTTCCAGTATTTTTATGTACTGTTTAGGGGTCATAAAAAAATATGTTATGTATTCTTTTTCCAGTCATGCTGATAATTTTTCCCGAGGAGAATGGGATAATTTCCGGTTTCCTTCCTCATCCCAGTATTAAAAACATTAGGGCAATCTGGCTCGATTAGATATTTTATTTGAAGTGGATCACTTATATGACTGTATCAGTAACAAAAAATGCAGCTATATCTGATTGACATTTATTTGTATGAATTAACTGCACCTAACTACCCAAACAGGTCAAAAACGATATGGTACATTTGTAATAGGTAATGCATTTGTAATATTTAGAAAATATCTCATATTGTACTTTTCCCAATAACAGTATAAATAAAAAATATGAAATATTTTCTAGAAATGATTTGTTTCACTTCCCTATAAATAGAGGCTTCCTATGCGATAGGGGAAAAAAAAGCTCGGAAAATGTATCTATTTCTCCGTGATACGTTTCCTGTCGAATGTGAGTTGAGGTAAGCAGTTGAGTTCGAGTTGCGGAAAGACACTTTCTCGTAAGTATAAGTGAGGTACCTGAATTTTTCTATAATGAAGGACAAAAAATCCAATACCTATTAACAAACCATTTCAAAATTTGGTCACAGCGCATGATTTTGAATAATAGCTACCTATAAGTATTCACCTAGGAACTATTGAAGAAATCAAACCAGAAATTACACCTATAAACTTCTTTATTATCAAAACAGTAATTGGAATGTGCCTCTTTACAGAAAAGGAAAACACTGCCAGAACAAAAATTGATACAGGATTTAAGCTACTTATTCAATACCAATATTAAGGCTCTTCGCTAAATTGAATATTGTTTGTATTATAAATGAATAAAAACTGCAAAATATCAGAAGTTCCCACTGGCACAAACTAATATAAATGGCGATATGCTAGAATACTAATAGCTGTTGTAAGATTTTTAAACTATATTGAATGTCCTTATTTGGGAAGATTCAATTTGCTTCTAATAGAACTGTTTTTTTTTTTCAGATTAAACGTGATTCAGAATAGTTTTTTAGCCAGGCCGAAGAACGTTAATTTGGATGTCTTAAATGTGTCTTCTGACCCGCTTGCGCCAAAGAAGGATAATCTAGGATCTCTGAAGAACTTAAATATAACCAACGAAGGTACACTGCAAAAAAACCTATATTTAGTATTTCATGTTTTTTTTTTTTGTAATTTTGACTTGTGTGCGCGCTTAGATTTTTGTGAGAATGTATAGATTTATCATTTTGGAAGTTTTCCATAATGCTTTAATAATTGTTTAAACAATTTACCAATTAAAAATAAATTTAAGGCAAATATTTGTTTATAGTAATATCCAGCATTGTGAAAACTTTTAAAAAGTCTCCAATTTTTGGTATGTAAAGTCATAAGTTAAATTATGTAGTAGAACTACTTTTTCAACATTTTGAATAATTTCTTTAATTTGTAACTTTTGCATTTTCGCGAAATTTCATATGTTCTTACATAACAAAAAATTGACCCTAAATTAATTTTATTGTTTCCAAAAGTTGACTAGTGATGGTATCATTCGTCAATATTTAAGAAGCTCAATGTGTTAATATATACTTTAAATAATTGTTTTTTTAAATACGTAATTAAAATTAGGCATGGAGGGCTAGCGAATAATAATGGTGTAAAACTTTTTAATACAGGTTTTGTGTAAAAATATCTGCTTTCTGATGAAAATAATTAATTGTCATCTGTAATATTTCTGACATAGTAAATATCCAATCTGCAAAGTGTTTAGATCCAACAAGGGTCAAAAATGTATAAAAATACACACAGCGATTATTACCCAATTGCCTAATGCCTTCATTTAAACTCAAGGTCCAGTTGACACCTCAATGATTAAGAATAACTGTCCATTTCAGAAATTAAGGAATTGACTAATATAGGCTCGCAACTCGAGGACATTTGACATAATTCTATTTAAATTAAATTATAAACTTTATTTGAAAATTTTGTGAAATAATTTACGCACATTATCCATAGGAACAGAATGAAATGAAATACCGAAGATCCTTTTTTTTTTAAGTTACAGGCAAGATGTTTCATTATTACAAAAAATACATAGGTAGATATTCAAGTTTATTAAATATGCCTCATATATAGTGGAAGCCAAGGTCCAAAATTGCATTATTTGTAATATATATTACATATTTTATTTTGATGTTCTTGTGCAAGGTATTAGTTTTTTAATGATATTTATGTATATTGTCTTTGGATGTTTTCAATAGGTATTTTAAAATAAATCTTAAATTGTCTGTGCCCAAAATTGTTACCTAAGAGACTTTTAACAACTATATTTTTTTATATGAAATTTTAAATATGGATGCCAGGTATTTTTGCAAACGATTTTTTTTTGAAATTTTATGTTAGTTTTTAATTAAATTTTAGTCCTGAAAATGTTATCAATAATTCTTAATTTGAATAAATAATTATTCTTTTTTCTTTTAACTTTAGTTTCAGGTACAGGTTTGGCTGTGATCAACAAAAATCTACATTTGCCTTTTTATTATTTACTCTTAGTAGGTATCTAGCCTTAATGTATTGAATAAGTAGCTTAAATCCAATTTATCAATTTTTGTTCTGTCAATGTTTTCTTTATCGGTAAAGAGGCACATTCAAATTAGTATTTTGATAATAAAGAAGTTTATAGGTGACATTTCTGGTTTGAGTTCTTCAATAGTTCCTAGGTGAATACTGAGGTAGGTACCAGCTATTGTTCAAAATCATGCGCTGTAACCAAGTTTTTTAAAGGTTAATAGCTTTGTTATACAGAAAAATTCATGTTCCCAACTTATAACCAGAGAGTGTCTTTCCGCAACTCAAACTCAACTGCTTACCTGAACTGACATTCGACAGGAAAGGTATCACAGAGAAATAGGTAGGTACATTTTCCGAGCGCTTTTTTTTCCTTATCGCATAGGAACCTCTATTTATAACGAAGTAGAACAATATACAAATATTCCTAGAAAATATTTCCCTTTTTTTATTTATATACTGTTATTGGGAAAAGTACAATTTGAGACATTTTCTAAATATATTACAAATCCACCATATAGTTTTTGACCTGTTTCGGTAGTTAGGTGCAGTTAATACATACAAATTAATGTCAAATCAGATATATAACTGCATTTTTTGTTACTTATATAGTCATATCAGTAATCAGCTCCAAATAAAATATCTAATCTGAGCCAGATTGCCTTAATGTTTTTAATACTAAGATGAGGAAGGAAACCGGAAATTAGCTCATTATCCTCGGAAAAAATTATCAGCGTTATTGAAAAAACAATACATACCTAACATAGGTATATTTATTTATTTTAAAATTTTTACTTAATTTATTTATCAGGGATTCGTATGGTCCGGGATGAAATAGATTAAACACATAAGATACAAATTGTGCATCCAGAAAATCGATACCATTGACAATTTGTATGGTTGGTTGCGTTACCGCATTTATGACCCCTAAATAGTACATAAAAATGCTGGCATTGTGGCCGGAAGACTGGCACCGAGGCCTTAATAGTGGCACCGAGGCCTTAATACTGGCACCGAGGCCTAGTACTGGCACCGAGGCCTAAATTATTATGCCCCGATCCCCAGCAGGTCTGAAGTGATCAGAGGGTGCTAAGAATTTTTGGGCCAGTCATAGAGAAAATTGCAACATGAAACGTAAATGTATGTTTGGGGCGGAAGAAGTGTATAATATCCAGGGCCGGCCCTACCATAAGGCGAACAGAGCGAGCGCTCCAGGCGCCAGACCTCAGGGGCGCCTCCGATTCGTTCTTTGATGATAAAAAAAGAAGAGAATGCTATCTGCTATTCTGCTATCTGCTATTCTGCTATCTGCTATTCTGCTTGCGAGCAATCGTCTTGTTACCTGACAGTTTATAAAAAAATGTTTTTAAAAACCCACTGAACATGCAATGTTACGAAAGCTCAATGCAATATTACTCTGATCTTAGTTTCGCAACATTCCAATGTAATATTGAATTATTTTTGACACAACATTACAACAATAAATTACAAAATGAAATATCCTTGAAATTTTAACGCATATTAGAAATTATAACTTGTACGCAAATTAACATTATAAATATGCATTTAAATTGAACTGGTATAATTTTTGTAATGTTATAATAACTACCAAATGTAAACTTGCTGCAAAATTGGAAATATAACTTGTAGGTAAGGTTACATCGCAAAGATGCCTTAAAGTTGTGTTGGCATTATTTTGCAATGTTTTAATTTAATATCGAATGTAAACTTGCTGCAATATAGCAGTAATAATATACTGGAAAATCGAAAACTGCCGCCATTATTAACGATCGGCACGACATCGGTGATACGAACTAAACCGAAAGCAAATCGACGCCATCAAGTCGCTGTTTGTCGTTTCAGTTGAGTGCTGTGTTTGCTTGTTGAATGTTGAGTTCTTGAGTATGTCTGTGGTAAAGCGATTCTCGGCAAAATATTTGGTGTTTGTGTTTGGATTATTTATTGGATCGGTTCAGGTTGTGCTTTGCTTTTTGGTTATTTTTATTATTCAGTTTTTATTTTAGAACCTGTGGAAATGAAATAAATATACAGCGATTAGAATGGATGAGGATTCAAATAAGGTGAGTAAGGGTTACATAGTCAATAAATACTTTTTACTTTACAAAAATACTGCGGAATCGTGGGCCCCGTTTTTGTAAGCCGTAACCTCTTTTTTTTTTCATACCTACGAATTCCTTATTATTATTATATTACTTATTATGATATTACGATAATATTTTAGTTAGGATCAAAAATATCGTAAACCGTTTGGTCATGACCAGAAAGAAAGTGGCTATGACGGGGCATAATTTTTATAATAAAAATACCGAACTAGGTACTCCCTGATTTTGTTTTTGTTGCAGGTGACAATATAAGTAGCAGCCAGTAGGTACCTATTTCGTCCTGTGTGTCAACGATGGTGTCAACCCTATTTCGTTTTTTTTTGTGTTTAGAATTTTTATTTATTTTGCTTTGAGATATTACTTTTTAAGTTTTGTTTTACACCTAAGTATATTTATTTATTGTGGGAATTATAGATATACATAATATACCAACCTTTTTATTTATGTAAAGTTGCGAACCCAATATATTTGTAATAAAAATGCAATATTGCAGTAAACTTACTAATAAATTGCAAGTAACCCTAAGGTATATTTGAATTTGTAACCTTACACTCGTAAGTTTTCTGAAGTTTTGATCTAATATTCCAGTAATATTGCTGAAAGGATATCATTTATAAACCTTGCATTTGTAATATTACCCTAAGGTTGTTTCAGTACTTGCCGCAATACTGCGTTAACATTACAGTAAACTTTTATATAACCTTACAAGTTTGCAGTGTAATGTTACCTCACTATTACTGTAATCTTATTTTGTTCAGTGGGAAGTTTTTAGAGTGATAAAGGTCACCCAAAAGTAGTACTTTAGAACTTAGCATTGAATAATTGGCAATATACGTGTCGTAATATCTGGACAGCTCAGCGTATTTTTGTAGCCGTTCTTGTGGCGAACGGTGAACGGAGCTTAAGTTAAGCTTATCAGTCAAACTTAACAGAATTAAAACGTACCTTAAGTCAATTCTAGCAGAATACAAACTTTCTGATCTAGTCCAGTCCTACTGTGCATTGAAAAACATATAGTTCAGAAATGTCATATTATGAGAGGATTATAAACAAATTTACAAATGAAAAGTGCGCAAATAGCGATTCACTCACGATTTTGTATTTTGCTGGTTCGATTTTTATATTTATATAAGAGCCAGTTTATTCACCATCTGATAAACTGTCAGGGCTGGGACTCTGATGCTCTGTAACGGATAGAGGTCGTTATCCCTATCGCTCAGGCACTCGCTGTCTTCTTCTCTCTTTTTGAAATCAATAAAGAGGAGACGTGAATAGAGATAGAGAAAATATCTCTATTCGTTACAGAGTCCCAGCCCAGGGACCTAATGCAATCTGACGGATAACAACGCTATCTGCAATTCCATTTAGGGCGGGTATTATAAAACTACTTTGAGAGTTAACTTAAAGTTAACTTCTGGAATTACATGTAATTCAAAAAGTTAACTTCAAGTTAACTGTCAAAGCAGTTTAATAATACCCTCCCTTAGTTAGCTAGTTATTCGCCGACCAATAGATTATAGGTTGGTAAATTTATCTTGTAGATTGTAGATATTTAACAGCAAGTTTATGTGAAGATGAATAAATCGGGCCTGAGTGTTAATAAGTGATATTACCAAAGTTGATTATTGATTGCGATCTCATCAAAAAATGTGAACCAAGTGTAAGTAAACGATGGAGCTTCCTACTTAATTATTAAAGTGGTGATAACTGATCTCTTTAAAAAGTAAATATTATAATAAATAAATAAACGTAGAAACTTCCATTATTTGTTTGTCATTCTACTTCAACTCAATTCTGAAAGGAAAAGAGTAGGTATAGTTAGAACCAACTAAGAAGAACCCCTGACGTCATCACTGACAACTAGAGTCCGCGTCAGCAGTAAAGAGTACGGTGACGACATGAAAAGCTGCGTGAAGCGGGTCGGATCTCTCTCCCTCGTCTATCTCTCGCTGTCTGCCGTGACCTCGGCCGTGAGCTGAAACCAGCAGCTGGCCGTACGACAATGAACCACGTGCTTGGCGTTCGGCAGCAGCACCGAACAATACGATAGATCGGTTAGTCTTCAAAATTGGGTTTGTGCGCATTTGACGTCACCGTACTCTTTACTCTTGACGCGGACTCTAAAGGCCCTCCGATTGGAAGTGAGACAAAAGATCACGTGGTGGCTTCTTCTTAGTTGGTTTTATCTCTACCAACGAACATGGATGTTTTCAAATTTCAATTGATAAGATAAATAGATACATATAGGTGTTACAACACATTTGACATTTTAATTAGGGGCGCCAAAGTCCGATCTCGCTCCATCCTGAAAGTAGGCTCGGGCCGGCACTGATAATATCATCCATCAAGGCAATTATAGGAATATACAGAGATTGTAGGAGTTTGTGAAGGAAGATGGCAAGACTCTGGTGAATGGCAGATCGACCATTTATCTATTCCGCGGGCAATGACGGCCAATATCACTGAAGGTGAAGCAGCTGTTCCAAAAAAACTCAAAAATCCATAATCTCTTTTGCTTGTATAGCAAATTGAGAAATATTCCTCCAGCTAAACTGTAAACCGTTCAACGTCAATATTACTGAACTGTACGATCTAACTCTAGTGATCACCCATTATCTCCCTTATTAGCCCAAACTAACTCACTAGTTAACTCGCCAAAAATTTCACTATTTACTGATATCAACATCTTTAAGCTCATTGGGTTCACAATATCCACGAATAATCACTTCGCTTTTACCTAAGTCCATGCCATAATTACTTACCTTTTTTAAACTAACTACGCGCTTTATATACATAATCAAACACTTCAGAAATCTATGTGGCATTTTTGATTTTTTAAATCGCACATTAATGGGAACCAATTCCTAAATATTCGCTTGCTTGTCGTGCACATTGGTGTTGACATTTCCGTTTCGACACAATTTAATTTCGTTACAATACTAAAATATTTGCCGATGACATAATCTTGGGGTATCAAATGATCATTGACAACTCCGTAGGCTGTTACGGGATTTAGTCCAGCGTCGTTGACTGGCTCACGCAGAATAGGAGTAGTTTTAATGGTAGCAAGGAACAGATACTTAATTTTCCGCTAAAATATATGTATACAACACCATCAATACCACCAAATAGTAAGCTGTGACCAAATTAAGTCACCGTTCCTTAGGGTTGAATGCATAAATACTACAGGTTCTACATTCTCATTTGTCATGATATGCGATGTTGTGCTAGGGCCGTACTCTGTAGTGTTTTCGGTAGAAGCGTCGTGATCGCGGGTCTTGGATACAGGGACTGGTTTTACGCACTGTACCATGTGCCAACTTTATATTGGCTTGTGATGCATATAAGAAAAATATAGCTTACTATTACCAAAATTTCGACTGGCATGCAAATAATACACATGGGAAGTGGAAGTATGTTCTTTCTGTCTTTAAATATAGTAGAGCCTTGAAGGCTAGGCCCGGGACCATTATATGGATTAAAGGTATTTAATGTACTTATTCGAAGCATTAGAGGCTTGAGAGAAAAGACATTGAAAAGGTCCTAAAAACAATTTTGAGCATGAGGCTTTTTACATTGAGGAGGAGTTTCTCCAGTGTAATTTTGCCATTGAGGCTACTGCTCGCTAGTGTGGTACCTATAGGCCAGTCATTGGGGATTTTTACCTGGAAAAACTTGGGAAGCTCTGAAATTTTGCAGGTTTGGAAGTTTGGGTGTGTAGAACTAAAATTCACAAAATGCACAATCCAAGAATTTCCGCCGGCGCCGCCATCTTGACAAGATGGCCGCTAAAAACGGCTTTTCGCGTTTCTCTTCAAATTATGCGTTTTTCATGTGTGGGAAACAAATTTAGAGAGGAGGAAATTTTATACCAAAAATGTGATTAGCATATTTTCGCAAGGTTAGACGTTTAAACAGGAAAGACGTAGTAAAGTCTAACATTTTGCGTAAGTTTTATTTAGAGACGATTTTCTGAAATAAGTAGTAGTGTAGTAGGAATAGGGTTCCTTAAAACTACTTTTTTAGGGCTTTATATTTCAACAGGCGCGGATCCAAACCCAAATTAAGGGCCATACAAAATATTGGAAGGTACAGAGTGTCTGGTTATAATTTGACACCCCACCTTTATAGGTAGATGATAGGTGTAAACACAAAGTGGAGCAGTTTTAGCTAAATTATTGTCAGAAATTTGAAATTTTGCGTACTTTCAACTTTTTTCAAATAGAATGCCCTATATTTGATTCTATATTCTTGAAGAGCACAATTTCCCGATTCCAAAAATATATAGTTTCTCTATATTTAGTTGAGCCGTCTCCACCATATTTGGCTTCAAAGATTTTAAAACTACATACTATCAGAGAAACCAAGTGCCTCAAATTTCACCTGAAGCTTTCATCAGAATGGTTCACAAAATCGTCAATAGGATAGAATTTTTCCAATTTTTAGAGCCAAACATGTTGAAGGCGCCTCAAACAAATATAGACAAACTATATATTAGAAGCAAATATAGGGCATATCATTTAAAAAAGTTGAAAGTAAGCAAAATTTCAAATTTCTTACAATAAACTTTTGTTTTTAAAGATGGATTCTGAAAATTTAGTTAAAACTGCACAATTTTTGTGTTCACACCTATCATCTACCTGTAAAGGTAAAGGCAGCAGGTGGGGTGTCAAATTATGACCAGACACCCTGTACATACAAATAGAGTAGGCTAGAGGTCCGTGATAAAATGGCGCCATGAAATAAAATTCTGTTATATACGGGTCCTGGTAAACCCGGAAAAATTGATCGATTTAATGTTGTGGATTTTTAAAATTATTTTTTCTTATCTGCCTGGATCCGCGCCTGATATTCAATCAATCGACGGTATGATCAATTAATTTCAATCATTGAAAATGCTGTACTGGTTTCAACACTATACACATGGGGTAAAGAGGTACACGGCGTGTTTTTTTTTCAACGTGGTTTCCCTCAGGCCTAATACACTTTGTGAATGAAATTACGTTTTGTATCTGCAAAAGCCCTACGTACATAGTTCGGTAATATCGATGCTTTCACTGGTGAATATGTTTGTCTCTGTGTCGGGATCAACGTCGGTTCCATTTTATTCGTCTTCAGTCGACAAACAAATATCGAGCAGCAATTCCAAGTTATCTTCATCAGATTCGTCCAACGTCACTTGAGGGACATTTTTGCAGGTCTTTCAGTTGTAGACACCGCAAATCATGGAACATTTTAATCCTGCTTTTCTGCATTCGCAGGCTCTATCACAATTGGTCTTGCGATTACATGACAAAAGTTACAATACAGTAGGAAGCAAGATGCTTTAAAGTGGTAACTGGGGTGATACCAGTTTCGGTTTTCTTTTAACCCTATTCTTCAGCCTATTTTAACAGCCATACCACTGTTGTACTTTATGGTAGGTACGTAAGGAATGCTGCCGTGCAGCTGCGCTTATGTCGGTGGTAAAGACGCCAAATTTAATTTGTTCTTGCATTCCATGAATCTAAAAGACAGAGAGAGTGTTGATCTTGATAAATAATACCAGTGTTTTGTGAAGTCAGTAACAAAAAGTAAATTTAATTGGGCATCCTTACCACCGACAAGCGCAGCTGAACGACAGCATTCCTTTTTTGTGTTTTTGGGTAGATTTCCAGACTCGCCGCCCCTGTATCCGCCACTGGACATGGTCAGAGTGAGCAATACGGTGGTTGTGCCTTGTAAGACCATGAAAAGAAACCGAATTCTCATTCATTGGCTAACCCCATGTAGGTATTGTCTACTCTGGCCGTGCCAGAATCAAGACGAACTCTCAGTAGTTATTAGCAGTGAGTTCTACGTTTTACACTTGTATTTTTCCTATTATTCGATTATATTCCGCCACACTGGCGTATTCAGGAAGTCTGCGTTTTTTATGAGCTTTCAAACTTCTTCGTTTACTTTGGTATTGCCCTACCGCTTTCTTATTCTCCGCATGTCTTTTATTAGATATCTGTATTTTTGTAAAACTAAAGGGCAGTTTGAACTTGATAGTATAATGCCTGTAATCCAACTTCCATTTTGGGTTTTTTTTGAAGTTGCTGCTTCACCTCCAGTGATTTTGGTCGTCATGATACTTTAGGCCTCGGTGCCAGTACTAGGCCTCGGTGCCAGTATATAGGCCTCGGTGCCAGTATTTGCCTCGGTGCCAGTACTTAGGCCACAGTGCCAGTATTTAGGCCACAGTGCCAGTACCGTATTTAGGCCACAGTGCCAGTACCGTATTTAGGCCACAGAGCCAGTATTTTTGTACTGTTTAGGGATCATAAATAAATATATGTTATGTATTGTTTTTCCAGTCATGCTGATAAGTTTTCCCGAGGAGAATGAGGTAATTTCCGGTTTCCTTCCTTATCTCAGTATTAAAACCATTCGGGCAATCTGGCTCGATTAGATATATTATTTGAAGCGGATTACTAATATGATTGTATCAGTAACAAAAAATGCAGCTATATCTGATTTGACATTTATTTGTATGAATTAACTGCACCTAACTACCCAAACAGGTCAAAAACGATATGGTACATTTGTAATAGGTAATGCATTTGTAATATTTAGAAAATGTCTCATATTGTACTTTTCCCAATAACAGTATAAATAAAAAATAATAAATATTTTCTAGAAATGATTTGTTTCACTTCCCTATAAATAGAGGCTTCCTATGCGATAGGGAAAAAAAAAGAACGGAAAATCTACCTATTTCTCCATGATACCTTTCCTGTCGAATGTGAGTTCAGATAAGCAGTTCAGTTTGAGTTGCGGAAAGATACTTTTTAGTCAGGAACCTGAATTTTTTTATGATAAAGGACAAAAAATCCAATACCTATTAACAAAGCTATTAACCATTTCAAAATTTGGTCACAGCGCATGATTTTGAACAAATAGCTACCTAAGTATTCACCTAGGAACTATTGAAGAAATCAAACCAGAAATTACACCTAAAAACTTCTTTATTATCAAAATAGTAATTGGAATGTGCCTCTTTACAGAAAAGGAAAACATTGACAGAACAAAAATTGATAAATTGGATTTAAGCTACTTATTCAATATATTAAGGCTACCTACTAAGAATAAATGATAAAAAGGCAAATGTAGATTTTTGTGGATCACAGCCAAACCTGTACCTGAAACTAGTTAACTGGGGTGATACCAGTTTCGATCTCCTTTCAACCCCATTCTTCAGCTTATTTTGCCATACCAGTGTTGTACATGTAGGTACGTAAGGAATTATGGCGTGCAGCTGCGCTTATGTCGGTGGTAAGGATGCCAATTTTAATTTGTTCTTACACTCCATGGATCTAAAGACAAAGATAATGTTGATCTTAATAAATATCGATACTAGTGTTTTGTGAAGTCAGTAACAAAAGTGAATTTACTTGGGCATCCTTACCACTGACAAGCGCAGCTGCACGACAGCATTCCTTACGTACCTACCCATCATATAAAACGTAATTTAATATCCTTGTAGTTGAAAATTGTAAGAAAAAGTGGAAAGCTCTGAAAAAAAAAAAATATCATAGAGAGAAGCAAAAGCTTGATGTCTTGTCCAGAAGTGGAGCAGCGGCCTTTAATTTATCCCAGTGGGATTTAATGTCATTTTTTCAATTTATGTATGACAAGCAACCTCCTCGAAGATAATTAAGTCAACTATTGAAATATAAAATAAAATCCTATTGATTGGCTTGGCTGACTAAGTTGCATCCATCGGCAGCAACTGCTAACGCATACGATATGAAATTCAGCCAGCAGTTTTATTTCATAATGACGCCCATAAAAATATAATTCATATTCATTAATCCATTATTGTAGAACAGAGTCCAGTCCGCTTATGTGCAACACTTCTAGCAGTGCTACAGCATCATGTTCTCGACAAGTACAACAATGGTACGGCTGTTCAAAATAAGCTGAACAATGGGGTTAGAAAAAAACCCAAACTGGAATCAATAAAAGCAGGATTAAAATGCACCATAATTTGCGCCGTCTACAACTGAAAGACCAGCGAAAATATCACTCAAGTGACGTTGGACGAATATGATAGAGACAAACATATTCACCGATGAAAGTATCCACCAACGAACCATGTTTGTCGGGCCTTTGCAGAAACAAAACGTAATTTTTACTCACAAAGTGGATTAGGCCAACAGGGGAAACCACGATAAAAAATAACGCGCTATGTACAGTGGGAATCATTGAAATTGGCACATACTCTTTTAACATTCCTCGTATTATTAAGTCAAAATTCTAAGCAATAAATCTATTTTTCCTACAATCGCAGCAGGCTTTGTCGATTAGATTTGTGATCGCAAAGTAGGCGTTTCCTGATGACCTTTACTTTGCCGCTCTAGAGCGACAAAGTACTAAAAACGCTCGCTTGTAAATTTTGTATTTTCCCAATTTTTTATTCCCACTTTTTTTTTCCCCGACCATTTTTTTTCACGACTTTTTTTTTCGCGACAATTTTTTTTCCCGACCATTTTTTTTCACGACTTTTTTTTTCCCGACTATTTCTTTTCCCGGCAATTTTTTTTCCCGACTTTTTTTTTCCCGACTTTTTTTTTCCCGACTTTTTTTTTCCGACTTTTTTTTCTCGTTTTTTTTTTTCTCGAAATTTTTTCTTCCCGGCCAATTTTTTTCCCGACCGACTTTTTTTTTTTCACGACCATTTTTTTTTCCCGACCATTTTTTTTCTCGACATTTTTTTTCCCGACAATTTCTTTTCCCGACCATTTTTTTTCCCGACTTTTTTTTTCCCGACTATTTTTTTTTCCCGACAATTTTTTTTCCCGACTTTTTTTGTTCCCGACTATTTTCATTTCCTGACCGACTTTTTTTTTCCCTGACTTTTTTTTTCCCCGACCTTTTTTTTTCTCGAGCATTTTTACCCCGACCTTTTTTTTTCTCGAGCATTTTTTCTTCCCGACTTTTTTTTTCCCGACTTTTTTTTTCCGACTTTTTTTTCTCGTTTTTTTTTTTCTCGAAATTTTTTTCGCGACAATTTTTTTTCCCGACCATTTTTTTTCACGACTTTTTTTTTCCCGACTATTTCTTTTCCCGGCAATTTTTTTTCCCGACTTTTTTTTTCCCGACTTTTTTTTTCCCGACTTTTTTTTTCCGACTCTTTTTTCTCGTTTTTTTTTTTCTCGAAATTTTTTCTTCCCGGCCAATTTTTTTCCCGACCGACTTTTTTTTTTTCACGACCATTTTTTTTTCCCGACCATTTTTTTTCTCGACATTTTTTTTCCCGACAATTTCTTTTCCCGACCATTTTTTTTCCCGACTTTTTTTTTCCCGACTATTTTTTTTTCCCGACAATTTTTTTTCCCGACTTTTTTTTTCCCGACTTTTTTGTTCCCGACTATTTTCATTTCCTGACCGACTTTTTTTTTCCCTGACTTTTTTTTTCCCCGACCTTTTTTTTTCTCGAGCATTTTTTCCCCGACCTTTTTTTTTCTCGAGCATTTTTTCTTCCCGACTTTTTTTCCCGACCATTTTTTTTCCTGACTTTTTTTTTCCCGACTATTTTTTTTCCCGACAATTTTTTTTCCCGACTTTTTTTTCCCGACTTTTTTTTCCCGATTTTTTTTTCCCGACGATTTTCATTTCCCGACCGACTTTTTTTTTCCCGACAATTTTTTTTCCCGACTTTTTTTTTCACGACCATTTTTTTTTCCCCGACCTTTTTTTCTCTCGAGCATTTTTTTTCCCGACTTTTTTTTTCCCGACAATTTTTTTTCCCGACCATTTTTTCTCCCGACCATTTTTTTTCCCGACAATTTTTTTTTCCCCGACAATTTGAAAAAACTCTTTTTTCCCAATTTTTTTTTCCAATTTTTTTTTCCCGACTTTTTTTTCCCGACTTTTTTTTTCCCGACTTTTTTTTCTCGATTTTTTTTTCCGAATTTCTTTTTTCCCAATTTTTTTTTTTCCCGACTTTCTTTTTCCCCGACAGAAATAAACTGGTTTCTTTCAATTATTTTTCTGTTGAATGCGATTGTAGAAAAAATCATGTGTGTATTACGAGCGAAAAGTGGCTTTGCCAATCTCAAGATATTGCCGCGCTCCGCTCCGCGGCGCGCGTCAACAATATCTTTCGATGGGCAAAGTACCACTTTGCGCTCTTAATACACAAATAGCTATAGTGCAGTGCTGTACGTTATATTTTAACCTACTGCCTGAACCTAGGGCTAAGACAACTGCTCGAACTGTCTCACCTTCTGCTAACATTTTGGTTGCTCTTACCTTTTCGTCATTGTAAAGCATATGGTAAACCATTTTAGCAAACAAATATTTTTTTCCATCAACAGTTTATTAAAACTATTATGTTCACCACTGATTTATCAATCTGACACGATTTTGACATTACGTACCTGCGTGCCAAAGAAGTAAAATTTTGACATATTACGTGGGATGTTCATATAGTGTGTGCCAATTTCAATGATTCTCACTGTACTTAACCCCATGTGTGGTGTTGAAACAAGAATGGCATTTTAATTAAAATTGATTGATCATAGATTGATGACTTAATTGATGAATTAATTGATTAATCAATGTACCACCATCGTCTGGCAGGATCCAGATGCTGAGCTGCTCGGGCGGATTGTGAATGAGGATCTTGTAGAAATTAAACGCTGGGGCGATGTCAATCTATTGCCTTCCAATGTTTCCTAGACCAATGTCTTAAAGGACATGGCACTAAATATTAGAATCCTGGTGATCGGTCGATTTTTTTAAAACTGCAGTATGTTATTCTATTCCTGAAAACAAGCATTTTTGCTTATGGTCACTTCTTTGTACGAGTATGGGATGTCCTAGAAAATTGAGTTTTTATATGAAATATTTCCTTTGAAGCATAAACTTATGTTTAACTGATCTGTTATGTGATCTTGCAACTTATACATTTAAGACAAAGCTATTTATGTAGTTAAGGACAAAAATTATTATACAGGGTGTCTCAAAAATTATATTTTTAACCAAACTACTCTCTAAAGAAAGCCAATAACCAAATCAACTGCTACAAAACTATAATTACCTAAAATATCAATAATAACTATAAACATTGTAACAATGCTCACCAGAGATTATTTGAAGTAGCTGCTATTCCTCGGAAACGATTTGGATTTAATACTGTAGAAATAGATCAACAAATACAAAAATATGCCATATAGGCCCAGTTTCACAATTGGTGGTAACCTTGTGGTAACCTGCACTGGTTATCGGATATCGGACTCATATTTGCGGGATGACTACATGGAATATTCTGAAGCTTGACCAAAGATTTTGGCTAAACCACACATTATGAAACAGATATTTTGTAGGTGTAGGTTACCAGTGTCTTGTGTTTACCGTTGGGTTATCACTGTTTGTGAAACTGGCCCCAACTGTGTTGTTAATACAACAGACCAATACATATTCAAAATCACTAAACCGATACATCAAACATTTGATATAAATACTTAAAACTCAATTTTTTTAACCGTTATTTTGGTTATTGGCTTTTTTTAGAGTGTAGTTTGGTTTAAAATAAAATTGTTGAGACACCCTGTATAATAATTTTTGCTCTTAACTACATAAATATCTTTTTCTACTGACATTTCATAATACGCTATTAAACGATTAAAATCTGTATCATAATGAACTTCATTACGATACAGATTTTCATTATAATACTCATTTTTAATATTATACAATGTTGATAGATGGCAGCACTAGTTAAGAGATTAAACATTTTAAACGGTAATTTTGCATAAAACAATTATTTTGATAGCTATAAGAAAGACTCCGAATTGTTTAAAAGTTACCTAAAGTTTGAGACAAAGAATAATTATTATGGAAATAATGAATGATAAGGAGGAATTTTTACTTTTTTCATTATTATACATTGTCAATAGATGGCGCCATCAGTTAAAAAATTTAATTTTTTTTTTTTTGAATGTTGGCAGCACTCTGTTTATAGTTTTTCCATGGTAATTTAGCGAAAAACAATAATTTTATAAACAAAAATACCTCAAATTGTTATTAAAAGTTAATACCTTAAGTTTGGGAGAAGGCATTATTATGGAAATATTGAGCGATAACGAAGAATTTTCACTAACACCCACAGAAATAACAGAAAGGGCGACAAATGCAGGTAATAATATACTACCGGACAAGTCCAAGAAAATTTATGAAAAATTATATGGACAATTTATGGATTGGAAACACCAAAAACACATCATCCTTTTCAGAAAATGTTTTGATAGTATATTTTGAAGAATTACAACAAAAAATGAAACCTTAGACTGTATGGATTACTCAATTATGAAATATCTATTCAAAGTTAAGCATCATGTTGACATATCTAAATATCATAAGTTTTATCAATGGCAATAGAAAAAATAGTGTATGCAACTCTCATGTAATGGCCATTAATACACTCTCATGTTATATACGAAACTCGCCTGCGGCTCGTTCGTATCCTACAACATGCTCGTGTATTAATGGCTATCATTACATGATCATTGCATAATATACTATTGTGTTTAATGCATAAGTTGCAAAAATGCATAACAGATCAGATAACATAGTTTATGCTTCAAACAAAATATTCCATATAAAAACTTTGCACTTAATTTTCTTGAACATCCCATACTCGTACAAAGAAGTGACCATAAGCAAAAATGCTTGTTTTCAGGTATAGAATAACATGCTGCAGTTTTAAAAAAATCGACCGATCACCAGGATTCTAATATTTAGTGCCACCACTGACCTCTATAAATGGACAAGCATTAGCGTTTTCGAAAAATGGCAAACTGTAGGACCAAAAACCTGCGCCAAACCGGGTAGCCGTTGAACGTGCGCATTACAATTTCACTGTTTGGAATCGTTTCAAAATCAAGGTTGAGTAAACAGGACCGCATTTAAATATTTTCAAGTAGTGTTTGAAAATGTTCATACAAGCTTAATTATAAGCTTTATATTTGTTGTTTTACTTACTTGAAATAGCTAATTCCCGGTATTTTACGTTTATTTTGGCAAAATAAAACCATACAAAGGGGACGCGCTCTTTTCGACTCAATAGTCATAGCCAGGAGGAACTTACAATTTCTACGAGGTCGAAACACTGCTGAAATTAAGTTCAAAAATCCAGCAGTTTTAAAAGTACGCCACACGAAAATTCAAGAAAAACCACTAAAAACACCAACTATCAAACACGAACACGAAATAATAAATCCAGTTCCTCCCGTTCTTAGGATTAATAAATATACTCATAAAAACCATTGTATAAACAAACAGACTTTTTTTATAGGTGCAATGATAAAATTGAAAATACCTGATATTTTGCAGATTCGTTTTTATTTGGTCGGTTAAAATTGACTCCATAAAATAGTTATTTTTGTCACAAGTACCTAAAATGAAGTTTTTCAGGACGAATCATTGCTGTTTCCGGACGAGGCGTTAGCCGAGTCCCGAATAGCAGATGAGCCCTGAAAAACTTCGTTAGGTACGTGTGACAAACACTATTTTTTGTCATACGCTTTTTAGAATTTTTCAGAACGCTAAAATTTATAAAATTTCCTTAATTTTTGAAATCATATAGGTGCAACCAGAAAGGAAAAAAAATCTTAAAAACAAGCATTTTACGGACTTGAATGAGTCCGTAAAATAGCTGTTTTTGGGAGCGTATGACAATAATAATTTGTTTGGATTTTGAATTTATTTTTGAAAGGTAATGTAATATATTCTTAGGAAGTCTCATCAATTATTGTATTATTCAAATTAAATAGTAAAATAGTTCATTAAAATTTATCTTAAGGTATCAAAAGTATCGCCATTAGAAAGGATAAATGGAAGTCCTTTGTTAGGTACCTAGCTGGAAGAACGGTCGCTCTCCCAGTTAGGTATTAGTTACTATAATATTATCACTAATAATATATACATTATTATGATTGATTAAAACTAAATTGAGAAAACAAGAATTATCTTTCTTTTATTTCAGTAAGAAATATATTTCTAGTAATTTTAATGTAACAATTCCGAAATCCGGCTCTGCTCAGCCGTTCCCACCGTTATCTATGGGTAAGAGTGATGGATGATTTTATTGATTTTCATTAGTGCGCATCTGACGATGCTACCTGGTTTTCTTGAATTTGACAGTTTCGCGTTGCGCATTTTACCTGCTTTTTCACCCATGTAAAGACATTTTTCCGCTTTGCGCATCTAACCAATTGCTTATCCACCCGAAGGGTTAGAGATCAGTGAGTGCCACTTAACGCAAGCAAGTTCCTGGGGTTAACAATAGATAATACTTTGAAGTTTGAGGGCCACATATTTGGTATTCATAAAAAAAAATCTCTTCTGGTTGTTATGTTCTCAGAATAATTTCCAAAAATCTGGATTCATCCATTGCCAGAAGCTCTTACTTTGCACTGAT
Source organism: Ceutorhynchus assimilis (assembly GCA_917834065.1). Lineage (NCBI taxonomy): Eukaryota > Metazoa > Arthropoda > Insecta > Coleoptera > Curculionidae > Ceutorhynchus > Ceutorhynchus assimilis. The sequence continues at coordinate 15,009,373 of OU892277.1, forward strand.
TGAGTCCCACCTTCGATATGGTATTTGTTTCTGGGGATGTTGTGCTAAATACCATTTTGACTCTGTATTTATTTTGCAGAAAAGGTTAATAAGGTCCTACATGTGTGGTGCAGGGGTTCGTGATTCCTGTCGACCATTGTTTATGAGGCTTGGTATCTTGACTCTCTGTTGTTTATTTATTTTGGAAACAGTCTGTTTCATTTTTAAGAAGCATGGCCATGAGATGTCTGCGGGCGGTCATTACAATATGCGTCAGACTCACATAAAGGAGATATTATCTGCGAAAGCTTAATGCTACATTACTGATTTTTTCAATTACAATTTTAATTAAATGTATTATGGTATTTTGTACTATTTTTTTATTTATTTTTATTTTTGATTTTATTTTGCTGCTTACTTTGTTATTTGTCATTTTAACTTTAGATTTTGAGGTTTTTATTCATAACTTTGACCTGTTTATTCAGATAATATTTAGATGTTAAATATGGCTTTGTCAATAACATAAGTTTTACGACAATAAAGCTAATTTTTGATTTGATTTGATTTGATTTGATTTGATTTGATTTGAATTAATTGGAAATATTGGAATATTGGATAATGAAGATACGCTTCATGAAAAAATTGTATAAAGCCCAAAAAAGTAATTTTGAAGAACCCAACTACACATCTTATTTTGGAAAATTGCCTTTATGTAAAACCTACGAAACATGTTAGCGAGAATAATAATTATGTTAAGCACATTTTTTGAAGTGAAACTTCTTAGGCGGCGCACAGTGTTTTGAAATGCGAAAAATGGTGACCATCTGACGAAAAAGTCAAAGTTGAAAAAATAAATTTTTTTCTATAGTCACAGGTTGTTAAGACCGTAAGCTATGCCAGTACTAATTAGTTTTTTTTTACAACTGCTGGTTTGCGAATATATTTAATTCAAACTTGCTCTTCTGTGATTCACAAAATCTTAGGTTAAAACCTTTTCTATTTTCAAAAATTTTATGCTTATTAAGTACGAGCTATTTTAAACTTGTTTTTTGTATACAGTATTATTAAGTCATTGACAATATATTCCTGTTTATTTTTTTTGTAAATGTGCAGTAAATATATGTCAAATGTTTTTTTTTCTTCTTCAGTATTTCTTCCAAAAAGTTAAAGTTCACGTTGACTTATAAAAAAATGTCCAAATATGTCCAGGCTGATAAATATCTTGTTTGATAGAGCTACCTTTATAGAAGAAAGGCACATATTTTTTGTTTGCTAATATTTGCTATTCTTAGGAAAAAGTGCTTTTATTTTACATCATGCAGTGCATTAGGAGTGGATATCTTTTTTCACATAAGTGATATTTAAATCTTTTTGGGGCCTTTTAAACTATCTATGAAAATTCTTATTTACTGAATTCAATATATACAGGGTGACAATTTGAAAAGTTGCAATCGGAAATATCTCTTAGACAAAAAATAATATCAGGAATATCTCAAATTCGTATCGGGAAATTGGAGGGGGTCATCCCGCCTCACCCCTCAGGCGGTAGCTACCCCAACCTTTTTTTTTTTAAATACGAACCTACCTTGTGTTGCACATCGTTGGATAGCTCGTTGTTGTCCCTTTACAGTCCTATAGAAAAATCTTAAATCGAACGATTAGTTTTCGAGATATCTGTGTTTAAAAGTAAGCACATTGTGAAAACTAGTAACTTTGACTATCTCATAGACTAAAAAAAATTGTCATGAAAGTCTCGGATACACATATCGGCGGAACCAAATAATGTGTTTATCGTATTTCTATCTGCTTCTGCGCGTCTCTAAAGACGAATAAAAAAAACCTTTCAAAGGAGCTATCACACGGGGTTAGGTTCTCGTTTTAGAAAAATTATTAGGAGCGGCTAGTCCTCAAGGCAAGAGGGGTAGGGGTTAGGCAATAAGCACATTAGGTTTCCCCGATGTATATTTGCCCACGAGTGTTCATATTCTTCTGATTCATGGAGCAGAAATTTGCAAAAATTTTAATTAAATTCCAATTGATAAATTATCTGGAGAAGCTTCCGAGGCTAGAACAAAGAATTTAGCCAGAATTTTTCCAGAAAAATTGGAAGAAGACAGAATATTGAGGATATTCTGCATAATCTATTTTTCTTCAGATCCTTTAATTTCATCAATTAGACCAAAATATAGTTGTAAAAAAAAGTTTGTATTATATTTAGAGGCGCAGGAACTGTTAGATATGGAACAAGAAATGGAAGAGGAAGTTGATTCAGATTAGGAAAGAAATATTTCTGGATATTTATTGGAATAGGTTAAAAATATATTATTTCTTATTGGTGTGGCGTGCGCTTAGAACTGGGTATTTTTTAAATTTTTACACCCTGTATACTGCTAATTACAAATATACTTCAGAAGAAACATATGTTTGCTAAATTTTATCAATAATAACAATTATTACATTAGTATTACTAGAATCAGTAAGTTAGAAACGTTGATGTCCACTTTTTTCCCGTTTCGCTACACGGTGCGGCGTTCTAGTATTTGGACGACAATGGAGAGTGATTTGAAAAACGCGTCACGGGCAAATTTCGTTACTCGAGAGAGAAGAAAGATATAACGTAAAGAGACGGAGAAAGACAGCTATTGATTGACACAAACCAAGGACTATAAGCAGAAAGAGGATTGCCTATTATTGACAAGCACCGACATTGACACAAACCAAGGATTATAAGCGTAAAGCCTAGTTCTCATGGTGCGGGATTCCGCATTGCGGGTCCGGAAATCGCAGTTTTTTGAAAATCGTAATTTTTGATGGTTCACATGAAACGGAATTCCGGATGCGGTTTTATGTCAAATACATGTGATCTTAACCTAACATATTTTTTGTTTTTGTTTTCCTGTGTGCCTGGATGGATAATTATATTGCACAATTAAATTATTATCAATGGAAAAGACAGACGGAGGTATGAAAAAAAACAAAGTATCTGCTACTACGACAAGTAGTAGTATATTCTTCGTAGTGTTTACTTTAAAATGAAGTAGATTCTACATTTCGAAACTACCGGAAATTAGTAAATCCTTTGTTGTGAAGTAAATACTTCGTAGAATATACTACTACCTGTAGTAGTAGCAAGTACTTCGTTTTTATTCAGACTACCACCCAATATACGTTAGTATTGGGTTTGCTATTAATCCATAATAGGTATGCATGAAACTTCATCAAAGAAGCAGAATAGCTATATAATATTCTTCTGAAAAGGCATGAAAAAGGGGTTTGCCGTAATAATATGTATTTGAAAATAAAACAAGCACACAAGCAAGCAGATCAATTTAGTTTTGTTAGGTATTAATTGTTTTATTGTTTTTTGTTTGAGGTTAGTTTATTTGTTTATGTAGAAATCAAACAAAGATGAGAAATGTTTAGACAAAGACAGAAAAAAAAATCGCAAGAAAGTTGAAAATGGTTCAACTTTATTGCGGATCCGCAAAAAAGTTGACGTTTTCCCGCCAACGGAATTATTTCAAAAATTCCGCACCCGCAATCCGGACTTCCGCATCATGAGAACTAGGCTTAAAGCGGATTGTCTATTATTGACAAGCACCGCTAAAATTGTGACGTCACTACAGATGCGCGTCTTCCTTTTGTTATACCGTTATACTAATATCATTGTGTTTTGTCATTGTGATTATTTTCCTTATTTATACATTTGTGTGCGGCGATATTTTTTGAATATGTCCGTGAACCGTCATTATGAAGTAAGTATATTAAAATTATTAAAATATTATCAAAAATGATATTAGAAACGAAGAAAAACAGCCATTGAGTGCCACAAATCAAGGATTATAAGCGCAAGGATTGCCTAATATTGTCAAGCGCCGATACCCTTGTGACGTCACAACAGATGCGCGTTTCCTTCCGTCTTTACCCCGACTCATACGCTAAGTCTAAAAGTTGTATGAGAAGGAGCTTTCAAAAAGTTTCACTTCTACCACGTGTACGGCGCTGCGCATGTTTTTTTTTGTATGATATTTCCTCCTCTTTAATTTTTTTCCTCATTTTTTTTTGGAAAAACGCATAGTTTCGGAGAGAATTGCGAAAAACTGTTTTTTTTTTTTTCACGGAACCACTAAAACTGTGAAAAATTAAAATTCAGTCGGCCAGAAAGTTTGTAATTCTGTCAGTCATCTGGACATGACTTCATTTTTCTTTATTTCATTAACAACGAATAATATAGGTAGGTATGGAATTATATTTTAAAAAAAAACATCCATTTAACAATAGGTACCTACTAATTGGGCAATGTGGGTAGGTAGGTACCAGAAATAAAACGACAAAAATTACAAATAGGCATGAAATCATACAAAATATTATTAATAACAGATATTTCTATTCATTAAGCTTTTGTAATAGGGTCATAATTTTCAGGCAAGTTCACTAGTTTCAAGCTGTCTGTCCACAGTCTCTTAGCGTCATCCACATTGGTAGCTTCCTTAGTAGGTTTTTTAACAGCACACTCTGCGTAATATAATCCCGATTCGTTCGCACATTTTTCATCGACCGAACAGTAAATTGTAGTTTGCGCACCTTGTATAGGAGTTTTAAGGGCCCAACTGAAAAAACCCCATACAAATTTCAGGAACGAGCCGTAAGTTGATCCCACGTGTCGCCCTAGTTCAGTTTTAATCACTCCAGGATGTAAACTGTAGACTGTCACATCGTTTATGTTGGCTTCTAAAATAAATTTATTAAACATTTTTAAATTTACATAAAATATACGTAATTGTTGCTGTAGGTAAAAGTGCCTCCGCTCCTTTCTAGCATATTTTTATATGTGATGTTAAAATTTGGAGAGGAAAACTTAGAGTGTAAGCTACATAGATGGCTTTATATCTGAAAGCTATTATACCTACCTACGATACTCACATTCATATTTATTTTTTTTCCTGTTTCATACAGGATGATCTTTGAAGTAAGTATGTAGTTACATTTAAAAGTATATTAAGTATTGGGCTCATTTTGGGATATTTTTTTTATCGATAGAATAATTAATTAGTTAGGTCTAGTTTATACGAAGTCAATCCGAATAGCATAAAAACTGTGTAAGCGGCATCTTCTTATGAAATTAACCATATTATGTGTAACAGCCTAGGAATTCCCAAAAACGAAGAATTCTAATTCTAATTCCTATAACAGCCTCATAATATGGTTAATTTCATAAGAATATGCCGCCTACATAGTTTTACTGCTCTTCGGATTGACTATTGACTTCGTATAAACTATACCTTCGCAATTTCTATCAAATATAGAAGCATTATCGAGGGTTTTCGGAGTACTTTAAAAAGACATATTGTAAAAATCAACATGAAACACTGTAGTCAAGTTAAGTTTTCAAATATTTACCCTTTAATCGTCTGGCCAGTTCATTAGAGAATAAAATATTTGACAGTTTACTTTGCCCATAGGCCTTCAAGGGGTGGTAGCTTTTCTTGGTCCAGTTCAGATCATCAAAATCCATAGTTCCTCCTGAAATGGCACGTATAAATGTTTTTATTTCCACTGAATTATTACCTACTTACTTTCATGAGCTACAGAAGAAACCGTAACAATTCGAGCAGGAGCGCTTTGAATGATTCTTGGTAATAGCAACATCGTGAATAGGAAATGACCCAAGTGATTAGTTCCAAATTGTATTTCAAATCCATCTTCAGTTTTGCCTTCTGGACAAACCATTACACCGGCATTGTTCACCAATAAATTAATTTTAGGTTCCTTCTCCAAAATGGTTTTAGCACATCGCCTAACGGATTCAAGACTGGTTAAGTCTAACTCTTCTACAATCAATTCTCCAACATTTTGTTTACACTGGCAAGATACTTTTATGTCATCTGCTGCTTCGGTTGCCTTTACTTTGTTTCGACAGGCCATTATTACTCGAGCACCTAGAAAAAAAAATAGCAGGTAGGTACCTATCTGATAATAATAAAAATCCTTACATCCAATTCCATTGAAAATAAATATTAAAGAAAAAGAATTACTGAACGAAATACGTAGTAGGTTTAGGGTCTTGAATGAATATATTAACCCAGAGAAAATAAAACAAAATCATACAGGTATTCGTAGAATACAGGGCTCAAGGACCTAATCACTAAATAAATGCACACAGATTCGAAAGCTTTGCATCACCGGGGTTTCACAGGAGAATTTTTTTTAATATTCGGGGCTTGGGAATTAGTGCCCGGTGCGGGTTGGTGCAGAATCTGGAATGCGATAATTGCCTGAAGATCTTCCTCTGTATTGGCCATCACGACGTTATCGTCCGCAAATTGAAGTTCAATTATCGATGTCGTCGATACTTTCGTCTTGAATCGTAATCTGTTTAGGTTGAATAAGCCACCATCAAGTCTGTACAGGATTTCCACTCCTGACGGCAGGTGACCCTTGACAAGGTGAAGTATGAATCCTATAAATAGAGAAAGTAGAGGGGGTGCAATAACACAGCCCTGTTCAACGCTTATTTGAAAAGATTCTCTTTCGTTGCTTCGGACGGTTGCATTCATATTATCATGCAGTAGGCGGAGTATCTGAATGCACTTCTGCGGACACCCAACATTTGCCAATATCTTCTAAAGAGCTTCTCTGTTGACCGAATCAAATGCTTTCACTAAATCTATGAAGGCCATGTATGGCGATTTTGTTCTCTGGATTTCTCTTGCATTTGTCTCGCACTGACAATCATGTCAGCTGTACCTCGGTTGGGTCTAAAGCCACACTATGTCCCTGGGAGGTTCTCTCCGGCAGTTGGGATTAGACGACTTGACAATATCCTGGCAAGTATCTTTTCCGCAACAGAAGGTACAGATTTTCCTCTGTCGCTTACACATTGAGCCTTGTCTCCCTTTTTAAAAATGGCCACTATGGAGGTTCGGTTCGGCAGGTATGGTCTCAGTAATCCATATTCTACTTACCCTGCGTTTTTATTCTCATTAAATTTGATGATGGATCCACTATTCTATGTCGTTCATTGTCATTTTCCATTAACTAAACAAAGATAGCTAACTCATCGGTGAAGTCACCGATTAGAATAAAAAGGAGGGCTTATTAGGATGTGGGTTTTCGCACTTAGTGTGGGGCCTTTTTGTTTATAGAATTCAGCAGGAATGTCGTCAGTACCCAGCTGACTTTGTTCTTTAGTTATCTGATTGCCTTTTTTAATGGAGGAACTATCTTTGAGCAGTCTTGTGCCATCTTTGGATCGTAGACGATTGAGTCCTTGAGTGGTTGGTCCGTATACCATTTTAGTAGCCTGAAAGAAGGCTTTGGTGCTGTTGGATTCAGCGCTTCCTGGTATTACCTTTTTTCACAGTCAAACTGGGGGCGTTTTTCCATGCCCTATGCGCTTTTCTTTATCTTTCTATGAGGTCTTGAATTTCTGTGTCGTTCTCATCAAACCAGTCTTGATGTTTCTTATGTATGTACCCGACCGTTTCTTCCGAGGCAGATGTTATTGCGGTCTTCAATGTTTGTCAGTGCTCCTCAATGCTTTCCGGGTACTCTAACGGAAGTTTCTGGCTTAGAGAGGCTTGGAAGTTTGTCCTAATATGGTCGTCTTAAAGGCGTTAGATTTGCTTTTGAACTGCTTTTTTTGATATAGGTATACGCTTTGGTGGGATGCGCAAGTTCATTCTGGCTCGTATCAGCCGATGGAGAGTCCAGCAGTCATCCGCACTTGTCCGGTCGAGTTCATTTTTCCGACTCCTTTCTTGCCGATAACGCTTTTCCATAAATCTGACTCCATACCGACCCGGGCGTTAAGAACACCCAAAAGAACAAGTTTATCAGCTCTAGGTACAGATGATTAGGGTTTCACTAAGCTTGGCATAGAATTCCTCTTTTTGATTTTCGTCAGTTTTGAGATTTGGAGCGTAGGCGCTGACTAGCGTAGCTTGTTGGTTGTTGCTGAGGCTTAGCCTCAGTATCATCAATGAGTCTCTCGCATATTCCGGATGGAAGCTCAGCAATATGGTCTATAAATTATTTTTTTGTGGCGAAGCCTACCCCGTGGATGCGTGGTTCATTCTCTTCATTTCCTTCCCAGAAAAACGTATAGCCTCCTCCGTGCTCCTCCAGTTGACCTTCGCCTGCTCATCTGGTTTTCGCTTAGAGCTGCAATATCGATGTTAAATCTCTTTAATTTCAGTGCCGTTCTTCGTTTTGGTCTTGTATTTATGCTGGTATCCATAAGTGTACGAAACGGCTGGTTATGTTTAGGACACCTTTCATATCCCCGTATTTTTTTTCTAGCTCGGAAAAATATTTTGTTTCGGTTTGTGATTTTTTCTCCCTGAAATACTGGAACAAATTGACTACCATTTAAAAAAAAAAAACGACTTTTACATCATCGCCACTCTTATTTTGGCCACTCTGGGTTACTCAAAAATATTCGCCTAAAATAGTCTTGTGTATAGGTTGACATATGAACGAAATTCCTATCCTTAGGCATTAGTTTAGAGCTTATAGAGAGACGCGTGCTTAATTGCTAAATGTTAACCCTGTATAATAAGTAAAACTCCGAAAAAAATCATATAGGTATTTGTCAAAGACTGTAGTGTAACCGCACTGGGGCTTGAAAGATTACCAATAATTTAGATTTGCCATGAACTCAGCCATGTGTGAATCCACAAGTCATGGGTCATACAGCCGCGTTTTTAGGAATTGGAATAGTTTGGGTTAGTCTGCTCAGAAGTTTTGATGACATGGACTCAGAAAATGCATTCTATTTAATTTAAATGTCATTTACCTATTTAACCTATTTACTTATGTTATGCTTTACTATTTTGACGTTGCGCGTAGTTGGGTTGAGAATTTCTGGAGTTTGAAATTTTAGGCGCATACTTCACACATACTTTGGCCTTGCCTTGATACACTAGTCCTCCATTTTATTTTAACTCGTGCTTACGATACAATTCGTAGGTAGTTATTTTCGAGGAAGTAGCTAATAATCGAATAAAACGTGGAAAATATTTAAATACAAGTTGTTTCTATGATATACCTAATTACATATAATAATAATATTAAATAATAGGTGGAAACCTCTCTATCTCCATTATTTCAATATTTGTCATGAGTGAAAAATTCGTTTACAAAAAAGGAAATTAGATTTATCAATATACCTAGATATTTAATATTTCTAGTTTAAATAAAACCAATTAACTCAAATTCATATCAGGTAGGATAAAAATTCGCCTGATTCAAGTACCTATATACTCATCATGCTTTTCACTGGCCGAAAAAAGCGTGTCACTCACCTCGTTCAAAAAAGTCCTTGGCCGTGACTTTTCCTATTCCTGTATTACAACCAGTAATGACAGCGGTTTTCCCATCTAGCCTAGCAGCTGAGTTACATACTGCACTGAAAAATCTCATCCTATAACTTTTTGTCGAATAACTTTTGATGGCCCTGGTTTAGCAGATAATAATATAATAATAAGGTAGGTAGATAATAATTACGTTTTTATATCAAGCGTGACTAGCTCGTTTGTGGTAGACCGAGGTAACCGAAACACTACACACACACAGGGCTACACGTTACAGGTTCTCAGGCAACAATACTTCGATCTTTGAAACCTGATTATTGTGATGGAGTTTTCGCGGAACAAATTTGTTGAAAGTTTTAATTGATATTTTAACAAGTCATGATTTTCATAACTATAATAATTATTGCTAATAATTATATTCACGGACAGTCATATTTTTTTGTTTTTATCTTTTTTTTTATCTCATTAGGTGATAACGCAGCAAGTATTCTGATTCAGTATTTGTAAACCTCTATTATTTTAACTGGTGTAGAAAGTTTTGGCGTGCACAACGCATAGGTATAACGTTGCCTAAGCTATAACACCGATTTATTTTCTTACGCAGCGGTAATTTAATTTGTTGCAACCTAGATTCTTAGATAATTGATCATTTCCTAGATTTATAGGTCGCTAACAAATAACAATATTGCAACTACAATGGTGCAACGTGCAACTACATAGGTACCTTAGGTATAAGGTATAGTATTTTTATTTTCACCTGAAACACTGAATTATACGAGGATATTTCAATATCACGTCTTCTATTAATTTCATAGAAAATCTATTGTAAGTTTCCCGGTACAAAATATAAGCAGTGAGGAAATATCGTTACAGTAGCCCAAAATAATAATTTAGTGTTGTGTTCGCCGAAATTAAATAACTCTTACTCAGTTGGGACGTTTTTGAATACTTTTATTATGTACAGAATAACTAGCTGGTACAAAATCTAGTATAACAATGAATTTCTTTTCATGGGAGTTTAAGCTCCTTAAATATAAATTTCTATCTTAATGAATTATTATCTAAACCTAATGATCTATTCCTAAGTTGAAAATTTAATGAGCTTGTTTTTATTTACTCTTAATAATTGAGGAATAATTTGAGTATTGACTCAGATAAATATAATAGGAAAATAATTTCGAGTATACAAATAACTCCTATCTGAAGTTAGGAAGAAATATGATTAGCGTAATTAACTAGATGACTTAATAATTATTGTCATGAGGTTTTGTTACGAAAATATAGTTGATATTGAAAAATCATAATTATACTCAAGAATTTGGGGTTGTTAGGTTTAAGTTGATTATTCCATATGAATGATTAGCATATATGGAATAGGCATATACTATATACTCACAACACCTTCCCCCTTAATGAGAGATTTTATAGAGTGCAATGATATAAAATCTTTAAAAATACGATTAGAAATAATAAAAGGAATAATTCAAAAATTTCTTAAAACTTAGGTACTAAAAAAAAATGATAATACGGTAAAAGATCTATATAAAATATACTAAATGTCTACTTATTTAAAAAATCTAGGTACTTACAAACTATAGATTATAATCACAAAAACTTAATTTACTTTTCCCTAATTGGACGTCTTGATGGAATGTAACTTATTGTTTTTCGAGGTGCAGGAGGTGAGGATCTAATCGATACTCTTTCTTCTTTATAGCTTTCAGTCTCTGGTTGTTCGACATTTTCGTTTCTGTAATGTGCCACATATCGGCTTCCATGTTCAGAAGTAGGTTCGATGGTTTGATTTACCCGTATGCACAAATTCGGTACTAGGCCACAACAAGATGTCTTAGCACAACATTTTTTGTATATCTTATAAATTATTAAAATTACCATGATTGGTATATATGCTATTATTGAGCTTGAGTATTGGTATTTCGAAGCGTTGTCTTTCTTCTGTATGTCGTCTGCTAGCCGTTCGATTTCGTCCAATTTGTGACTTGCTATATTTAGTTCGGGTATGTGTTTTGATAAGCTTTTATAATTTTCGTTTAACAATAAATCACTAGAATTAAAATTATTTTTCATTTCTTTCGTTTCACAACAGTCACTACTTAATTCAAGAGGCGGTACAAATTCACTGAACATTTTTGACTGGATTATATTGTCGTGGGGCACAAGCATTATAGATGCACTGTAAGCTTTACATTGTTTTGATATAGTAACACTTCCGCAAGATTTTAAGACTACATCTATTGGCTTATTACTATTTGTACATGAGATAGTAAGACTTTCTGGATTTGGAACTGCAAATAACCATGTATTACTTGTATGTAATTGAATAAAGATAGCCCTATCTAAATTAACAATTCGTCTATCGCAAATATCTGGTATCTTACTAATACCTTGAAGCAATTTTATCTCGCAATTATTAGATAGATGAGCTAATGAAACTGGCTGTTGTTGTTTACAGATAATTTTACTTTCTGTAATTTTTATGCAATTATTAAATTCCATATTTGAAAGTGAAATAAATTGCTGTTTACTTTCATCCAGAGCAATATATTTTTCTGAAGGCTGAATTAATATAAACTGATTAGGTGCAAATAATTTGGGAAATGGTGATATTTTATAGAGATAGAATAGATATGTTTCCACTAACGGAATATTAATAATATATATTAAACGTTTATCTTCGAAATATACCTGTAATTGGATTGTTTTAAGTAGAAGATTAGCATTTAAAGAGTCTAAAGGTACAGGAAAATCACTACCATGAGGAAGTGATTGGACGACAAGTTTCAATTCTTTAACAAGTTGAACTGGAGTTATAATTGCTGGATGGAGTATGCCTTTTTTTGCTATCAAAATTGCATTGGTCAGTGTCATAACTTCAAGTTGTAGTTGATTAAGGATCATGTTTGTTATTGTTACATGTTCTTCTAAGTTATTCTTTAGTGATAGGAATTTTATTTCGTTCTGATTTTTATTGAGTTCCGTTTTGAGTTTATCCACGTTGGATTTTAAGATGTTCTCATTAAAGTCCAATGTACCGATGGTATTATTAAAATGGATCAACGCAGACTGAACTATTTTGGTCTGTTCCTTCAAGAGGTTTAGTTCGGAAGTGTTTTCTTCAGTGAATTCTTTTATTTTGGATTCATAGTATTGGGCATCTTCTTCGTCCAAAATGCCGAATAACACTTTAGTAGCTTTTCCAACAATGTTAAACCACCCTCTTTTGCTTCTGTGTACATTATAATTATGCCCTACCAATTGATTGAGTACATCTAATTCCTTACTAATTTTATCTAAAGAGTAACTTGCCGACTTTAAAAACATGTCGCATATATAATAATGATATTGTGCATTATTATGGTCGCATAGCTCTGCAGTCATCTTATAATAATATTTAATTGATAAAAAATTTTCATTTAGTCTGCCAAGTTCTACAAATGTGATTAGCTTAAACTTATTGTTGAATAGACGAAGTTCTCCAAGCTTTTCGAAATGGATTCCGGGGTTATATTCATAATACGTTACATTATACTCAGGCTGGGCATTGGCGGAGCCTAGAGAACTTATTATCAGAATAAGTATTATTCGCATTATTCCGGACCTGGAAAGAAGAAATTTCCTATTTAATAACTAACTATATATATATATAAGGTACCTGACCCAAATAAGGCCGGGTACCTATTAAGGCCAGTGCCCTTTATTGCTTAATATTGAATCCCATTTCCAAAAATTACAATATTATTAGAAAAGAAATCTATAATGCAAATCAAAAATTATTGCAAGGGTTTCTAGCAACTCGTCATATGTCGAAAAATGGCCAACCACATATTTCATATGTCACGTTATAACTTTGAGGCTGGAACTCAATTAGCCTATATACGTGTTTATAAAGTGAATGGAACGATTGTAATTTTTTAACGGACATTTATGTATTGAGAAAGCTACAGAGTAAGTACAGAATAATATCTTTGCTAGATTTCTAGTTACAGACTTTTGTTTATCAAGTTAACATGTTCCTGATAAGGCCAACAGACGAAAAATGTTCAATTGGCCTCACATCACAGTGTTTTTCTAAAAGAATGTGTCATATTATTACCTAGTTGATGTTTTTTGAAATGCGTGGAGACTCTCCAAGCAAAAGATGCTACGATTCATTTGTCCTAGTTGTATATAGACCTATTTGGATCACCATCCCAGGAATTGGAATTATTGTTTTTTTAGGAATGCAGCAAACGTATAAGTTCTATTTTGTGTACTATTCCTCAAATAATAATATTTTTATGAATAATTGAATTTACTTTAAGCATTTTTTAATGTTGGCCTTATTAGGAGCATAGTGATCCGAATAAGGCCAATGGTTAGCCTCTTTGTTTCACGCAAAAACCACCACTTATATAAAAAAATAAATAAATTGGAAGAAATATTCAAGTAATAGAAGCAAAACACTTCACATATAAGCTCGTGATTTTTGTTGGGTTTGGTGGATAATGTTAGGAAAAAATAAAACTTCTTAATATGGCCTTATTTGGGACAGGTACCTTATATATATTTTTTTTTAATCGTAATAAAATTTCAATCTGTTTGCATGCACAGTTTGCTTATTTCTTGCCTTTTGAATAGTGTAATTTACATCCGATATTTTTTTTATTATTTTATATGGACCAATCCATAAAGAAGTGAGTTTTTTGCTTCTTCCTCTTCGAACTGATTCATCATAGAGTAGAACTTTATCGCCCACCTTAAACTCGCGAATTAAACAATTTTTATCATAATTTTGTTGTGTTTTTAGTTTTTAGCAAATTTTCTTGTGCAATTTGATTAGAATACTGCATTTTATTTTTAAGATTTGCTAGAAAATCATCATATGTATATTGAGTTTTAATAGGTTGGTTGATGGAAGTGGGCAAACTAGGTATATGACCGAATAAAAGTTCGAAAGGTGTGAATTGAGTACCTGAATGTGGTGTGGTGTTATAAGAAAATGTTGCAAATGGTACCCAATTCTCCTGCGAGTCCGATATAAAATGCCTTAAATATTCTTCTAAGACTCTATGAGAGCGTTCCAATGCTCCATTCGACTCAGGATGATAGCTAGTTGTTTGAATTTTCTTGATTCTTAACAGCTTGCACGTATTTTTGAAAATTTCGCTCAAAAAATTCGAACCCTGTTCTGTGATTAAAGTTTCAGGTAATCCATATATGCATACAACTCCTGTTACAAAGTGGTACGCTACTGTTACGGCTTCCTGATTTTTCATTGGAATATTAATTAAGAATTTTGTTAAATCGTCTTGGAAAGTCAATATATATTTATTGCCCGTTTCGGTTTCTGGTAAGGGACCGACAATATCAAGAAACCATCTTTCAAAAGGTTTAGATGCGGTTGAAGTGATGACCATTGGCATTTTTGTTTTTCTTGATAATTTATTTTTTTGACAAAATGTGCATTTTTTAATGAATTTTTTTATGTCTCTTTTTAATCCTTTCCAAATATAAAACTGCGACATCTTTTTATAGGTACGTGATACTCCCTGATGACCTCCTATAGGATTATTATGGAACTCTTCAAGTAAAATATCTTTATTTGATTCTGAAGGAGTTATTAAATTGTTATTAAAAATTGAAATTTCCACATCTGTATTTTTGAATATAAATCTAATCATTGGGTAAATTATTTCCCATTTTATCAAGGGATTATAGTGGTATTTCAAGAAGGATAATTTAATTTTATTGTGTTTCAAAAGATTTTTCAACTTGTTTAAGCAAACCCAAATATTATCGTAATTAATATCACTAAATGAATTCTCATTATCAATGAGTAAAAATATTTTATTGTGACCGTCTTGGTGTTCATAAATAGAATTAACACATGGAATTTTATTAGTATCGAAAGAATCTAGGAATTTTTTTATTTGTTTATTTTTTTCAAAAATTTCAAATTGTGATTTTTCTAAATTTCTTGGTATAAAGAGTATCAGAGGGTCTGAATCGTGTGTTTGAAAAAGGTTTGTATCTTTTTCTTTTATATTCGTGTTAAAAATAATATGAGATTCAAGATACATTTTAAAATCTTGGTAATTATTTGGTTGGTTGGTATTTATTGTGTTTATTGTTCTACTTAAAGCATCAGCGTTTGTGTTCATTTTCCCAGCCTTATAAATGACTTCGTAGTCATATTCCTCTAGTTTCAATCGAAATCGTGTTAATCGAGATCCCGGATCATTGATATTGAAGACGTAGAGTAAAGGTTTATGATCTGTGACAATTTTAAATTTTGTGCCAAAAATATATGGTCTAAAGTGTTTGACGGCCCAAACTACCGCTGTTAACTCTTTTTCTGTAGTGGAATAGTTTTGTTCAGCCTTATTCAAAGTTCTACTGGCAAAAGAGATTGGTTTATCCTTATTGATTTCTCCTTGGGATAGAATTGCTCCAATTGCATAATTACTGGCATCGGTTGTTATGATAAATGCTTTTGAAAGGTCAGGATACTGCAGAATAGGTGGAGAAATTATAGTTTCCTTCAAAGTTTGGAAAGCACCAACCCTAAAAATGATTTTACGTCTTTTTGGTTCTTTGGTACTGGAAATTTAGAAACGCATTCTACTTTTGATGGATCAGGTTTGATGCCATTTTCACTTATGATATGACCTAAATACAAACATTCCTTACGTAAAAATGTACATTTGCTGGGTTGAAGTTTTAAATTATGTTGTCGGAATCTTGAAAATATTTCAGTAAGTCTTTCGTTGTGCTCCTTTAAATTATTAGCATAGATAACTACATCATCCAAGTAAATAAAACATTTAATTCCACAGAGTCCACTCAAAATAGTGTTCATTAATCTTTGAAATGTAGTCGGGGCTCCCTTCAGACCAAAAGGCATTCTATTGCAAACATAATGTCCAGTTGATGTACTAAAAGCTGTTTTCAATTTGTCATTCTTATCCATTTGAATTTGGTGAAAACCGTTGGCTAAATCCAAGGTTGTGAAATAATGGGATTTTCCTAGTTGATCCAGAATATCTGTGATGTTGGGGAGTGGATACGCATCACCCGTAGTTATATCATTAATTTTTCTGAAATCAACGCAAATTCTATATTTAGGGATGTTACTGGAATCAACTTTTTTTGGTACGACAAGTAATGGACTATTCCAAGGACTACAAGAAGGTGAAATTATTTTGTCTTTGAGCATTTGCTCTGTTTGAGTGTTTATTTCTTCACGGTGTTTGAACGGTAATCTATAAGGTTTAGTATTTATGGGTCCCTTTGTTGGATCTGTAGGAATCTTATGATAAACTCCTTTTGCACATGATAATTTATCGCCCTCTAAATAAAATATGTCGCAAAAGTTTTTACAGATTTCGAGTAATGAATCTGCTTCTTCTGTGTTTAATCCTTCTATATTTATAATCTGTTTTAACCTTTCATAACGGTTATAATGATTAACATTATCCAAATCTAAAATTGCATATTCATTTACGGAAATAGGTTCGACATTAACTCTTGGTTGTGCGATTGTGACGGCTTCATTTGAAATATTTAAAATGCTTACTAAACACTTGTAGTTGAGAACTTTTGTTAATGTAGATCCTAGAAAAAGTTTGTCAGATATTTGTTTTGATTTAACGAAGCCTTCTGTTTCGGGAATATTTGCTATTGCAGAAATTACTATTTCACATCTGGCCGGAATAGTAGTTAATAAAGTTTTAGATGGAAAAATTTTAAAATAATTGTCTTCGAAATGAAAAGTTTCTTCCTCGTAATTTATTTTCACTTTGTGTTTTTGCAAAAAATCGCGTCCTATCAATCCATCAGATTTAATTGAGATATTATCTGGAACGATGTGAAAAAAATGTATTAATGTTTTGTTGTTTTCTAAATTTATTGTAACGGGATAAATACCTAAAGTGAAAACTGGTTCTTTACTTATTCCTTTCAATTCAACAATAGAATTTTTATTTAATTTATGATTATTAATTAGTTTAGAGATTTTTAATAGAGACACATCCGCACCAGTATCTATTAAAAGTTGGACATCCGAATTTTTAATATCAAATGAATGCATCTTAATTATATCTAATTGCTTATCACTCTCAAAAAGGAATATAGATTTACTACTAGTGCTATTATTGGATACATTTCTAACATTATTTTCAATGACTTTTTGTAATTCTTGAATATTTTGATTTGGACAGTTATTAGGAATTTCTACTGATTTTGAGAAGCACCTAGTTGACTGTCCGCAAGCAGGGCTTCTTGCTCGTTTCCCGAAGGAGTATGATTATGGTTTACAAGCTCATTTGGCATTTGAAAACTAGTTGACGCCTGACTCTCAAAGGTCTGTATTTGCCTTGAGGGTTCCGCAAAATTTTGTTGGTTGTAAAGAGGGTTTGATTGATTAGAATAATAATGTTGCTGATTATGATTTTGGAAGTTCCTTGAGAATCTTTGATTTGTAAAATTGCTACGATTTTGTGATGGATTAAAATTTGGATTTGAATTGTTGTTTGAAAAGTTATTTCTGTTGAAATGATTATAATTCTGATAGCTTCGCTGAGAAAAATTATTTCTTGGATTATTATTAAAACTTTGTCCGTTATAATTTTTATTGAAACTGCCTTTATTTTGATTATTTTCAAAACTCAGTAATTGCTTACATTGGGAAGTCACATGATTATTTTTATGACAATATAGACAAAAGGTAGTACGACTTGAATTTTGATTGGAATTTCTACTGTTCTGGAAATTCTGGTTAACGTAACCAATGTTTCTATGTGCGCCCTGAACATTTCTACTAAAATTTTCGGTTTGTTCTAACTCCATCTCAACCGCTATATTAACTACCTTATTTATGTCACTTGTACATTCGGCTATAATTCTAATTTGTATTTTTTCGTTATTTAATCCTTTCCTAAAATGATTCACTACTATTGATTCTAAATTTTCTATTAAAACTTGAGCTTGAGCTTGTGCATAATTTAAATGGCATGTTTCATTATATTTATTAATGAGTTGCCTGAATCTGTCGCCATAATCTTTTACTGATTCTCTAAAATTTTGTTTGATATTCATGATTTGAGTTAAAAAATGCGATGGGGGTCTTTTATCTGTAAATTGTTCTAATAAATATTCTCTAATTTCGTCCCAACTTTCAAATTCTTTGTATTGCGTAACTTCTTGTGCTTTCCCCTTTAATTTTGTACCAAATATTAATTTGGCCAGTTTATTCTTTTCTGTTTCTTTAACGATTTCCATTAAAGCATCGCAATTCTTCAAGAAATATTGTAATGAGTTTGTATCCCCGTACCCGTCAAAAGGTTCAATTTGGCTAAGAATGTCAATTGCATCTTTTCCAGCCATTATAGATATTAATTATATATATATTTTTTTTTTTTTGTTTATTCAAAAGTTTTATTATTATTATTAAAAAGATTAAAAATTTAAGATTAGCTTCGTAAATTTGCTTTTTTTTTTAAAAAAAAAAAAATTATTTCCAGTTCCTTTCCTTCAAAATATGAACAAATTCTTAACTTAAACAATTAACTAATTAAAAACTCAGTGTTACTATATCAGAAAACAAAGAAAAGACTTACCGCATTACACTTATTCTCTTTTCTTCGCTGAAGATCCCCGATGCGTACTTAGCGCTCCTTCAGGAAAATCTCTTCTCTGATGTAGGATAGGTTGTCTGGGCTGGGACTCTGTAACGAATAGAGATCTTTTCTCTATCTCTATTGACTGCTCCTCTCTATTGATTTCTAAAGGAAAGAAGAGGAAGCAAGTGCCATAGCGATGGGGATAACGATCTCTATCCGTTACAGAGTCCCAGCCCTGCTGCGTTCTTGGCGCTCCGTCAGTATACTCGTTCCTTTCCGTTTCACTGGTTTTGTTGATCCTTGCTGCGTCTTGGCGCTCCGTCAGAAATCACCGTTCACCGTTAACCGCTGCCACCAAATGTTGTGTTCGCCGAAATTAAATAACTCTTACTCAGTTGGGACGTTTTTGAATACTTTTATTATGTACAGAATAACTAGCTGGTACAAAATCTAGTATAACAATGAATTTCTTTTCATGGGAGTTTAAGCTCCTTAAACATAAATTTCTATCTTAATGAATTATTATCTAAACCTAATGATCTATTCCTAAGTTGAAAATTTAATGAGCTTGTTTTTATTTACTCTTAATAATTGAGGAATAATTTGAGTATTGACTCAGATAAATATAATAGGAATATAATTTCGAGTATACAAATAACTCCTATCTGAAGTTAGGAAGAAATATGATTAGCGTAATTAACTATTTTTTATAGATGACTTAATAATTATTGTCATGAGGTTTTGTTACGAAAATATAGTTGATATTGAAAAACCATAATTATACTGAAGAATTTGGGGTTGTTAGGTTTAAGTTGATTATTCCATATGAATGATTAGCATATATGGAATAGGCATATACTATATACTCACAACATTAGGTCGGCACGCGCCTATAGGTTGAATTATTGGGGTGGGCTACTTACGTCTCCCAGAGAGGATGAGGTGCCACTGACTAGGCGTATCCAGGGGGGGGGCTGCCGTGCTGCAGCCCCCCCCCCCAAGGCTAGTCAAGACTTTTTTTTTCAGCGTATTTTATGTGACATGTACATTTTCTCGACATATTATTTCTTTGCTGTCAATCAAATTCGATTTTCTGGTCTGCTTCTCCCAACAAAAGTTTAACTTATGTAATATTTTCAAAAATTTCTTCCGTCCGGCCCATTTCTGGTATATTCTCGTGCGACGTATTTTTGTTAATATTTCATCTATTGTTGGGATCTTCGTATTAAAATAAAACGAATGTGCTTGCCTTCGACTTATACTTCTCGCTAGTTCATCGACTTCTAACGGTTTTCTTCCGGGCGATGTTTCAGGCAACTTCATACATAGTTATGACTTTTTCTTTCGCTAAGAAGTCTATAGAATATTGATTCACTGATCTCTGTCATATTGACACATGTGGAGACCATACATCGGATAGTCCCTACTTAAAAAGGCATCTGATGCACAAGTGCACCATGTATGTACCGTGCGTTCAATTTATCTTGATAACATTTTAATTCGCTGTAACTTTTTTGTTTTTGAAGGTATCAAGGTAAATAAAAAAACAAAATGTAGGGTTAGTAGCCAAGTTTTTTTTCAAGTTACCTATAAAACAAAACACTATCAATTTTCTGACATATGAGCCAACATTATATTTTTTTAAATGGAACACCCTGTATATTATATTAGTGTTTGATAGAATATCTTATTCCGATTACAATGATATAATACACTCCATATTTTAGTCCACTCGTTTTTGACAAATCGGCAAAAATATATGAAACTTTTGAAGTCAAACTTATTAGGCGGCGATCTGATATTTGGGGAGAGAATCATTGATAGTGCATATAAAAATATCATATTTTTGCCGATTTGTCAAAAACGAGTGGACTAAAATATAAAGTGTGTTATATCATTGTAATCGAAATAAGATATTCTATCAAACGCATATATAATATACAGGGTGTTCCATTTGAAAAAATATAATGTAGGCTCATATGTCATAAAATTGATAGTGTTTTGTTTTAAAGGTACCTTGAAAAAAAACTTGGCTACCAACCCTACATTTTGTTTTTTTGTTTACCTTGATACCTTCAAAAACAAAAAAGTTACAGCGAATTAAAATGTTATCAAGATAAATTGAATGCACGGTACATTCAATACTATAGTCCTGGCTTTAGAATCAAGAACGTCCCTAAATTTTACTGGATTAAAGCCTGATGACATTTTTACAATAAATAATAAATAATATTCACATAAAACAAATTTATTCAAAAAATTTTGGATTTCTTTCAAAAGTTGCAGGTACATATACCTATACGACAAACGCATTACAAACATTTCGCTGAAATAATTGTCACGTAAATCAACAATAAAAAAACAGGTAATTTCCTAGGACAAGTCTAGGTTTTCAACCCCTATTCAGATTTGCATCAATTCAAACTTTCGCTTTTCGGTTTCTATAATAATTTCAATAAACCAACTTTTCTCCTTCTTTTCTCTAATACAATCCTGTTGCGTGTGTCTCCTTTCACAGCTATTTCTCGACGAAACTACTATCTCTTTTCGCGAACAGGATTGGAAAGAAACACATTCATTGGAAACAGACATACCTCTGTGCCAAACTGCTCATTCACTTTACGGGATGCGCATGCGAAATATAAGAACTGCAGGAGCCGTGGCTCCATGGTGGCAAAATAGCAAGGTGGCATTATAACACAGATAGACATTACAGTAAACAAAATTGTGCGTCGCTAACATCTAGGACAGCGATCCACCTCCAGTGTGTCCCCTCACTCCCCTCCAATCAGGTTGCCAAATTTGTTACGGATTGATATTTTATTCTATGACTTCGCTTTCAAAAAGCTGAAGCTTCCAAGTCTAGACACAATACGCGCTGCAATCGATTGGTATATGTCAACGCACCCATCGAATGTTTATACTTATCATATAAGTTAGAGGCAGATAGATAGATAAACGACTGTCAGCCGTGCGCATTTCTTCATTATATTGGTAAAGTAAATGACTGGTTCAAAGGGGAAGGTACGTCTAGTTTACACCTCTGATGCATCCCCGCCATGACCCCCCTCGTTCAGCTCACCTCCCCTGACCCACGGAGGGTCTTATCACAATAAACATAAGTTTATGAATGAGATGCGGTGTCTATCTGTTCAAGGCATTTTTGATTTATTAGAGTTCCTGGTGTAAATTTAACATTTTTTCCTTAACATTTCTTAGGACAAAGAGGAATACCTCGACGATACTGCAGCTATTTAAAATTCATTGTGCAAGCTAGACCTTAAATTGAAATCAAAAGGCCATGTTTTTGATAAAAGTTGGAATATCATTGGTTGAAACCCAAACAAGGAAAGCTCATGTACGACCGATCGGCAGTAAGACCACGTGCGTGCATAGTGTACAACAACAGAGTCAACTGTATACTAATACCGGGGCTGAACTCCGGAGAATTTGTTACAGCAATCATTACGGCGCCAGGAGAAGTAGCTAAAAGCTTACCTCCCTGGCGACGAAAGATCATGTCCTCCGCAAGAAATGAGGGAAACAATGGACCACTGCAAGGTCAAAACCACAGAATTGGTTATTGGCGTTGATACCACACCACTTGGGGAGCTCAGACACAAATACAAAAGGTGGAAAAAATTTCAATTTTTACTAACAGAAGGGGTTTTATACGACCAACGCATGCAACGATCCCACTTTTTTCACAGCTGTCCGACAAGAAGTTCTGGACAACAATAGGTACGAAAGGAATAATCAAAAACTGGCGTGTATCAACGGAAACTTCATGCTCCGACCATAAGGTTCGACATAAATATCCCCGCGCAAGAAGAAATACTCTTCAGTCCAAATCCAAAAGTCACTTACTGGGAAGGATGCCATAAGTCTCTCACGGAAAGAAATGCTTTGATAAAATGAATCAAATTGACTTATTGAAATAAGAAATACCATAATCTATGCCAAATAAATTAATTTAATCTAAAATGGAATAAAACAAGAAAAAAACTGATAAATATTAGCGTTTTAAGATTAATCTGCTAATTTCGCTTACGATTAATAACATCAAATTGAAATTAATATCAATAGATACAATTTTCTTGTTTTTATGCTTAAACTGCTAAATCTCATCAATTTTTTTCTTGGGACATCAAAATTTAGAATGATTACAGAAAACGCTTTTCTTAAATCAATCAAACATTAAAGATTGAATTGATGTACCTCCCATGATTAATTTTCGCAAGAAATTTGCTCAAATTAACTCTTAGATTATATTATTTTAGCTGTATTTGATACTAGTTTGACTAAAGGATAATATCTGATTTATCAACAAGATCAATTTGAGAAATTGAGATTCCTAGTGAGTGTCTGGTAGAATAAGTTCCATCAAAGTTATCTCAACAAGCATCATAGTGAAATTTTTTACATATTTCACAGATCTATACATTTCCAAATCAAATCAATTAGGAATGAATTACTAGGTACATTGATTTAAAATATTTTAGGTTTCAACACAGAATAATATGGGCATTAATTTACTTTTGATCCATATGGTTTTGATGGGATCAATAAAATAAATGCTTAATATCTATGATATTTTAAATTAATGTATTTCTGTCTGGATTAAGTTATTCATAGAATTTACTGAAATTTAGAAAACAGAAAAAAACAGTGAACTGAAAACAATCAAATATATAACTATTTCTATCCAATTTTTGCTACGATTATCAAATATTTGACCAAATTAATAAAACTCTTCTAGAATCGAGCCATTATTTGGCTAAATCTATAATAGAAGGAGTAAATCAAGCAAATACCTCTAAGTTTTTCTAACGGTTTTGGCTATTTGAGTTATTTTTCATTTGAAAATATTTTAGTGTGTGGTGTTTTGTTGGAGGAAGAACGTCTCTCCTGTTTATGTGGAGTGCACGCCGCACCCGGTCCACAGGAAAAACTTGTCTAAGTTGTCTTTGTGTATTTTTTCGTACTCTCGCATCCATACTCGTAGTGCCACGCAGTGCTAACTGGCAATAATAAATTATTGAGTTTTGTGAGTGATATTTGTGATATTTGTTTCTTTATGGGAGAGAAATTGAAATTTCCAGTAGAAACGAACATTTCATCTGTTTTTTTGTAAAAAAAACTACTAATAACATAGGGTGTTACGGAGTTTTGGAATTGTGTTTTTTATTTTTATACAAGGAAATTTATATTTTTAATTTGCTTCCTGTAAACTGATTAATTTGCTTTTACACTAAAGACTTATAGCCGTATGCAACATCATCTTTTAATTTTAAAAGCACTTTTAGCCTATTCTGTCACTTTAAAAAAAAAATATTCTTAAGCAATTGACTTTCAAAGTCGCTTTTAAAGTTAAAAGAGGATGTTGCATACGGCTGGTATTATTTTCTTATTATCTATAAACTATAAGGTATAAATTGTATTCCTTTTGAGAAGGTTATTTAGGTTAAATTAGTAGGAGATAATAATAATTTAGTATTCAATATTGTAAACGAATGCAGAATAAATAATAAATAAACCGAAACCTCATTTTATTGTTACTATTTTCCCACCACCACCACTAATTAGGAAAATCAATTGGCCAGCAATCAAATATTGAATGCACATAATCAAAAGATTTGATAAGTTGCACTCAATTATTAGAAATAGAACATCAAAATATTGCAAGAAGTAATCAAATTATTTGATAAATTTTATCCTAATTATTTGTCAATTTGCTATCTTTCGTCATATCTTTTTCTAAAATCAATCATATATTTAGCAAATATTATCTACAATCAACTTGAACTGATCCAAAAATTGCTTGATACTATTCAATACTTAGCTAAATTTAAGAATATATAAATTATATTCAGGAATATCATAGGCAAATTTAATTTTATTTTTGCTAATAATAATCAAATTTTGGTTGTTATTTATTGGAACTCATTTGCTGCTACTTATCATGGTTTGATATATTTTAGCAGATTTTAGCTCAACAAGTAAATCAATCGAATCATTTATTGATATTAATCTAAATTTAGATTGACGCTATATTGATCAAAAATTTGATTGTAATACTACCCTACTGGATTAATAGTATCCAAAATTTCTTTCCGTGCTCTAGGATGGTCTACAAGAATTGCCGGTAAACAACAAGATCGCGGGGGATCTAGGCCCAGCGGAGGGAACAGTCGACAAGGCATCAATGACAGGCATACCATAAGAACTGCCAAGAAAGAACATGGAAACAAAAAGGAGGTACAATCTGGTGGACCAACAAGCTGGAAAGGCTACAGAACACAGTCCGAAAGCGTTTTAATAAAGCTGAAGAGGACAATGATTGGAATTCCTACAGGAAAGCTCAAACGAATTACAACAAAGATATCTATAGAGAAAAGAGGGACTCTTAGAGGAGATTCTGCGAAAAGTCGAATGATACGCCTGCACGCGCAAGATGCCACAAATTCCCAGCGAAAGAAAATACGAATAACTTAGTCGAACTCCTCAAGGGACAGAACCGTGGATTTACAAAAATCGCAGAAAAGAGCTTGAAACTTTTTCTGGAAGCACACTTTCCTTCGGCGAAAACAATACAGGCATCCTTGCCCAAGGCAAAGAAAACCAACCAAGACTAGGGCCTTATTTCAAAAGTGGTCCTGACGCCATCTAGAGTAGGATAGTGGTCCATAAGTCGGTTCAAGCTAATAGTCATGCTACAAATTGCCGGGATACGACGAGATCCATCCAATACTATTGCAAAAAAGGTTGGAGGTTCTTATTCCACACCTATGCAGAATTTTTAGAGGCTGCTTAGCCTGGGGGAGAATACCACAGAATGGGCAAAAGGTGAAAGTCATAATATATATTCCAAAAGTTGGTAGAATATCAGACAGATCACCAAAAACTTACCGTCCCATCTCCCTATCGACGTTCTTACTTAAAATCCTTGAAGGATTAGTAGATCGTTATGTAAGGGAAAAAGTAATCGAGAGCATACCCTTGCCTTGAGTAAATGTCAGTAGGGCATGCCAAGCAGGAAAATCGACTGATCTACCTCTAGACGACATAAACAGCTTGCTATCAAAATCCATAGAAGACAAGGAGATAGCAATGGCCACGTTTCTGGACATAGAGGGAGCATTTAAACATGCATCAAGAAAATCAATGGGAATAGCACTGGAAGGAAAGCAAGTTCCAGTAGTGCTATGCTGAGGGATGGAAGTCAGCCTTAAGTACAGTGTACAGGTACATATTCATTCACGGCGGAGCTACCATCGAAGCATCAATCAACATTGGATGCCCCCAGGGAGGGGTACGATCCCCACTAATCTGGTCCATCCTATTGGACGAACTGCTACAAACATTAAACGCGAGACGGCTTCTATTGCCTGAAATATGCGGACGACCTAACGATAAAAAAGCAAGGCAAGTTTGCATCAGGCACTGTTGCGCATAGAACCCAAAGGGGCCTGAATATTGTAACATCCTGGTGAGAAATAAAAATGTATGGCCAACCTACGAAAATCAACAACAGTGGTGACATTCACTGAAAGGAGAAACTTAATCGGGCTTAAACCAATAAAAATCAAGGTGGTGGAAATCCCCTACTCAACGGAAGCAAAATATATAGGCGTTATATTCGACCAAAAGCTACCATGGGACGCGCAAATATCCAAGACCATATAGAAGGCCACAATGGCTATGGGAAGATGCAGGAGAAGGTGCGGAAAAAATTGGGGACTGAACACAAAAATGACGCTCTGGCTTTATACAAGGGTAGTCGACCCATGATAGCCAAAAACCAAAAATCCGAAAACCAACCAAATAGAGGCAATGAGAAAATATAACGGCATGCAAAGACTGAAATGCCTGTGCGTAATCCCTACAGCAGCGATGGAAAGGTTTCTGGAGCTGCTTCTACCATGTCTTCTTACAAGGCGCGGCCGGTCGCATATAGACTGTTAAAGGGACAAGGACCAATAATTTATTTATTTATTTATTTATTTATTGGTACATCTTCACAAACACCATAAAGGTAAAACGAACAAAAAGAGAAAGAAACAATAAAGTTGAAACTTAATATAGTGTCCGCGGAAAAGTCTTGCACCATATGGGAATTTTTTTTATGCTCATCCTTACTTCAAATCGGTTTTTGGCATTAGGTTCTGCATGACTGAAAACCAAAAAAACACCTAAAATTTTTGAGTCGAGACTTGCCTCACACCTGTCAAATGCCATTTGAAAATTTCAAACAAGGAAAAGTGGCATTTTTATAAAAAATGTGAAAAAATTTTATAAGAAAATATTGTTCCAAATCATATTTAGAGTCTAATTTGATATTTTTGCTTTGAAAAAAATATATTTCAAAGCATACAATTTTTAAAATAGTCCAGAGGCGTATCAAGATTTTAATAGAAATATTTCTTTTTGATGTTTAAACTCTTAATTAGATTATTAGGATTTGAAAAACCATTAGTCAGATACAAACTAATTATTTTAGAGGAATGGTCGCGAAAGAAATCCTAAAAATATTATTTTTCCGTAGATATTCGAAAAAAAATTTTAAAAAATAAATATTTTTTTTTCAAAGCAAAAATATCAAATTAGACTCTAAATGTCATTTGGAACAATATTTTCTTATAAAACTTTTTCATATTTTTCATAAAAATGCCACTTTTCCTTGTTTGAAATTTTCAAATGGCATTTGACAGGTGTGAGGTAAGTCCCGAGTCAAAAATTTTAGGTGTTTTTTTGGTTTTCAGTCATGCAGAACCTAATGCCAAAAACCGATTTGAAGTAAGAATGAGCATAAAAAAATTTCCCATATGGTGCAGACTTTTCCGCGGGCACTGTACATAGATTTCAAAAACTAAATACAATATATAGGTTCCACACTGAAGACTACCTATTATTAAATTTTTTAATTTTCGAACAATTCTGTAGCTAGGGGCTAGCAATTACCGAGATTCACTTAATATAAAGATCGGTAATTACAGTTATCGAACACTGGATATACGTTCACAGATATGATTACCTGTGGTTAGGGCGTAATTTGTTTTGAATAAATAATAAGGCAATGGATATATTTTAATAGAACGTTGATCGCACTCTTGATTTGGTCTTCTGTGAGACATGCTCAAATCAAAGAAAACTGTGAAGGTAATTACAATATTTTCCTTAAACCAGTTTTTATATTAGTAGATACCAACTTTTAGCAGATTTCTCCAGTATGGACCAAATGCAAAGTAAACTTTGTTTGATTTTGAGAATGTGTGGATTATGAATATGTGATCCTCTAGAGGATCACATAATCATAATCCACAAAAATAATACATTGGATTCGATATAGAAAAATACTTTTTCTGTGAAAGTTGTGAGATCACTAACTGCCGGTGCTTGCCATATTTGTCTAACCTAAATATGCCCAAATATGTCCATTTTTGGTTCATCATTAAATTCAATTCAAAAGTCTTTATTTATCATTTCACAAAGTAGGTATCATTTATATCACATTAATTAAAGTCCTTTTTTCACACTCAAAAGCCAGTTATAACACTAAATACGACATGTCTAAATTGTTTTAATCACGATTTAAACAAAAATTTAACCAAAACATTATTTCAGTTCCACAAAAGTTGGCGCAAGTCCATCTCAGCAACAGAGGCAATACTCAAACTAACAGGAGTATGGCCTGACAAAAACAGCATTTCACGCTGGATAAAAATTGTAACTTTTACCCTCATAGCGGGTATATTTGACATTTCCATTATAATGGAACTGCGAAATTTACTAAAAACCCAGGATTATGAAGCGTTATCAACTCACTTGTCTACTTTTGGACTTTATATTGGATATACCGTCAAAACCATTATTTTTCAATTCAAAAAGAAGGCATTTAAAGAAATGATTGAAAGCATTGATCAACCGCTATTTGAAGACTACCAACCGGAAATGGAACCAAACAAAGATGAATGTATCCGTGTCTCTAATGGAATATCCAAGTTTTACATTTCATGCGTCGCAGCAAGTATATTTTTATACTTGAATAAACCTCTTTACACAGATCTACCCTTACCCATAAGTTTCTCGTACGAACTCAATACGGTAACATTTATTCTAGTATTGATCATGCAATGCTTTTCTTGCTACTATTTAGTAATGATCGGCATCAGTTTTGATATGATCATTGTGGGTCTGATTAACATAGCAACTGCTCAGCTGGATATTTTAGGGGAGGCTATTATGTCCTTTCAACCAAAGAATCCAAATCCACTTGAGGAAGAAGAACAGGCATTTCTAATTAAGTGTGCTAGAAAACATCAAGCTGTGATAAGGCAATAAATTTTACTATTATTTTTTGTTTGTTTAATAAAATGGTTGGTGATTTTCAGATTCGTTGGCCAAATAGAAAATGTTTTTACATTTATATTTTTGGTACAATGCTTGGCTAGTGTTACTTCGATTTGTAATGGAGCTTTTCAGTTAACTCATGCAGTAAGTATAAATTTATAAAGGCATAAGTATGAGAGGAAATGGGACAAAAGCTCCCTTTCTTAGATCGATGGTCTCTATCACACCAGATAAATGTTCAATTGATAGGTACCATTGATGGAAAAAGGGGGTTATACAGATTTCAGCCTAGTTGAAAATAGATGGAAACCCTTTTTTTAGTTTCTTCTCGGTCGCTTTAGACATTTTGTCCAATATTCTGAAACAATCTGGCTATTTTGCTAACATCGTTTGTCTTCATTCTTCTTTGTTCCTGCGTATGATTCTCCGGAATCGGTCCTGCTCTTGTTTTTTTTTGAGCCCTCTTCTTCTTTTTCTTGTTTTTTTTCTACCGTTCATCTTCGTCTTGGAAGTTTTTGTGCATGCGCTCGTGTTCTATTATTTTCCTTTCCTCGTCCGCAAGTTTCAATAAATCGCCCCCTGCATTTGATATTCCATTTCAGCGGTCTGTTGTCTCGTTTTCACTAAGACGAAGATTGCCAAAATTAATTTACCATTATATTTAAGACAATAACACAAAAAACAGGAGGCAACTAGAGAGACACATACAATACCTACTCTGTTCAACTTATTGATTTTTCACACACGGATGTTCTCTCGCTCGCATCGTCGGCTGACTCCATTTTATAGCGCGTCATCATCTCTAGAATTTTCCAGATAATCAGCTTCCGTTCGCTCCAAATTATCGGGACTATTGAGCGGTGAAATTTGATTCGCGAATTTCTAGTCAGTCATCAGGCAGTGTTGCAAGATTGTGTACACTTTGCCCAACTTGATAGATGTAAAGTAAACAAGATTTGGTACTTACCGGCTATAAGTACATACTTTGATAGGACATAAGGTACGATGGACTTTTTTTTCAAGAAAAACGTCCATTGGACGTTCCAAGCTACTTCAACTGACGTTTTTAGAATGTTCTGACGTCAATCGGCTACGTTTTTAAGACGTTTTTAAAAGGTTGTAGGATTGTATAGGTATACTATAACTAGACTCATTTTTTTTTTAGAAAGAACTACTGAGCATCCAAGCGTTATTTAATTTCGCCTTCATGTTTGATGTTCTTTTTGAAATCGGGACTATTTGTTGGTTTGCAGGCCTTCTAACTTTAAAGGTAAAATTTCCAATCATTTTCGTAAAAGTGATTATTTCTGGTTTCAGAGTGTAGAAATATCAGATGCTTGCTACAATTACAATTGGCTAAACTCTTCGACCAGAACTAAGAGAATGTTGTTAATTATTTTGTTGCGTAGCCAAAGGCCCATGTACGTTACTGCGGGGACCTTTATACGCCTATCAATGTCGTCGTTTTTGACAGTAATTATTTAACTTTTACCAAATTTGTTAACCTTAACTATCACTTTCTTATATTTTAGGTCATAAAAACGGCTTATTCGTATTTTGCTTTAATGCAAAGTTTATATGACAAGAAAAATGACGCATAAAACCATAGTCTGAAGAATAAAACCAATTGTTTTTTCAATGATAAATTCTTGAGATCTTCTAGCACCTATTTAGAAATTTAGGAGTAGATTGAACGGCTTTTCTTCTGATATTTGTTATTGAAATAAAACGGAGTAGATAACCTAAGCGTAGATGTATTTCAATGAGAAGCACTGAAGTGATGCACCAGCACTATTATAGCTGGAAGAGCACAGGTCAGCAGAGCACAAATGCAATTGAATATACTATAAATAAATGAATGAAAATAAATGACTAATTGAAAATCTAATGTTTTTTTT
Organism: Ceutorhynchus assimilis; assembly: GCA_917834065.1. NCBI lineage: Eukaryota > Metazoa > Arthropoda > Insecta > Coleoptera > Curculionidae > Ceutorhynchus > Ceutorhynchus assimilis. The sequence continues at coordinate 15,040,534 of OU892277.1, forward strand.
TTTCGCAAAAAAAACGACATGTTCTATCAGCTTCAGATAAAGTTAGCAGAACATCACTTGGAAAATGCACAAATCGTAATGATATCTACATCCAAATGTTCGTATAATTAAATGCTGATTAAATGCTAATTAAGTGCACTAATTGATATTTTTTCACTCCTTTTTTTAAAAAACTAAACGTTCTGTCAGCTTTAGGGCCGGTTCGACAATTCAAGTATCTTAATATAGGCTATACCTAGCATAAGCTCAAAAATGAACTTTTATGCTAAGTATATCTGTACCTCAGAGGTAAACTGTATTAAGTAACTTTTTTTCGAAAATGGGTTTTTAGCTGAATACTACTTCTAATAGCTTACTTGACCTCTGAAAAAAATTTCATACACCTAGCTTTTAAGACAACCAAAATATCAGATCAATAAATTATAGGGTTTCGAAGAGATACCTAATTTACTTGATTTACAATTGTTTTTTGACTCCCCTGAAAAATTATAATATTATGACTTAATACACTTTACCTCCTATACTCAGGATGTACTTGAATTAGAGTTGCCAGATTTACGACAGGGAAAAGCGTGGCAACGACGGGGGGGGACGGGGGGATTTTTTTATTACTTTAGTTCTATCCCACGCACAAGAAATTTGGTCACCTTCAGTGGGGGTAAATCTTTTGACTTTTATTTCCGTAAGCTCATGACAAGTAGAATTCTACTTTCTTGACGTCACCTGCGATTTATTTATCACGTGATTACCACGCTTTTCCACTTGCTGTCACGCCACCCCAATGCCCTGCTTTTCAAATTCAAAGGAAACTACAAGAATAGAGCTTTTCAGAAAACGCCTAATAATGGTTAAGCCCGACAACGCTGTGCCACAGGGCTCATACATTTTCTATCATAAAATGATAGTTGTATTTTTCCGTCCCATATATTAAAGTCTGTTTTTTTAATTGAAGATAAAACCCCTGCAGAACCCCATCTGGGATCACGACAAGTAGAATTCTACTTTTAAGACGTCAGGTTGCCTAGCAACCGTCATCATCGCCTGTAAAGTCTGTTTTTTTTTTAAAGATAATTCCCCAAGTCAAAAATTTAGTAACTATGTTGGCAACACAAGCCTTTTCTACATAAAAAATTTGAAAGCATTGACAATTTCACATTGTATTGCCAACATAATGTCAGTTTGACTTTCATCTTTAAAAAAAAAAAAACTTTACTGACGCGATAAATAAATTGCAGGTGTTGTCATGAAAGTAGAATTCGACTTGTCATGAGCTTACAGCTTACGGAAATAAAAGACTTACCCCCACTGAAGGTGACCAAACTTCTTGTGCGTGAGATAGAAATAATTCCCCCCCCCCCCCCCTGTCGTAGCCACGCTTTTTCCTCTCGTAAATCTGGCAACCTAATTCAAGAATTCAAGTAAAGTGCGACAAGTGAGCGAACCTTGGTAACGTATGAAGTAGCAGAGGGGAAAACGAAAACCTATACTATACGACGCGACGGGTCCCCGACGTGGTGCATTGCGAAAATTGCGTATACCCTGACGCGACGACCCGCGTATATGTATTTATATTTAATCTCTGACCAATCAGGAGGGTTATGCCCGCATTCCTTCCACACTCACTTGTCGCACTTTACATCCTGAGTATAGGCTATACTTAGCATAAAAGTTCATTTTTGAGCTTATGCTAGGTATAGCTTATATTAAGATACTTGAATTGTCGAACCGGCCCTTAGATGAAGTTAACAGAACATCACTCTTCAAAATTATAGAACTAGAGGTGGGGTGCGATTTCATGAACTGTGACTTTGTCACTTCTACTTGTCTGTCACAGTCACGGCCTGCTCCAGTCCCAGTCAAGTAGCAGTGACATTTTGTCACTGCCCGCTTCAAGCTCCGACCGATACAGCGCGGACAAAACTCGAGCAGTGATGCAAATGAAATAATATAATATTATAAATCGCATCGCGGTCACGTCAAATAGAAACTGCTACTGCAGGGAACAGGCTGGAAACTGGAACATCACTCTCGGCCGTGACTGCGGATTGCGATTATGCCATGTTGCGATGTAGCATTAACATAATATTACCAGTACGGCCGCCAACTAAGGTAAAACTGCTCCAAAAAATCACTGCTATTTGTCACAGTTACACGACTGGAGCAGTCACGTCTTGTCACAGCTCCCTTAAAATCGCAGGTTGGCCGACCTCTATATAGAACGTCATGAATTTGAACGTATTTAAATTTCAAACCAGTGAGAGCAAATTTCATTGGTTGAAAATAGTCAGAAAACTGGTTGTTGGCGATTTGCAAGTATAATACACACTACTAAGGATTGCTTATCAGCCTCGTTTTTGGCAATCGCCGCCATATTGGTGTGTCACTATTTCCGACGTCATGACTAAGTCGTTAGCTGTTTGCACTAGCGGTCGTAGTTTAGAATTTGATTTTTTTACACACAGATTTCGAAAATAAAAATGTAATCCAAAAATGAGCAAGTACCCTAGCGGATTATGATGTAAGTACGTTAATTTAATAATCCAATTAAATTGGAAATAATAATGAAACGCCTCCGGACTGCTCACTTGGAAATTAATTTTAAATTGGCCGACCAAAACCATTCTAATAATAATATAAATAAGAGGTGAATTAACTGGCCTGAAGGGTAACCCGATGACGTCATTTCTAGTTACTGCAATTCAAGGATAATACACACTCCTACGACAGGATAGCCTATCCTTATGAGGCCTATGTGGAACAAATCTGAGCCCCCCCCACCCACCACGCCAAATCACCAGTTGTGATGTAGGCAGCAAGTCGTTTCTCGCCTTGACATTTTTTTTTTTTTTTTTTTTTTTACGGATATGCGCACTCGCAAGGAAATGTCCTATCACCTACACAATTAACATTCCAAAACAACCCGCCTTTTTTAGATCTGCGGTTTGCACCTTCCTTTTTGCCTATTATGTTAGTCAAAATTAAATAATGATTTTCTTCATAAATTTGAATTCTAAACTACGACCGCTAGTGCAAACAGCAGTTGTCTTAGTTAAGATGTCGGAAATGGTGACACCAATAATCCGGCGATTACCAAAAACGAGGCCGATAAGCAATCCTAAGGCGATTTTCAGCCTGGAATGATTATTTATCGGTAAATACCGTGGTTATTCTTTTGGTTGACAACTTTGACAGCCAAGTGTGACGTCATAGACCCCCACCACTCAAGAATCATAACCCAAGGAACTGACCGCTGAAATGATTTGGTTATAGAAGTGTAGGGTTATGTTTATTATTCTTATTTGTTTTTTCGTTTCAACAATGGTTTGTTGTTAAGGTACCAAAAATGGAGCAGAATCTCTCGTTATAGTCTCGTTTATCAAACAGATTTTCTTTGGGGATGATCTAAACATGGTGAGTTGCAGTGAGTAAGTGAGTGTATACTTCTTCCATTGTGCCAGGCCACAACACAACTGCAAAATCACAAAACACCAATACCAATTCCCAAAATAATAACAATAACATCAAAAAGCTGTAACCAAAAGATTAACCCAAGTCCAAAGCTGGGTTATAGTCGGTTATAAGTGGTAAATACCAAAAGCAAATCAGCTGATATGTGACATCACAACTTCCCCTACTTTGGTTAAAACCGCGACGGCGGAAATGCGTTGGTTATAACCAAATAATAATCATTCCAGGCTGAAAATCGCCTCATGTGTGTATTATCCTTGACTGCAGTTAGCATGCAACCTAGGCGAGTTTTGGCGTTTAAGGTTACGAAAACCGTGAACCGTGATAGTTTTTTCTTTGGTTTATGAAATTGGTTTTCTATCCTAACAGCGAAATTCGCTCTTTTTTGACATTGCTTCGACAGTTTGACGTTTTATGCGTGTATCAAACGTCAAATTGTCGAAAGTCAAAAAAGAGCGAATTTCGCGGTTTTAAGTACTCATTAACCCTTTTCACGTGGCTCCGGTTTAACAAACCGCAACATACCGCTCAAATTCGAGTGGTATCGGTCACTTCACTTTGTAACCGGGTTAGAAAACGGTATGTCATACTTGACATACCGCTACTAACCGTTTTGTCACCCGGTTAGTTTAAACCGGACCACGTGAAAAGGACTATTGAACTAAACAAACAATCTGGAACGGGCGCACTGCTTTATGCTAGTGTGCCGAATTTTGATATATGCAACCCAGCAATACAGTGGGATTGTTGTCTCGCTCGCACTTATTATGATTAACGTAAAAGAAAGAAGAGCTTCTTCATCTTCCTAACCAGGTCGGGGATTCTAAATTCACGATTCGACACACGACTCGACAACGAGACGATTTTTTCCGTATCGAGTTGCGTCTCGTCGAGTTGTGTGTCGAATCGTGAATTTAGAATCCCTACCCTGGGCCGAGATTCTAAAATCACGATTCGACACACGACTCGACAACGATTCCGGCCTTGTCGTGTCGAAAGGTATAATTCCAATGAGATTTCTAACCTAGAATCGTCGGAAAAATCGTCTCGTTGTCGAATCGTATGTCGAATCGTGATTTTAGAATCCCCGACCTGAATGATCTAAACACTTCAAACAGCTGATAGGGGATTCCATTTGCTATCGAGATCGCGAAATCGAATCGCTTTCGTACTCGATACCAAATACGATATCGAGCAGGGTTGCCAGATCTATGAAATGAAAAAGCGGGACTGTTCTTATCCAGACGAAAAGCATTTTTTTCGGGTGTCACGCTCAAAAGCATAAGGGGGGGAGGGGCTGTAGTGCTCAATGTGTCCCCCCTCTATGGACCCCTTTGAGCAAAAGCGCAACAAATTTTTTTTCTATATATTGTATTTTTTTTCTATATTTTGGATTTATTTTCTATATATCGGATATTTTTCCTATATATCGAATCTTTTTTTCTATATGTTGGATTTTTTTTCTATATTTTGGATTTTTTTTCTATATGTCGGATTTTTTTTTCTATATTTCGGATTTTTTTTTCTATATATTGGATTTTTTTTCTATATTTTGGATTTATTTTCTATATATCGGATATTTTTCCTATATATCGGATCTTTTTTTCTATATGTTGGATTTTTTTTCTATATTTTGGATTTTTTTTCTATATGTCGGATTTTTTTTCTATATTTCGGATTTTTTTTTCTATATTTTGGATTTTTTTTCTATATTTTGGATTTTTTTTCTATATATCGGATATTTTTCCTATATATCGGATCTTTTTTTCTATATGTTGGATTTTTTTTTCTATATTTTGGATTTTTTTTCTATATGTCGGATTCTTTTTCTATATTTCGGATTTTTTTTTCTATATATTGGATTTTTTTTCTATAATTTGGATTTTTTTCCTATATGTCCAATTTTTTTCCTATATATCGGATCTTTTTTTCTACATATTGGATTTTTTTTCTATATTTTGGATTTTTTTTCTATATGTCGGATTTTTTTTCTATATTTCGGATTTTTTTTTTCTATATTTTGGATTTTTTTTTCTATATTTTGGATTTTTTTTCTATATATCGGATATTTTTCCTATATATCGGATCTTTTTTTCTATATGTTGGATATTTTTTCTATATTTTGGATTTTTTTTCTATATGTCGGTTTTTTTTTCTATATTTCGGATTTTTTTTTCTATATTTTGGATTTTTTTTCTATATATCGGATATTTTTCCTATATATCGGATCTTTTTTTCTATATGTTGGATATTTTTTCTATATTTTGGATTTTTTTTCTATATGTCGGATTTTTTTTCTGTATTTCGGATTTTTTTTTCTATATTTTGGATTTTTTTTCTATATTTTGGATTTTTTTTCTATATATCGGATATTTTTCCTATATATCGGATCTTTTTTTCTATATGTTGGATATTTTTTCTATATTTTGGATTTTTTTCTATATGTCGGTTTTTTTTTCTATATTTCGGATTTTTTTTTTCTATATTTTGGATTTTTTTTCTATATATCGGATATTTTTCCTATATATCGGATCTTTTTTTCTATATGTTGGATTTTTTTTCTATATGTCGGATTTTTTTTCTATATTTCGGATTTTTTTTTCTATATATTGGATTTTTTTTCTATATTTTGGATTTTTTTCCTATATATCGGATTTTTTTCCTATTTATCGGATCTTTTTTTCTATTGGACTTTTTTTCTATATTTCGGATTTTTTTTCTATATGTCGGATTTTTTTTTCTATATATCGGATTTTTTTTCTATATTTTGGACTTTTTTCCTATATATAGGATTTTTTTCCTATGTATCGGATTTTTTTTTCTATATTTCGAATTTTTTTCCGATATGTAGGAAAAAATAATAATTTAATAATAATTTCATTGACACCAGGACGCTTTCGTACTGGTCTGTATGTTCTGCTTTTATTACATTATATAGAGTAAAATTTAAATAATTTTGTGATAAACTATGTTCTTTCGTTGTGCTTCACAAAATTAAATTATAATTGGATTTGAAAGAATGTTTTTAACATGTAAAATCCTAATCATTCACTTTCGTCACTAGATATTTTATCACTAGTGACGAAAGTAAAGTTTTCGGCTAAGGTGAAATATGACGAAGTTGTTTATTTTCTAACGGTCATAGAAAAAATGATTTTTGACGAAAGTTGTCTATTAAGTGGCCAGAAAAAAAGTTTTTTGCAGATGCTCCCAAGAATCGTGAACTAACAGGATTGCTCATCCTGAGAAGGCGTACGTTCGCCGGTTCTCGAGTCCACAAGGTCTGCGAGTGACGTCACCTCGTCAGCTGCTAATATTGATGTCGTCATCCGCAGATCTCGATGAAATATTTGCGAATCAGGCTCGTTATTTGATTATTGCGTCGATTTTAAATGTAGAAATAGCTATTTATGTAACCAGTTGTAAATTGAGCGTGTTTTTGCACTAAATGTGAAGATTGGGTGGAAAAAGCGGGAAAACCGGGACAATTCACGTGAAAAGCAGGACCTGAAATTAATTTAAAAAATGCGGGACCGATTAACAAAATGCGAGACTGTCGCTCCTAAGGTGGGACGTCTGGCAACCCTGATATCGAGCAATCCGGAATTCCCATTCGAAATCGTATTCACCAACGGATAGGTCGGTATCGAAATCCGTAGCAACCGTAGCATTCAAGCGCATTTAGACAGAGAAGTGCCGCCAAACTTAAAAAAATAATAAAAATCGTCACTTGTAGCAGTTAGAAGTTGGATTGTTTTTGTTCTTTTATTAATTTTCTTGAGTTTTTTGATTTGACTTCAACGGATAGATTTGCACTATCGTATTTATTACTTTTTTTTCTCACTATTGTGGCGGCCACTAATAAGGCTAGGTAATTAGAATTTTCAGTAGGTAGGTACAGGTACCAATGAGTAGGTTAGGTAGGTACCACTTTATTTGTTTACTTTCAAATTGTTTATTGAAATTTCCTTTATGTAGGTACCTACTAATAGATTAGTGTCTTTAAAGGTCAAACAGAAAAATGCTTCCAATATTATTCACAATCGTCTACAATAGGAATTGCTCCACGAGAAAGAGACAATTGATTGCTAGAAATATTTAAGTAATTTTCTGGCTGAAGGGATGTACCATAATTCAGTCCCAAATTTTTATTAAAATCTTTGCAACGCTGAGGTTCTGTGCCACAGGATCATAGCGAGATATGGGACTTTCCCTTTCCATAGAAAAATAATTCAAGTCGTAAAGAATAGAAAAAAAAAAAAAACAACAAAACATGTGTCAATGTTGTCAATTTCATGTCGAAAGCGAGCAATCCACCAGCTTAGAGCTGGCGAGTAATCCGATATCGTTCTATTCGAAGCGACCGTTTCATTTCTCGAATGGGAATCGTAAATTTCACCGAAAGCGCCTAATCCGATATCGTATTGTCAATTGGAATCCGGGCCCACTGTTCTCACTAGCCGCCATAGTGCAGAGAGAGATGCAAATCCCACTTGTTTGTTGTCCTTCCTGGCACAAACCCTTGCATTAGAAATATTATGCAGCCACCGTTTCAGTGTGTTTGTTTAGTTCATTGTAGTCGTACGATTTTGCGGTCGTGAATAAACGGACGACTTTGATCGTACAAAATGCTGCGAACGACTGCACCTCGTCCATTAAGGGCCCCATACACTACGATGAAACACGACGGTTTTCATCGCCACGATGAAACACGTCGTTCTAAAACCGAAGTGTGTAATAGAAAAACACGACGGTTTTCTACAGGGCCCCACAGACTACGATGAAACACGACGGTTTTCATCGCCACGATGAAACACGTCGTTCCAAAACCGAAGTGTGTGGTAGAAAACCGTTCGTGTGTACGAAATGTTGAACCGTCGTGCCAAAAATCAAGCTCGGACTGAATTTTAAACCGACGATGAAACACGACGGTTTTCTACCACACACTTCGGTTTTGGAACGACGTGTTTCATTGTGGCGATGAAAACCGTCGTGTTTCATCGTAGTCTGTGGGGCCCAGTAGAAAACCGTCGTGTTTTTCTATTACACACTTCGGTTTTAGAACGACGTGTTCCATCGTGGCGATGAAAACCGTCGTGTTTCACCGTAGTGTATGGGGCCCTTTAGAAATGATTTCTGGTTGATAAATAAAATTGATAGTTCATTTCTTTATGTAGTAAGCGTATGTTCAAGTGCGGCCTTTGTGTTGGTTGTGTTTAGATAAGAGTAAATAAAATTTACTTTGACATTATCCATTTTTTGCGCACCCTCCTTCCACAATTTGCGTTGGACGTCTTTAGCATGATATCTGTTGTCTCTCATATCTATTCTCATAATACCTACTTTTCTTTCTCTCACCTCGCAAACTAGCTTCTCATCATAATTCATAATTATCCACAATATGTAAAGAAATAAAAACCTGCGAATACTGACCGAAAGTCGTTTGAAAACGTCCGACAAATCCCATTCAAATGGGACCAGTCGTTGGTCGCATGAAATCGGATCAAGTCGCACGACGGAATTCGTGTGGAGTGGATGAGCGTTCTATTCATTTTTATGTAAGGGGATTAGTCGGACGTATACGGACGACTACGCACGACCGCAGAGTCGTACGACTACGCATCCAATAGACGGCCCGCCTGAAGTTTGGCCCATGTGTGGCCGACACGCCATGTTAAATGTCATGTGGTTTGGATTGCCTTTTCAGCCGCAGACCTCCTCAACTCTTGGCGTAAAATGCATAGGCAGAGTTTAAAACAGTATAGGTCAAAAAAACGTTATAATCTTGCTAAAATCACCTTTTCTACATTTAAAATCGACGGAAAAATTCACTTCCAAGCACAGCTTGAACCGCAAGCATACCATCGAGGCCTGCGGATGACGTCACCACTGTAAGCTGCTGATAGTGGTGACGTCACTCGCAGGCCCTGCCGACTCGAGAATTGGCGAACCTACGCCTTATGAGGATGAGCAATAGAGCAATCCTGTTAATTTACGTTTCTTGGTTTTTAATTCTTGTGGTAAAATTCGAAATGTATGCAAATTGTGAAAGTCTATCTCTGACATTTTTGGGATAACATCTTCTGAACCGAATACAGTTGTGGCCTCACATGGGAATAATGAGATTCCAATTTTGCAATTCCTATAATCAAATAAATTTTGTAGATCGTCAAGTTCCAAGAAATGATGAATTTATTTTGAAGATTAAAACAATATAATATATTTCAAACAAGAATTTCTTGTTTCTTGTTCTGTGTTGTGATGTTTTGGTTACGACATACGAAAAGCGTTTTGGCGTCTGGTTACTAACTGGTTAAATATCGCTGACCATATCCTAACCACTTCGTTACCGCGTTATAACCACTTTTTGTAACCGGTTAACGCCAAAACTCGCCATGATTATGATTGGTAAAGCTTTTGAACTCCACCCATGTCCCATAACCTCAAATCGGTTTGATGTTTTGTTGATGTCAAAAAGCTGAAAAGTCAAAACTAGTAAAAAAAACACAGCCCCCTTGGCCCTGGACTTGTATTTTGTATTGTGTACTGTGCATTTATTTTGTATTTGTATTGAGTTTTATCATGTATAGTTGACGGCGGTGTATTTTTTCTACGTTTGTACTTCAAGACAATACAGAAATAAGAGAAATCATTTCATTTTACCCAAGAATAGAAGATAAGAAGCTTTCACATGAACACCACAATCCATCAGCAGAGGAAAAAGAAAAAACATGAATTTGTCAGGCATTGTTTTTGATATAATGAAACCTCCCAACATCTAAAATCAGCAAACACTCTTTCAGGAAGTGTTTATGAAAACAGTAATGCAGGCTAAAAGGCGTTATCTGTTGGTATTTGTCGTAGCTTTTCTTACAATTTGGTATTTTGGAGGCTATCACCTTCGGCATAAACGTAAGATACCATTCGATAATGAGCTGCTAATAACCTATGTCAATTTAAACAACATAGAGACAGGCTACACACCACCTCGTGAAAGACGTATAACTCAAAATGATGCAAAAGTCTTGTGTCGCATGGAAACTTGTTTTGATTTCAGCAAGTGTGAAAAAGACTTTAAGGTTTATGTGTACCAACAAGAAGAAACCATCAACCCCAGTCCGTCCTATTTGAAGCTCCTAAATGTTTTATTAGAATCACACTATTATACTTCTGATCCAAAAGAAGCATGCCTATTTGTACTCAGTATAGACACGCTAGATAGGGATAGACTGAGTAATGACTATGTTAGAAATATGCAAAGTAAAATTCAAAGGCTTCCTTATTGGAATGATGGCCTAAATCATATTATTTTTAACTTATATTCTGGTACATGGCCAAATTATACAGAAAATAATTTAGATTTTAATTATGGAAAAGCTATATTAGCTAAAGCAAGTATGTCTGAAGATCATGTCAGGCCAGGATTTGATATCAGCATTCCACTTTTCCACAAAATTCATCCAGAGAAAGGTAGGTTGGCAAAAATTTAATTAGGTAAATTACTTCCTACTGATCAAATCTCTGCTCTTTTTTAATGTGGTATTTTCCACACAATTGTTATCAACCAAATATGTAAATACATGTCCATAAAGGTTTCCCTGATGAGAATGGTATTACATTTTCCAACTTGCCTACATCTGGAATTAAAAACAGACTTTGGTTTGTGAAAAATATTTGTGCAGTTTCAATTTTTATTGCTTTTGGCTTTTTGAGTGTCTAATTTAATAACAGCTGTTGATATTTTAATATATTAATAAATAGAGACATTTTAATTTTATATAAATCAATACCTATGAATACCTTATTTCTAATCGTCATGCAGTTTCCAAAAAATGTCTTAAAATGTAACTGCCCATTTCTGGGATTGTCAATACCTACCTCTACGAGGCAGGTTAGTCAATTTATGAAAAAAATCCAATTGTCATTTTGTTTGGTTTTTATTCATGAAATATGCCTGTTTTTACTAGCAAATTCAATTTTTTGATGAAAACATAAATCTCAGCATGAATGCATATAATGCCTGCCATTATATGACTGGAGGGATTTTTTCTGACAATATGCATGAATGCTATTGTTAAAAAAATGGTTAAGAACTGAAATTTTAAAATATTTTCAAATACTGATATGAGTCAAGAATATTCGCGAACATTGGGGAATTTCCGAGAATACTCGCCGATAAAAAATGGAAATGTTCTCCAGATTGCGAATATTCCCAGAAACTTTCAAGAGAACTTTCAATTGGAAATTCTTAAGAATATTTCCGAGAAATTACAACAATATTTCCAAAAACGTTCCAGGAGAATTTTACATAAATGCGAAATTATTGAAAATACAATGTCGCGGTTACGTCATTTCAATTTATGTGGATGATGTAGCCCTGGCCTCGCACGGCCATAAAAGTATTTTTACTAGTTTTATTTTTAGCTGATATGTAAGTGTTTTTCTCTGGGTTTTTATTGGTTTATAGTCTATAGTCAGTGCACTACAATAATAAATAAAGCTTACTACTGATTTGTTTGGTTTATAGCCGTTTCCACCAACTATTTTAGGGGAGCCTTAACGATAAGTATTCCTTAAAATGACAATTTTTCATGGAGAAATGTCAGTTTAAGGAATACTTATCGTTAAGGCTCCCCTAAAATGGTTGGTGGAAACGGCCATTAGGTATCTATAAAAATTTTAAAAAAACTTTTTTTCTATAAATCTCGTAAGCCTCCAATATTCCCGGTTTCCGAGAATGTTCGCGGGTTTTGAATATTTTGGGAATTTTACATCACTATTTCCAAAGGATATTGTTCCTGCACGTTTTATATTTTAATAGAGAATAACTCGGGAATAAGTATCCGAAATGCATAAAGGCAGAGCTGATCATTATTATCTAAAACATACTACAGCAATTTTTCAGTGTATTTGGCATATTTCAGACATTCTCTATTAGGGTTGTGCCGTTTGAAATTTTCAAATGAAATTTCCATGTTTGAAATATTCAAATGTGAAATTTTCAATATTCGAAAAAAGTGAAATTTCACAGAAATTACAGGTAAAATTTTCAATTTGAAATTTCCCAAACTTTGTAGAAAATTTCATATGTTTCACTGGAAATTTCATAAATTTCATCGAAATTTCCAAAAAGTGTACATGGTTTGCCGGGAAATACAAGGAGTTATTGGCAATGATGGCAACGCCGTAACTCGCAACGCTGTTCACTGGTTGTATTGGTGGTTGTCTTGCTTTGGATTGTTGGAATCTTAATTCTTAGCTTAGGTTAGAATTCATTGGCCACGATTCGATTTCACACGACACGACACGAGAAAACAAGTTTCCGAGGCAGGTGAATTTCATGTTGGAAGCCTGAACTTATGATAAATACAGTTAAACCAAAAAACAATATTTGGAGCTACTTCACTCGACTGACTACGAAATAAATAACAGAAAGGTAGAATGTGTTTTTTCTACGAGCCTGCGGGAAATGACTCTTTCCGCACTATTTGCTGTTCGGGCAGACTTTCTTCCCGCACTGGTGCGGCAGTAGCAAATAATCCCTTTATCGTCGAATTGTTTGTATTGTTGATACGCCTATTTTTTTTTTACCTTTACCTTTTTTTATAAATACTGTTCAATACATTCATAAATTTACCTTCTGCGCAGTCGCATTTCATGTAAATTACATTTTTCGTAACATCACCGTTAGTACGATTGTAGAAAAAAATATATTTCCTAAAGCTTGTGGGAAGAAACTGTCTCCTCCCGCACTTGTTAGGAAATAGCTATTTACCTAACAAGTGCAGGAAATGAATTTTTTCGCACGAGTCTGCCGTTCACCGAACGACGCGTAGCGAAGTTCGGTGAAGCAGCAGAGCCCGGAAAAAACATTTTCCGCAAGTGTTAGGTACAATAGTTTTTCTACAGACGTGCGGAAATATGTATACCTACATAATTTATAGTGATTTGTTAATTTTTTTTTTTGACAGCCTTGCGGAAAAAACTTTCCCCAGCAATATTCGTGCGGAAAAACTTTTTCGCACAATAATTGAATTTTGTTGAAAATTTCATCAAATTTCATGAAGTTTCACTGAAAATTTCATAGGGAATCATTTGATTTTGAAAATTTCATGATATTTTGGAAATTTTCAGAAAAATTCAAAAATTTTGAAAATTTCACGGAAATTTCAAAAATTTCAATATTTCCATGAAAATTTCAGAGTGAAATTTCCAGATGAAGTGAAAAGTGAAATTTACTGAACCTCTATAAAAAAAACACATTTTTAACAATATTTTAGCATTTGTTCCTAACATTGTCGAATGTATTTTTTAAAAAAGACTCCCCTCATTTTGAAAAATGTTCAAGTAATTCTTGATGCGCATTGGTTCTTCTCACAAATCAAATTTTTAAGTTGAGACAAAACAACAAAATATTTATAATTAAATATATTTTTATTTCGTTAGTTGAATACTAGAGTTGGGAAAGCTGGGAAAAAACTTTGAAAAATAGGTTTTTGTTATATCAGAAACTCTCACAGAAACTAATTTAAAAAAATATATTATCTACACATGATTACATAATATTATCTAATTATCAGTCTACAAAGTTCTACGTCTTCCGATTTCCATTTTCCAACCATCTCTGTCAATCCAGGCATCCTCATCCAAAGCCTCTGTCTCTCATTTCGTCCTAGTTCCTTATCCTCTCCATTTTTGACATGCCTGCCGCTCTCCTCGAAAAGTTCATCTCAGTTGTTTCCAACATTTTTGTGGTTCAGTACCAAGGGGTTTTTCACCTAACAACATTTGTACACCGATTAACGGTACTAACTGAGATATTTCCATGTATTAACAGATATTTCTATGTACCTAATAACAAGTTATTGCCAACTATTTCCATGTATTAACAAAATATTTCCACATATTGCCAGGTATTTTCCTAGTATTATCACATATTACCAGGTATTGCCATGCTATTGACAGACTAAAATCAAATATTTGTCTTGCCAGAATTCTAGGTATTGACATATCCATAGGTATTTACATGTTATTAATGGGTATCAACCAATGACATTGACATATATTACCTACATAATTAACAAGTAGGTATTGCATAGTATTGACACTATTGACATGGTATACCTGGTATTGACATATATTAACCAGTGATTTGTACACCGATTAACAAGGTGAAAAACCCCTTGTTCGGCACTTTAGTGGACAGACCTTAAAATTATAATATGTGCCTTTGCTTTTTACGATGGTGTTGCTATGTGTGCAATTTTATTTGTTTTGTTGATAATCTGTTCTTATTCGGATATTAAATTGCTTTGTCTAGGATTCCCACAAGCAAGATTTTCATTCCCAAATAGTTGTATCTAGTTTTTAATTTCTTGCCTGTTATTCAATTTCAGGTTTCGTTTTTCTCCTCCGATATGGTCATATATTTTGTCAGCTTTAGTTCCAACCCCCATTTTTCATATTCCCTTATGAATTTACGTTCCATTCTTAGGATAGGTATGAATACAATCTACAATGATTACATACCTATTTCATTAAAGAAAGCAAGGCCATCATTCGGACCTGGAAACTTCGTACTTTTTATCAGAAGTAGGTAGGTACCTATGTAATAATAAAGTAACCCATAGAAAAATCTTTCTATAAACTGCTTAATAGTAACCAAAACATTTTTTTTAAAGATATTTATTTAAAGATAAAATGAATTACAAACACCCTGCCAGGTAATAACATGTAAGTAACATAAAGTAGTACACCTAAAAACTCAAAAACTTACATAAAATAGACACAAAACAAAACCAAAATGGACGGCTAGGATCACAAGATTTACAATCACACAATGTTCAATGTAATACTGATGCCCCAAATTCTTTTATACCTATACTAAATATATCTATTTGGTTTTCAGCCATCACATTGTTGCATTCCAAGTTGCATTCTTCCATCATCTTTTTACGAGTCTTTTTAAAAGGGGATATGACACTCTGCCCTGCACAAAATACATCTAGATAACTATATCAGTCTTAAGTTAATTTTAGGTACCCCAAAATGCATATAATTAATACGTTGACCCTTTCTATATTGCAGCACTGCGTGCTTCCTCGTTTGCTGGACTAATCTAATATTACAAATCACAAAAAGCGTTCGGTTCCAAATTGATGCTGTTTTCAACCTGTCTTCTGTGTTGTTCATACTCATATCTTGATTGAGCTCTCACTATTTTGCTAATATTTCGTAGATCTTGCATGTAACCCGATCCACGCAGCACTGACTTATGAAGTCGTTGTTTTGCCTGTATTTCATGTACCAGATCAGTGGAGATCCAATGAGCAAATTTATTGTTTGATTTTTGTTTTGATTTGATTGATTGTGTACAATGATTTGTTCTTTTTTATATTTTTATCCTGGTTTTGGTGTGTGGCTTCCACTTTTGAGTGATTCTGATGGGGAAAATTATTGCACTGTCTGCGTTCATATGACAGAGCATCTGCTTATGGGAACCTATTTTAGATACAGGGTGTCCCAAAAAGATACCGACAAACTTTAAGGGGTAGTAGGGGACATCAAATCAAGCATTTTTGTTTATATAAACATATGTCCGCAAATGAGCCATTTGGGCTGTAGAGCAAAAAAGCTGTTTGGTATCTAGTTTTATTCTTCGCAATAATTAAATCACTGTTTACTTATTAATTTTGCTTTAATAGCAAATAAATTATGGTTTACAATAATTGTTCAACTCGCGAACTCTTTGGAATATTCCGGGAATAGCTTCTACATGGGTACAACTCGCCAGTATCCTTGCTATCAGATCTTCCTCATTACGAACAGGTGTTTCGTAGACTAAACTTTTCAGTCAATGACCCGACGGTGTAATCTTTGCATTGGAGTAAATGGTCAACATTTTGAACAATTATTGTAAACCATAATTTATTTGATAATAAGGCAAAATTAATAAGTAAACAGTGATTTAATTATTGCGAAGAATAAAAGTATCAAATAGTTTTTTTGCTCTACAGCCCAAATGGCTCATTTGCGGACATATGTTCATATAAACAAAAATGCTTGTTTTGATGTCCCCTACTACCCCTTAAAGTTTGTCAGTATCTTTTTGGAACACCCTGTATAAATTGAAATCCAAAAGTTTGGTTCTATATTGTCTGGTTATGAGTGCTGTCCTCTGTCCTTAACGAAAACGTTATTCTATGTTGACAAAAAACAAGACATGTAAAAGCAAATATTTGATATTTAATACACTTTGCAACTTCAAAAAAAATAAATAAAAAGGTTTTGGTTAGTGATGTGAGTAGCGAATATTTCAACTAGAACATTCCCGTAAATTACGGAAATTTCGGAAATATTCGGATTTGTTTTGGGAACATTCGGAACTTCACGAAAATTCGGTTGAAATATTGCGCGAATTTGCGGATTTTAAATTTCCCGCCAACATTTCGTGTCGCCTCGCGTCACCACAGCGGCACAGGATCACTTAACAGCGGCACAGGATCACTTAACAGCGGCGCGTTGGCGTCAAACTAACCTCTAAGGGCCGGTTTCTCAATAGCGAGTCACCTCCGGGTTAGTTTTAACTCCAGGTTAAACTTGTCCAGTTGCAATGTTTACCCTGGAGTTATGCTTAACCCGAGGGTGACTTGCTATTGAGAAACCGGCCCTAACCTCGATATCAACAGCGTATGGGAGTGTTTAGTTTTGAAGGAACGAGCTATGGCAGTTTTATCATGGTTTCTTTGCGGGGAAACACCGGCGCAGTGTTTGATTTTTTATTTTTCTATTTTTATTACCGAATATGGGGACACAAGTGTGGAGTCAGGATCACTTCAAATGTTTAAAAAAAAGAGAAAAAGATATGTACCAGTGTACGAAATGCTACATGTTTAGTTGATAAAACCATTTTTCTTTTCTTAACGCATTTCAAATTCATTTTTTAACAGAATATATCTCCTTATATAAACTTGACTTTATTTTAAAACAGTTCCTTAAGTACACTTACAGTGAAGAAAATTGAATGTTTCCTTAAATTTCAATAAATTTCACTAAAATACGAATATTTCGGAAATATTCGGAAGAAAAAATAAATTTCGGAAATATTACTTCACTAGTTTTGGTAACTTAAAACATTAAATGCTATTTTTGCAGGTGGAGAGCCAGGATCAAATTCCGCAAATAACTATCCATTAGAAAAGACCTATTTACTCGCTTTTAAGGGTAAACGATATGTACATGGTATAGGTTCTGATACTAGAAACTCATTGTATCATTTACATAATCGAAAGGATATGATTATGGTAACCACATGTAAGCATGGTAAAAGTTGGAAAGATATGAAAGATGAAAGGTGTGATGAAGATAATCGGGAATATGATAGGTAAGCATTCAATTGGACTATAAACTGATCTGTTTTGAAAGTCCTTCTACATTGCATATTTTGAAATTTGACAGATACCAAACAAAACGAATAAAACTTAAGGGCGTCCGAGAATGACTCAAAAATATGGTCGGCAGTCAATCTGTTAATTGTATTTAAATTATTCTTGAATAAACTAAACAGCCACCTCATGGTTTTGGATTATCTACAAAAAAAAAACAAAAAAGGAAATGAAAAAACTGTTTCTAAATTAAAATGCATGATACAGATGATGTTTCTGTTCACTGTCTTGTATGAAGTATGCATTATCTCCCAAAAATGGAGGGAGGAAGGGGGTTGGAAAGGAATACTGTGAACGAATAAGTAACGTGAAATATTTTATTTCATACTGTTTTATTGAAAATTACGTTTTGGAATAAAATGTATTTTTAACCCGATTTTCAATTTGCATCATACACTTGTTAAGTGCCAAATACTATAAAAGTTAATTTTTTGGACTAAAACTAAGTAGTGAGTATTTAAAGGTGTGTGTTGGAATACAGTATGAGATAAAAGCCTTTTATCCATAAAACAATTATTGATTCCCTATTATGATATCTTTTAAAGTCATTACGCCACATAAATATACTGTTTTTATATTTCCTATGAATGTACACAATTTACTTTTGTTAAATTTTAACTTGATGAAGGTACCTCACATTACAACTTTTTTCATTGTTTGCAGATACGACTATGAAACATTGTTACAAAACGCCACATTTTGCCTAGTTCCTCGCGGTAGGAGATTAGGTTCATTTAGATTTTTAGAAGCTTTGCAAGCTGGTTGCATTCCCGTATTACTATCCAATAGTTGGGCTTTACCATTTTCTGATGTAATTGATTGGAATAAGGCTATTATTTGGGCCGATGAACGTTTACTATTGCAGGTAAGTTATCTGCATCTGCCAAATGTTGACTGTGTAGTTATTAAGGTTTGTTTATCAATATGTAGGTGCCTCATATCATTCGTTCAATACCACCAAGTAAAATTTTGCAACTCCGCCAACAAACTCAAGTATTGTGGGATAGGTATTTTTCTTCAATAGAGAAGATAGTATACACGACTTTAGAAACTGTAAGAGACAAATTACCAAAGAAACAAAAACGTGATGGTACTATTTGGAATTCCTTTCCTGGAGCCTTAGTTACTTTACCAACTTTTTCTGATTCTCTGCAGGATTTTCCTTTCGCAGTTGAATCAAGCAAAAATAAGTTCACTGCTGTTATCTACTGCCAGTTAGGTAAGAACATTATTCAACAATATGTTTTTTTAACATTACTAGGAAACATTTATAGGTGTATCGTTATCACAACCTTCCACAACATATAGGTTAGCCAACTACTTATCCAAGAGTAAATATTTAGCAAAAATTCTTATAGTATGGTCAAACGATAAACGACCACCAAATAGAAGTCGTTGGCCAACTTTACCAATACATATTCCTCTACATATCATTGAAACCGGAAATGGATTGGAAGGGAAATCAAGTATTTCCCAACGGTTTTATCCTCATAGTGAAATTAAAACTGATACTGTTCTTTCGCTTGATGAAGACACAATACTCACCACCGAAGAAATCGATTTTGCTTTTGCTGTATGGAAGCAATTCCCAGATAGAATCGTTGGTTATCCTGGAAGATCTCATTATTGGGATGACTCAAAATCGACTTGGGGATATACTTCTAAATGGACAAACGATTATTCGATTGTTTTAACTGGGGCAGCTTTTTATCATCGATATTATAATTATTTATATACAGAATGGTTGAGTCCGCTTCTGCATAAAACTGTGGAACAAAGTCAAAACTGTGAGGATATTCTAATGAATTTTTTGGTGAGCCACGTAACACGTAGACCACCTATCAAAGTGACTCAAAGAAAACAATACAAAGAGCAGCCTAGTGCTGGTAGTTGGTCCCCGTGGAATGATCCAGACCATTTTATCCAAAGACAAAGTTGTTTAAATACATTCGCAGCCGTATTTGGGTATATGCCATTGCTAAGGTCTAATTTGAGACTCGATCCTGTACTTTTCAAAGACTCTGTATCAACTAAACGGAAAAAGTATAGGAGAATCGAACTGGTAGGTAATTAGATGTTTGAAATAACCTAAAAAATTACGTTTTTCGAACTGTATTTGTTATCTAATAAGAACAGCTTTAGGTTTAATTTTGTAGTGACTGTTGCAACGTTCCTTTTTTTTTAAATAGTATGTTTTTAAATTTCTAATGAAATACACGATCTCGCTCTTTTGAGGTAGAATATGAAATATGATGTAACCTTGCAAAATAAATTATTCATATGCCTATGCTTAGTGAATAAGAAATATCATAATAAAACTTAGATCATATCAATATAAGAAGCAATAATATACAATATTAGTGTTTACCAGTCGGGTCGATTTTGTGAGGTTATCATCTCAGTCATCACTTTAGGCGATTTCGGCAAGCTTTGGTTGGTATACCATTTGGTTAACCAATTGGTACCTGCAACGTCATAGAAATGATGTAAAACACCATTTTGTTCCGAGTTCGTTTGGTAGGTCTAGAGCAATGAATCTAGAGAGAGGAAGAGACGAGCCTTAACCTAACTTTTTGTTGTTCTCCTGGTTTGGGGATTTGGGAGTGATTAGGTACTGACTGCATTGACTAAAATTTATAATCACTAATCAGCACTGTCTAGAGACAGTACCTTTGAGTAACCTATTGGCTAACTCAGCGTTTTCTGATCGTCGAAACATTATTTGGCAGTCAGAACATACGAGAAAACAGGAAGATGAAGGCAAAAAAACAAACATATTTATTAAAAATTTCAAATTATTCTAATTCTAATGAACTTCCATTTATTTACATTTCCCAGAGCAGGACAAAACGAAAATAGACGTAGATAGCACTATACCAAAGAGAAGAACCGTGCTGCTAACCACGGTATCCTATTTGACAGACCAAAAAGGATACCAAAGTCACAGTGACGACATCATTTTCGTATCCGAAATTGGTTGGTATGCATTTGACAGACCAAACAGGGTACCAAACCATGTACCAAAGTTTGTCGAAATCGCCTTTTGTTTCAGCTTTATTTTATAGATATTCCTTTATTTTTATTCTAGTCTTTTATTTAAAAAAAATGATCTGAATGTGAAAATTCCATCTTAAAAAACGTATAAAAAAAAAGCAATAGTAGTCAAATTGTCAAAATAAAACTAAGCCAAAACTTTGAAACAATCGAGGGATCTTATTATGGGCGGTTACACACGGACGTGGATGTCTTAATACATATACGTGCATACATCAACGTGCAACCAAGAACGTGTATGGCGCTTTTGTACAGACGCTCGCACAAAACTGCAGTCTTGCTATTCTTGCTACAGTATTCCGAGTGTGCATACAAAATTGCACATTCAAAAACGCGACGATATTTTGCATACTCATTGATGTTTTTGTTTGCACGTTCATGTATGTGCGTACATGTTTTCAGACATCCACGTCCATGTGTAACCACCTTATGATGTTAAAAAAATCTTAAAATAAAAGTTTTATATAGAATGAAACGGGATAAGATCATGAGAAGCTTTTTATCTAAATATATGCATTTCATATAATTTAGGTAGAAAGAGTCACGGATCAAAGGCCCTATAGTTGAAACCTATAATACCTACAGTGTGGTGGTTTCAGACTGATACTGACACAGCGGCCAGGTTTGCAGATATTTTGTGCAAGACTGCTTCTAAATTGGCGTTCAATTGTCGATTATATCTACTTTGTAAGAGTTGAACAATTCAACCTTGGGTATTGGTGTCAGTGCTAGCCCATTCTTCTTGGTGTTGTGCCTTGGAGTCAGCTCCGATAATAAAATACCTGTCTCTGTTGGTACGCCATTGTATGAAACGTTTAGATCCACTGGAAAGTAAGCTGAGGCGATGATGAGGTGCCTTAAACCAATGTCCAGTAGCACTTCCACTAGCGCAGTTGCAAGATCTTGAGAATTTCAGTTAAGAGTCGAGAAGCAGTTCTGCTCGTGGTGTTTTGTAAGGTAAATTAACTTACATGATTCAATGTTGAGGCTCATGATGAATCTCCAATATTAAGTCCCTGCTCAAATATCCTTCTTCTGAGGTGAAGGTTTATTCAGAATGATGCGCTTAATGATGTTGAGGTAGATGGTTTTCGGCTGTGTATTATCGATTTATGTGCTCCTCAAGTTTTCAAAGGATTATACCTTTGGTCCCCTTTGAACGTTAGGTTGGGTATGGATTTGGTTCTGAAATCGTTGTGTTCTGTACATCTTCAGACCCTGGACGTACCAGGTGGCTACTTTTATTGTTTGGGACTTTTCTGTGATCCGCTACTTATGGGCTACACGGTTGTGTGCACATCTTCAAGCTGATCACATGACTCCCTTTTTCATTTTCTCTGCAGACGTACTTTCTACAGAGATGGTGTGGGTAACTAGATGTCCATCAACGCTACGCTTGACGACTCTCCGGCTTGTGTCGTTAAGGCCTTCATTTTGACCTTCAATTTGACGGATTTTGTCAGTTGAGTAATCCTGACTCCCTGGGAAATCGCGCGACCATGACGTCTGAACAAGGAATATCAGATTCGTCTGCCATCTTTAGCGACTTCTCAGGGTTTGAGTTGGCTGATTATTAAGCCATTGCTTGGATGCTAATTTTTGAAGTGTACAGCTAGCCAGTAACTGGAGAATACAAATACCTTCAGGAGCTCTGGTCTCATCTGAACCATGCATATAACATATTCTTTACAAGTTAGGACAGTTTTAATACAGTGGCTGTCCTACCCTGATTTCTACAATTATATGGCGTTTGACAATGCAGGCATCCTTGCTAAATTAAAGATTTGTTCTAAGCCGGGTCTGTCATGGACAGACACTGTAGAATTCTGAGTAGTTTTGGTCGATGAAACGTCATCCACAATTTTGTCTATTACAGCCTCATTTGACGCTTTAATTTGCGCCACTGAAAGGAGAATTTTGGGAAAGTTTTTTTCAGCTTCCGCTTGAAGCAGGGCTCTGTTGCCCATTTCCTTTTGCTTAGCCTTTTTTGTCAATTGGCTTGCAGGTGTTCTCTCTTCTAAGTGGACCCGTTTCTGTCGTTTTGCAGAAGATTTCACCTTTTTTTGTTCTGCTCTCGAGCATTGGCTCGGGCTTCATCGGCATTGAGCCCTTTGCTGATAGGTACTTCATCTTGAGGCGCAGTTCAGCCTGAACTTTTTGCTCTTTAGTTGTAATGCATTCGGATCTTTGCCGATCTCGTTATTGGTGGATTGTAAGAGGACGGATTCCTCATCCGCTGTGTTTTTGGGAGTCACCTTCGCGAACCCTTTGGTTCTACGTGGGCCATAAAAAGTCCTACGAGTAGCAAGGGAAATGTGGTACCTGCAGGGCAGTGCCCTCTATGTCCTTTGGAAGTTATGAGGAACTAAGGCTCACCCCATTCTGCCGTACTAAACGCAGAAGCGGTAACTGCATATTAAGGGGAAATTGATATTTCCCCATCATGTGAAACTAGCGGTATTCTGCCAGTCTATTAAAAATATGAATTTATTTTCAGCGGTATCTACAAATCTGAGCTATACCTATTGAAATTAATATAAAACTACTAATATCTAGGGATAGCCATTATGTTCGTTACCGTTTCTGCGCTTAGTACGGCATCATTGTAGCTATTAAGCTTCCGCGAATCACCCAACCCTGCCATCAGTTCCAGGACACGAATTATACCCGGCAGATGGGGTGTCATCTGCCCCCTTTCCTCGCTAGTGCGAAGCTGCCATTGAGTGCTACGATATTTCTCCAGGTGTGCTATATATTTTCTGTAAATTTGACCTGAAAGTGTTACCGGGAAAAATTTCGTATTTTTTTTCTGTTTTTCCAACATTTATTTATTGAGAAAAAATGAGGACCCCCCCCCCCCTTTTTCGAAGAGGTGGCTTTGCTTAGCGCAACTTTAGATTGTAACTCTCCTCAGTCATTCCATCAAAGATTTTTTGTTAAGTTTTCTTGCCATCTGATTGCACATGCCATCTGATTGCACATTTGTTTTTATTTTTGCATTTTTATATGAGCGGTTTAGAGATAAAATTTCTGCAAACATATGAGTTTATTTTAAGATGAAATCAAATTTGACTGAACTACAATAATTAGAAACATATGTATGCAAGAAAACCTAAAGTTATGTTTCTAAATAATGGATTAGGGTGAATGTAAGTATTTTATTTATATTTTTGATGACTAAAAAAACACATAATAATTACCAACAAGATTATTACCCAACAATGAATTGAGAAACCAGGCAATGAACACGAAGTTCATCATCTGAGAAAAATCTTGCCCTTTTACCCCTTGCCCCTCATACCTGATCCTTAAATTTTGATCGTTTTAAGGACTAGGGAGTATATTTACTATTCACTGATGGAGTATGATCATTCTTGAACACATTTTTGCTGATGTGACATACAGGATTTTTTAATTGTTCCTATTTCACCTGGGGGCTTTATTACAAGTGTTAAAGATTTTTTATTACGGTTTTATGCCAAGGTTGTTAACAAAAAGTTAGCCATAAAGATACTAGGGTTTCTTCTGGAAGTTATGTGATTCAAGGAATGTATATGTGATAGCTCATTGTCTAAATTTTACATTCAGTAAGGTGGCGTGGGTGACCTGAGAGCCCAATTTTTGGAAATCGACAATATAATATGTATTTATTATCATTTTCGGATATTTTGTTATGATCTTATGTGAAAACTTAGCATACAACTCATAAGGAATAAATCAGTTCTATCCGTAAATTAAAAATTATTTTAAATAAATAAATGAACTTTCTTTATACTGCACACAAAAGCATTAAGTCATGCACACTAACGAAACATTTACTCTTTTTGGTTAGTCGAGAATTGCTATCCCAAAACTCTGTATCTTAAAACTTCCTGCTAAAAATAGCATTGAACCTAGAGCCGTGTTTTCCCTAAAAAAAAATTGGAAACATCTTTTTCTAAAATGAAATTGTTGAAATAGAAAAAAATATTTTGTAATATCAAAAACTCTTAAAATTATCAAATACAATAGAAACTAGACGGCCGCTAGCTTCTCTGGAGCCAAATTATATTTCGTTCCCTTGATTTCGTGTTCGTCGAGAAGTTATTAAACTTTTCACCTGCTGCATGTGAGCAGTCGCGTCCATCATTAAGCAGGCGAGGAAACTATCGCTGGAGTAGGTTCTTTGTTTTAACTTCAACGGCTATCCGTGTCGGGACTACTTGCAAATATTACTGTTGTCGATTGAAAATAAACTTCTCCAAAGAGTCCAAAGCATGTCGGATCATCCACGATTTTATTTGATTTGATACATCTTTAGTTTTACTTGGTACAATTAAAATAACCACAGTTTCAGCTTTAGCTAGTGGTTGGAAAACTGAGTTTTTAAACCAACTTAATAAAAACGTAGAGAGATTTAAAACTTACAGTTGGATAGTAATCTTGTTGATAATTATTTTTGTAAAATCAAAAATTTCGATAAAATATTGAAGGAAAATATGTAATCCTTTCTAGGCCATGAAAAGGACAATTTTGTATTTAAACATGTATATACAGATAATTATATAGCTTTATTAATTATATATATTATAGTTAGTTTTATATACAATTTTTGGATGACCGATTTTATGCAATCAATTTTATTTTAATGTTGCAATTAATACAGGATAGTAGTTAAGTGAAGTAATGTATTTGAAAATTATGAAATTGGCTCTATATCATCTAAAAAACATTTTTTACAGCCATATTCTTATATCATTATAAATCTTTATATTTTATTGTTGTTATAATTTTACAAAACTAGTCATGATGATGGAACAAAAACCTTGATATATTTGTGTCATAACGGTAGTGTGGGATTACTTCAACATGTACATATTTATACCACAAGAGATTCTCTCATTAAATTTATTCATACTTATTCTTTACCAACGCCATTTATCATTGATATTATTATTATAGTTCGGTGGAAAGTAGAGACTTAATAGTACAAGTTATTGTGTTTGAAATTTTAATTTTTGTTAGAATTAATTATTTGGTGTTTTGAACATCATTGTATAAAACAAAAGACTAATTTTATCATGTTTTTCTGGCAAATTAAAATTTGTTAATCATTTTTTTAATCATAAGGTATTTTTAAATAAAAAAATGCTTATATGCTGAAGTACTTAACAATAGGTTTTAAGTTCTGAATGACTCCTTGGTTGAAAATGGTGAACGCGGCTTAGGAAAACGTACTTATTGCTCTCACCACCAATTGTTTTTTTTTTAAGAATAAGTTTGAATAGAATTTTTGTACTTATTTTAGTTCAAATTAGGATGTGCAAGCTATTAGTTACCATTTTATCATTTAAAATACGTCATTTGTTATTATTTACCGTATAAAGGGTGTCCATCTAATACCCCGATGTTCATTGCGGCTACGTCGTTAAGCAGATAAGAAATATAATAGGGGGGATATTAATAGTTTTAATTTAAAATTAGTTAAGCTCATGTGTCCCAAAAAAGCGTGACATCAAATTGAATACACATGAATATTTTAATGAAACGCGTTATAGATATAGGGTGTATATCAATAATTGATTAATTTGACCACCTTGTATAAATAAAAAAACTAAATCCAAGACTATTGCGAGATAGAATGATTCCAGCTGAATACTTACATACATTTTCACAAAAAGATAAAAGGGTTGTAGATATTAAAATTTTAGTGGTATACTGTTTCCGGTAACAATTTCTTTAAAATAGTTGGTAGCGTCTCATTTTAAGGCTAGGGGTTAAAAAGAGAGTCGTCCCATTTAGAAAAAAAAATGATGTGCCATGCTCTTTTGGGACATCCTGTATAAGCTTAACTTATTTTAAAATGCAGCCCCTATAACCCTATTACATTTTTCATCCGCTTATCGATGCAGCCGCAATAAAACCCCGGAGTAATAAATAGACACCCTGTATACATAGGGTGAGAATGTAGGAACACCCTATAACTTTTTTGTTTTTCAAGAACAAGAAATGAAACGGTACATCGGTTCAATACATAAATATACATTTTTTGACTCATTCCATTGTCTTCTGTGACTTCCGAGTTCAACCAAAAAATTGTCTTGCTTATTTTGATAGAAAATGCCATTTGTTACTTTTTGACAGATGTTCTCAAGATTATGTATAATATCTCCTAAAACTTTAGACGAAACAATTAGAGGACTACTAAAAAAAATGGAGTCCTGTAGATAGAACTATAGTCTATTTCATTGCAGTTGATAGCTCAAATCGATGGATACATGAAACCATTGTGAACCATAGGGTTTACAACCTAATGACTTTATGGTCCTAGACCTCGATTTGAGTTATCAACTGCAATGAAATAGACTATAGCATCATCAACAAAATATACTGGTCCGAG
The DNA here is from genome assembly GCA_917834065.1 of Ceutorhynchus assimilis. Taxonomy (NCBI): domain Eukaryota; kingdom Metazoa; phylum Arthropoda; class Insecta; order Coleoptera; family Curculionidae; genus Ceutorhynchus; species Ceutorhynchus assimilis. The sequence goes on from OU892277.1 coordinate 15,067,879, forward strand.
AAAAATATGACCCTGTCCGGTTAAACCCGAAGTTGACAGAAATTCATATTTGTATCAAACTTATGTACCAAATCTCATTTGGTTTTCTTGAAAAACAAAAGTTGTAGGGTGTACCTACCCACTTTCAGAAGTCACCCTGTATATGCAAGAAAAACTACTATTGTAACTTTTTATTTGTTTTCTATGTCTGCATATTGCTGGGGTCTTTCTTAATAAATTTTTGTGTATCTATTTAATATCTGGATGAAATTCCTCCGCTTATATAATATACGTATAGATATTATATACCTATATATATATTATATAATGCGATGTTCATAGATATATGTATATATATACAGGGTGTTCCTAAATATCATGTAAAAACGGAAGCGAGTGATTCTTTGGTTTATTTTATGACCAAAATTTCTAATAAACATCTACATCTACAGGGTGTTGAAATTTTAATGTATTTATATCTTACTTCTAGATTCCCATTGAAAATGAGCATGAATATGGCAGCGAGACCTCTATTGTCGCCATTGTAGGTAGAAAAGGTTTATTGAGTCACTGTAGTTTCATCTAGCTTATCACAGAGATTTTTTCACTTTTTTTCTCGATAAGGGTCGGTGATTCGAAAAAACTACAATACAACAAAAAGTTTCTAAATTAGGTAGAAAAATTATTTTGTTCTTTAGAATCTACCGAAAAGTTCAGAGGCAGAAAAGGGGACATGCCCCCTAAAAAAATATCACCTTGTAGCTTCTGGCAAACGTTTGACATGTACAATAATTTAGCTCCTATTGCGTAACCCATATTCCAAATTTGAGCTAAATCCTTCAGAAATTGCAGGAGCTATTAAGAAAAAACTAAAAAAATATTAAAATTTTCAACACTCTGTAGATCGGTAACGAAGCTATTGCGGACATATGTTTATGAGAAATTTTAGTCATAATATAAACCAAAGAATCACCCCCTTCCGTTTGTACATGATATTTAGGAACACCCTGTATATGAACTTGGTCAACGAGCTGGAAACTACTCCTAACTGGTCTAAATTTCCGTTGGCAATGTAGGTTTTAAAAAGGTTTTTCCAGGTATTAAGCAACGTGGAGTGAAGGATCGCAGTCCTTGTTTAGGAATTTATCCGCTGTACTGCGGATGCAGGATTCCCTAGCCAGTACTTTACGCGTTTCGTCCTTATTTGGACTCATCAGAAGGACATAGCAGCACTGTTTGAACAATATTGAACTTTGTAGACGAACTAATAAAGGACTGGCTTGGGGAATCTTGAATCCGCAGATCCAGGGATAAATTTCCAAACAAGGAATGTGATGACCTCAACTTGACGTTGGTTAATACCTGGGCAAACCTCTAAACTATTTTTTTTAAAAATATATATGCCTATATATGTCAATCTTTTTGAACTTCTTTTTATTTGATGTGTATATATGTTAGGGGAATTCGATAATACATTTTTAAATATTTTATACCTAAAAAAGTGTTTTATTTTTCAACCAGCCTTTTTTAAGTTCTACTACTTCTACTTGTAAATTGAGATGGACGATGTTTCTAATGAAAGTTGTGCAAAGAGTGCAAAGACCAATAAATAGTAGGTAGATTCCAAAGTTTACTTAGAACGATAATTGATACTTCATGCCATGCAAATTTTAATTATACAGGCAAAACGAGCGATTCCGCCAGTAGAAAAAGCGGTTTGCAAGGTATATGGCAGTTTCGGGTCAGAACCAAAAGTCCGAAAACGAAACAATCGACCTTTTATTATAAAAATGAAATGTCATTTTTGAAATATTTAAGTTTAACTCCAAAGTCTGAAGAGTCTATAGAATGCTGGGGACTTTTGGCACTAAACTTGGGATGGGTTTCTTTGCTTTGCTAGCCACACTGATGAGATCTGATAGATCGAAACGCCTCTGTGGATGAAAAGCGGGGAAAATTCATCCAAATTTTCATATTCTATGTACATAGGAAAAACTTGTGGAAAATCAACGGAATTCCACTTGTAGTGAACAAAAATCAGCTGCAAGCGTCAATGCGAAGAGGAAGCCTCTCCACCCGACCATTATTCTCCAGGAAGAGTTTGAAAATTAAGAAAATGGATTCAAAAGATCAGGAAAACATAGGTGTTGATGCAATGATTTCGCGTTAACTTTCTTGTGGATCAAATTCGACCCTGTATAATAGAGGCATGCATTTTGTGTTCCATATATGGCTGAATTCATAGAAGCGCATCGCGCACCTCCTAGGAATACCTAGCGAAAAAGGTAGTACCGACAGTACCATCGATACGATAGATTTGCTCTGGTGCGAACCCACTCCATTCGGCGGTTCCTTTCGCAAAGATTTTCGCGACTGTTGAGTTTTTACTCCAATTTCTCGCCGTTTAACAATTGATCGTGTGTTTAAGCCTACAAGGGGCGCCCCAAAGTTACAAGACCACAGAAGCCAAATTGGGTAAGCGACAAACAACCTTCTTGCATGACCTCACTTCCTTTCTTATTTTTTTCGTGTAATAAGGACGCAATATTCGCTATACAGTCCAATAATAATTCAACCGTATCAATTGCATCCTCAATAAGCGAACCTAAATTATCCTTTCTAAAACCTCATTCCTTTGCCCAAATCTTTAAACCCTCCCGTGCTGAATGAAAATAATAAAACCATGCAATGCCACTATTCAAAAATTATCTGAAAAAATAAATGAACTGCTGAATGCAGGACACAGAACCTACAATAACCACTCAATTTTTTGCTTCGCAAAATCCAAAGGGAAAAAAGTAGCAAACAAAGATGCTAAACTATCCAAAAACCACTAATCAGAGACTGCAACAACACATGGAAGAAAACGCCGAGAATTTTGAGACATCCCAGATAGAAAATCACACCAAAACGGGAAAAATTCCCCCGATTACCATCCGAAACGCAGGTAAATGGATGGAAATTCACAAGGAACTTATTAAAGAACCCTTCAATTTCAAAGATCTTAAAATAAACAGGAATGGCATTCAAATTTCGCCTGAATCATCAGATGATCACAGAGCGATCACAAAATTCTTAAAAACAAAAAACATTGAGTTTCACACTTATATTCTACAAGAAGATAGGCTTGAACACAAAAACCTATTACCAGGCGAACAATTTGGGTTCAGGCAGAATCATTGCACAGAATTACAACTAGCCAGAGTAGTAGAAGACTGACACAGGGTCTATAAAGAAAAGCACAAACGGGTGTGGTGGCACTTGATATTAAAAAAGCGTTTGATAAAGTATGGCACAATGGCTTAGTGGTCAAACTTCATGACAACCTAGATGTCCCATCCAACTACGTACAATTTAGTCAAAACTATTTAGGCAATAGAAAATTTTCGGTCAAATTGAATGAAAAATTCTCCCGATCAAGACCCATTGAAGCTGGGGTCCCACAAGGTTCTCTCATTGCCCCAATCCACGACAATCTTTTTACTGCAGATATCCCCAAACCAATAAACTCAAAGATTGCATTATACGCAGATGACACTCTTATATATGGGACGGAAAAAAATCCAGTAAGAAATCATATAAGTTCACAAAGAGCTGTTAATAAAATTTCTGAATGGGCAGACAAATGGAATTCAAATCAATGAAGAAAAAACACAGGCAATTGTAATTACAGGCAGAAGGAAAAATAGAGTTCCACATATAAATATCAATGGTATAGTCATTCCATGGTCCGAAACAATCAAGTACCTAGGACTAACATTAGATCGAAAACTTAATTCTAAAAATCATATAGAAAATAAAATAATGGAAGGCAACACCACTTATGGAGCTCTATATTCACTTATTGGCTTTGAAAGTAAACTAACAAAAAAAAAATACTATTATATAAACAGGTCATTAGACCCAATGCCCCAATCACCTATATAAATAAATTACAAACCTTTCAAAATAAAATTTTAAGAAGAATCATCAGAGCTCCATGGCTTATTAGAAAAAATGACATCCATAATGACCTAGCAATTGACAAAATTAATGATAATCTGATCATGAGGCATACCAAGTTTCTGCAAGCAATTCAAACACACAATAATCAAAAAATTAGACAAACATTCAGCCTCGCAGCAACAAACGCAATCAGTTATAAAAACCTGCACAAACCACCAACTTTCTGATATATCACTTCCCTTTATCCCTGCTCCCATCTATCCACTCCTATCCTAATCTTACTGGCTCCAATCCAAACCAGTAAGCAATAAACAAAAATCAATTATCAACAACTTCCATTTCACAAATTTAGGCCACCTATTAACGATCGAGCAAAGGCGTAATATGCCAGCTTAAAACAAAATGTAAAAACCACGGTGAACCCTGATGAGATCTCATAGATTGAAATGCGTCTGTGGATGGAAACGCGAGGAACATTAACCCAAACTTTTACAGTCTATGGAATGTTTTATAATAGGTCTTCAATCGCTAGCAGAAACCTATAAATATGTTCAGAATTGTGGTCAGAATGATACAAAAACAGCTTACAACTTCAAGCCAATTTAACATTAGACGACTATGTCAGAACAGCTATGGGGATTTTCAACTGGTAATCAAGACAACAAGCATTCCAAGTATAACTTTACTCAAGGTTCTAGGAGATCCGAGAGAGTTGAAAGAAACGACGTGAGGTGAAAAAGTGATGGTCTTGTGATTGGCAGCAACATGGTAAGAGCCAATAGAGACAACTGTCCTGCAAAGTATTCAAAATGCTGGAAAGTGGGACATTGGGCTGTGCTTTGTAGGAACTTTAATGAGGTCAGATCTTTAGAATTTGACGATAATAATCCTAATAATAGGCTAGAATATACCAAAAATAATGAAGAGAATGATTTTCTAGGGCATATTCATGTAAAAGTAAATAATATTGAATGCAAAGAATGGAACATACATTTGTGTTTGAACTAGGCAAAAATTTATAGTTTTTGGTAGATTCTGGGGCAGATATAAGCTGTATTCCCAGCAGTTTTCTAACTTCAGATTTATTAGGAAACTTGTATTCCTCTATAGTAAAATTATTCTTCCTAATGGTTCCAAGTTAGAAGTAATTGGTACACTTTCTGTGGAGCCTATTAGATATTTGTTAAACTGACCTATTTGGTTCGTTATTAAATGTTCAACAAAACCTATTTTGGGCCGATCAGCTATCTTGGATCTAGAGCTGCTTAGTTTGCAGATGAAGTAGGTTCTAAAGGCATTTATGCAGTCGAAACCCCTAGTTAAGGTAAAAAAGTTATTTTTCTGATTTATTTAAAAATGTAGGCATCTTTAAAACTGACATGCTTATTGAAGTGAGAGAGGAATTTCAATCTTACACATTCTGCACCTCAAGTCGTGCCAATTCCCTTGCGAAAACCCCATAAATCAGAACTTGAACGAATACAAAAATTCGATATAATTCGGCCTATTGATGAATATACCCCGTGAGTCAGGCCCATAGTAATGCCAATAAAAATTCTTAAATCAGACTATACAAAACTAAATCAGGCGGTTTTGCCTCAATGGTACTTTCCTATAGGTAAGGTAGAAACAATTTTAGTCTCAACACATCACCACTTTTATAAAACCTTTTGGTAGATATTTGAAGGGTTCCTTTGGAATCACGTCTGCACCAGAGTACCTTTTTTCTTATTCAATCACTAACAAAAATTTTGCTTTTCACATATAAATCTTGTGCAAATGATCTTCGATTTTATCTTTTCTTCCAATTGACGATAATTGAAAACTGCTGCTGCCATGAAATGAGGGGATGTTGATTGTCCCTTACTGTTCAATAAAACATATTTTAATTTTTTTTTTCCTCTGTATAAAAGCATCAATATTGCATGTACAATTTTATTAATTACATGAAATTAGAGTCATACATAAAAGAATAAAGAGTCGTACATAAAAGAATAAATGGAAACTAAACCTATACCTAACTAATGCGTTTTATATTTTCATTACTGAAATTACAATAAAAAAAATAATTTTCAAATTATCCCAATTGTTGTAGGAGAATACGTATATACACAAGAATTTATAATCAATACATTTTTATGATGTGGTGTTATGCAAACAGTACCAGAAATTATCGTCAGCAATTTCTAACCCTTAGAAGTTGAAGAACAGTAAACAAAGAGGACGCTGTTCAAAAAAATGTGGACAATGATTATAAATATTGAAATCAATGACCCCAACGTGGCCCTCTCTTGGAGTTGCTTCATGACCCTGGTAAACCCGAGGACTGAAAATTGCTGCGATTGATTTATAAATAGTAGGTATACTACCCACTTGACACCATGCGGTACTTGGCTGGGCTTTTTTACATAAATCACAACATAGTTCCCCAAAACTACTTTTAGCCAAAAAGGTGATTACTGGGCAAAAACGCCGAATTTTATCGCATGTAGCTAGTCACTTCGAGCACCTATATATTCGTAATGTAAATTGTTTAATTTTATAAAACAACCAATATAAAACCAATTGACATTATCATATAGAAATTACTATATTATTATCTTTCTTGGCGCAAGCAAAAATGTGTATAAAGTTCGTTATCCAAAAAAGGAAGACATAATCAAATAAAATACAAAAATAATATCAACAATATAAAAGTAAATATTAATAGGTATCTCAAGATGCATTACATTTTTTAATTATATTATTTCAAATTCATATTAGTCTTACTACTATTGGTGGCTCCTAGAAGTCCCCAAAAAGGATGAGAAATTTTTGAAAACTTACACAATAACAAACTAGCAGGCAAAACTATCGTTAATTTACACGAAATAGACATTGGGTAAAACAATAAACTTTTTGTTTTTTAACAAATGAAATTCGGTACATAAGTTGATTACATAAATATGCATTTTTTGATGTATTTTGACGTTTTCTGTCACTCAACTGAGAGACATGGGGTATCATCTTGTCAGTAATAGAAGGCGCTTTACGAATATGCTAATGCCTCACCCTAGTTCCATTTGAAGAAATAGAATACGTCGCCTATCGCCTACTTATTTATGATACTAAATTTCATTTGTTTATATTTAAAAAAAAAGATATAGTCACCCCCTATAAGTACCAGAGGATTTCAAAAATAGCCAGTAGGTTTTTTGCTTTTCGTGTCCTTCTCGGGGTCACAGGAAATGGAAGCCTTATTTTTTGTAGTAGCAGGTCACACAAACAAAAGTAAGTAAACACAAATTCAAAAACTGCTTGCTAGCTCTTAAATTATAATGTTAAATTCAATTATTAATAACACAATAATAATAATAGTAATACAATATTGATATCTTATAATTAAAACATACAGTGCCAGATATCACAAAAAATAAAATAAAAAGAAGTTGCTTTTGGCTAGATCAGAGTACTGAAAATACACTTTTTCAGTGGAATCTTTGAAATATTATTTTCAAATTATTTTTGTTTTCATCATTAGGAGTGTTGAACTTCCCACGATTTTATTTATTTGGACCATAAGCAGCTTTCAAAGTTAACAATAGACTGCAAATCAAAAGTTAGGGAACTGTTGAAATTATTGTATGAGTTATATTTTTCACAAAAATTAATAGACTATTCAGCCTTTTGATTTCAAGCACTAGCACCTATGTTAAGAGAAAATAATTATGTCATTAGGCAAAGAAGCACTTCTTGGCCTAATGACATAAATAACTTTTCCCAAATGGTCACATAGCTATGTATGAACTAAATATTCCAAATGACACTCATGTCAAAAACTTTTATACAAACTGCTGGAAACTTGAACTATTACATATTAACCAAGTTTGAGCTGCAAATATTTCGACAATAAAAAATCTTATCGCGATTTCCAAAAATTGATGGCAATCAATCAATCTAGATAAAGTATTCACTTCATTTGTCCAGCACTAGTAATATTACAAAAATGTACTTTTCATATTTGGGAAGAAGGCGGGTGTTTTATATCACAATAAAAAGAAATAATAAAGAAACAGCTAAGAAAAGTCTAGAACGTGCACAGATCTATCAATTTTCCTAGATCTTTTTAGAAAATTAACGTATTGCCGTGAAAATTTCAACATTTCGTAAGAAAGGATAATTATTACCGAAAAGGTTAGCTTTGTTTCAAAAACAAATTCCCTAACTTTTGATATTAAAAAAAACTTTATCCGAAAAGTGACTTTCTTCTGCGATAACATATTTTTGTAAAATTCGGTATTAACTGCTTGATATAAACAAAATATTCAAGTGGTAAGCAAAGCCACATTGATTTCTTTAACCATCTTTACTCGGTGTAACATTTTTTCAAGTGCTTCTCTTGGCAGTGGCATCGTCGAATACCACACGGGGCTGTCAGGCACACACGATCGTTCTGGTTGAAGATAAAATACGTCGTTTCTTGTTTTCACACTTTCAGGACTATAAGAAAAAAAATACATTGCTGATTGATTGTATATGTTCGACTTTTAGATTTATTAGAGTTTATCAATATTTTAAATACTTTTGTCCAGTATTAAAAGTCGTCTTCGTTACTGCTTTACCTTATGTTCATGTCATAACCAGAGAGCTACCATTTACTAAAAAGAGCCAATAAAAACCATGTGCATCTTTGATATCGGGTCTTCAAAAAAAAAAAAAAAACAAAGATTGCTTTGATTACGAATACGTACATCGCATTATTGTTTCTTTATTGGTCAGGATTTTTGACATGACATTTTGACATTAAAGTTCATTGACAAAATTAAAGAAAAATATTGCCAAGACATACATTTAAAAAACCATAGCAATCTTTGATTGGGTTTTTGTTTGAAGACCCGATATTTTAGGGTAAGACCTTCGGTTGGATTTGCAATGCTGATTTTCACATTAAGTTATTTGAATCAGTAGAGGAGTCTATCTATACTGAGAGCTGGTACTTTTGCTCTTGGTTAACAAATAAGATGAGCCTTTAACCTAATCAGACGAGAGATGTTATTGGAAAGAGTATAGTACGGAGGAAAAATTTTTTAGACAATTTTAAATTCAATTGACATTTTTATTCCTAATTATTGTATATTGTAATTTCTAATTTGTAAGTGATTTGAGACTGACGTTTAAACTCTAACTTATGCATATTGTTTGTTTTGGTAAAACACAAGAAGAGTCTTCACTACTGGAAAACAAACAACAAATTAAATAGTTTTTTTTTCGAACAAATTAATGAATTTCTCATTGAAATTTGAAGTGTATCATTACCCTTGTGTATGTACATTTAGAAACTTTAGAGTTTTAGTGTATAATTTTTAATTTTAATTCCAAATATATAATAAAATGTATACATTACCATTTTGATAAATAAAATTCATAAAGTTTTACAGGACATCTTAGGGGGTTTTCTTCATTTTCCTGTTGCTCATAAACTTTTTTTTTTCGTTGATTGTTTTCTAAAATAGAAAAAAATGTTTTTGCAAGAGAATTTATAGTAATCAACTGAAACTTACGCAAGGCAGATTGCGGCGGATAAAACCTCAACAACACATTTCTAGAACCTGGAACTTTACTGGCACCTGGCTGATTCGGATTTCTCTTCCAATGTTTCATAATATGAGAAAAGGATAGTTGCATGTGTTCATCTACCGACTGGAAAAAAAAAATCTTAAATTTATGTTACTTGAGGTTAAAAAAATATAAGAAACAATTTTTCTAGTTTAGCTAAAGAAAAATTTACTTGTTAACTGTTAGACAACATTAATAATAAATATGTTGGTAAGAGGTTCGACATTCAAATATTGACTGAGGAAGTATGAAAGAGACTAGAAACACTGGACCATAAAGCGGATATAAATAACTAAATAAATGAATCAATAGGTGTTTACTGCAACAAGTTAAACCCAGCTACAGGAAATTTACTTGAAGAGGTATACTGTAATCAGATAGATAGATCCGCAAAAATATCGCAATTGTGAGAGACACCATTGAAAACACTGCATATAAAGTGCATAGGACTCTTATACAACATATTTGTTCTAGCGGTCTGCGTGTGGAAGGTAGGCTGCGATTATGAAAAGGTTGTATAAGAATGGTCGAGATCCCTGATGAGGGGATACAAATCATGCAGTCTGTATGACAGATATTCAAGAAATCTTCCCCGAAAATGCAGCCAGGTTTGCCACACGCGACCTACCGTCCACAAAGCCACCGAAATGGGAATAGCCTATTGTGAACAATTTCGAAGAGCTTGAAAAAGTGACAAAGAAGACACGGGCCTAATTATTGACTACAAAAGAATCGCCATTTTTGTGTACAGGAATAATTTCAGCAACTTGCATGTCAATGAGAAACAACTAGTTGATAGAATTAAAGTAAATAGAGTTGAAGAGGGTCAGCCAGAATATCTATGTACTCCTTCTCACCATAAATCTTGGAATACAGTCGGTTCCCGACGTGAGTTGATTTCTAGGCTTCTTGCTCGCGGTGATAATATCCGCAGCTCTTATGTGACACATAGCAAAGATCTCCAGATACTGGTTTTGAAGATTAGTATCAGGTATAGTTGGATTTGATTTAGTGTAAACACTTTGGCAAAACCTATCGAAAGCACTGATAATATCTTGTGCTGTAGAGTACTGACCATCCAAATCCCTAAAAATACCAGAAATCCCAGACCTGCCCCTCTTGTCCGGCACAAAAGACCAAAAATTCTTGGGATTATCCTTTATGCACTGCTCAGTGTTCCCAATATGCACCAAATAAGCTGCATGAATTTGCGACCTCACTCTTAAACTTTGAACCTAATGTAATCTACTACGTCGCTTTATTTCAACTGGCACACATGAATCAATTATGTTATTAAGAACACCATACAAGGCATCGCATGCATAATTCACATTTGTAGAATTGTACACATCAGACCAATCAGCGTTCAACTCATACATCAGGTGAAAGTTTGCATTTGTAAAATTATACTCCTTTGGCGGATTACTGTTTATTTGAAAGTCGGATAAATGAACACATAGTGATGTGAAATCGATACTGAGAGAAGAGTGAAATTCATTCTGCGCAATAAGAGGAGTATAATTTTTTAAGACAGTGCAAACGAAGTTTCACAGAACTATGTCTATTACGCGATTATTGACATTTGGAACTGCATGCTGCTGAACGAGGCTTAACATAGCAAGGTAATTCCTCAATATAAAACATTTTTTGTCTGAAATGGCATAACTTGCTTCTACACAATCACCAAAAATTAAAACATTCCTGCCTTGTAAAACCTTCAGCAAAGAAAGAATCAAGAAACAATTGCAGTTTAATACAGGATACCTGAGAAGAAACATACATTACGAAAACAAACAGAACAAAAAAAAAGTATGGTGATCTCACAGCAATTAATATCAATAAGTGAAACAATGTTGTCGAGAGTGGGAAGGTCAACCAGCTCTGACACGTCATAATGATTGGCAACTCCCACCAGCACAGCCCCCGGAAACATTCAGGATTTCCAGATTACGATCAGAACGATAAATGGTGAATGACGGCGAAAACATCTCTGCAATGGGAACGTCTGACTTCATCCAAGTCTCATTTATGATAGCCATCAGGTCCATACCCGTGGCGGCAACTGACAAGTAGAAATCACAAGTGGGGCTATTTAGTCCTGAAATATCCCAGTCTTTGTGTTGCCATTGGAAACACTTGTTAGTTTTCCAAATGGTCAACTTTAACAACTGTAGGTACACCTTTTACGAACTTTGTTCTCTCTTGAAATTCTTTGCCCCTGCCTGTCTATGTACGAGCAGTTTCTGCCTAACGGTTTTGCATTCCATGTGTTGTTTGGGAGTTTTATTAGATATAATAGTGAGATGCTGAGCGTGTTGCTCTGATTTGGGTGTACAACGAAGAATTTCGGAGAAGGCATTATCGTCAATAAGCACAACCCCTATGGATCTTGGTCTTACGGCGTTTGCTGGAGATAATAATTTAGCCAATCTAACAACCTTGACGATATTGAAAGTAATGACATTTCAGTAAATATAACTCGGTATTTCATTGACTGATTCACTGTCCACTTGCTGCATGGTTGTGGAGTTTTCAGGTTCTGGCCGCCAAGACAATTTAACGTATACACGCTACAAGGGGCGATATGTAGGACACATATTTGTTCTAGTAAACTGTGAAGCCATCTTTCAAGTAAATAACAAAGTAAAATGTACACTAATTCTAAGACAAAGATCACAGGCACAGGCGTCACTTACAAACCAAAATCTTAATCTAAATAATAAATAAAAAATACTTACTGTTAAATTAAAGTGTTTTGTATTGAAGAACATTAATGTGCTTAAGAGAACATGTGGAGAATGAGCTCCTAGTTGCTTACTCTCCCATAGATGTTCCTCTTCCACTCTAGTAACAATATAATGTGAATCATTATATAAAACGGAGAATTTCTTAGCTACTTCGTCCAAACAGTCAGTGAATTTTTCATAATACGGATCACAAAATATATTATCAATTCTACCATTCTCAAATAGATATTGTTGTATGCCCAAACACAAGTAATATATTGTATCGGGGGCATATTCTTGACCGTTGGGTTTTCGAACTTCTTTGACAAACAAACAAAGGGAATAGTTTAATTCGTCTGCGGTTAACTGAAGAATTTCGGTTTTAAAAAGTTTCACTCGTCTAGTAGATTTTTCCAATTCTGCATTTTTTGTTGTAACCCACTGCTTCCAAGCATTTACACCAAAAGTATACTGTAACAAAATGTTGTATTTAATGGACAGCAGTTGAAGAGAGGATAATTATTATTCTTATCAGTTTAAAAGTATGATTCTTGAGTACATATGAATATACGATCTGACAGGTTCAGGACGGTTCTGAGACATGAGTGATGTAACATAAATCAGAAATACAAAAATGATTTATTAATTTTGAAAACAAATATGGTAAAAATAATAAAAATCACATCGCTTCTATACTTAAACTTGTATCATAAGATACTACTTACCTTAAGACACATATTAGCATCTGGTTTTTCTTGGGGTTCTGGAGGTGGTGGAGGTTGAACCGGTTGCATCAGAGGTATGTCAACTTGGTGATGAGACATTCTTCTGCCCCGTTTTGGAGCACCGCGAGGAGCTCCTCTCACTCCTCGTTTCCTTCCCCGCGATGCAGATTTTTCGACCATATTATGAGCAAGGATAGGCTGAGGGTCATCCACGTTCTCTTCTTGAGGATGTGGTTCTACTGGATGGGCACCTTGTGGAGCTGTAATAGTACTGGCAGTAAGTGCTCCTTCAAGGTCCACAGCAGGTTCATCGAGTTCTGGAAGAGAAAATGGTAAATTGAGATTGAGAACTAGGAATTGCTTTCTTATATAAAAATATTATTTTTTGGTATAACAAGTACTGACTTTATGTTGTAGGCCTAAAGCAGATTTGGAAGAAGCAAGCAAAGAGCAAAAATTAACAAACTTTTGACATCTATTTCCTCAATTATGCCATAAATTAATGCTTCCCGTACTTCTTCTCTCAAACTTTCCCCAACTTTCTTAACTTTTCAGATCTCTTTAAACTTCCTAGTTGTTTAGTTATGAACGGTGGAATAGAGACATGAATTTGAAAAACCATTGAGGTTGAATTCAGGATTAAATACTTATACCTTGTCACTTTCTCAAATCTGCCCTTATTTTTGGGTGGAGGTAAAAACTTTTCAGATAAGTCCCCCTTTTCCACCAGTGTATCTGACAGTAAATTACGGCCAGATAAATGGAAATTTAGGTAATGAGGGATATGTTAAACAATATGTTACAGAGGGATACATGTGTGATAAAATTACTTTTGCAAATTTAAAATTTACTGTAAGGTTTACTTATAAGGGATTCAAATTATACATATAATACACACAACAAAAAAAGTTTTGCACCGTCCTGTAATGTAACTACAGAATACCTAGCGACAAATAAAAATATTGTTATCTTCAGCTATGGAATATGTCCAGTACATTTACCAAAAAAGGTTAAGGAATGTGAAATTGTCTACTATTCTTTTATTGAAAACTTTTTAATTTAGATATCGCTGAATATATGAAATGAGATGGTGCAAAACTTTTTTTGTTGTGTATATATTACATTCTGAGAATTTGAGAGGAAAATTTGTCAATTTATCAAATGTAGATATCAATACTGGAGAGACATGTTTAATAGTCAAGTTTAGAATTTCCACAATATATGTAACTAATCTAGCAAATTGCAAATAGAGATATATGTCTGGCAGACGCATACAGTCGAATATAAGCAAAACTAGTGCAATTTGGTAAATGCACCATAGAAAATATTTATTTGGACAACTCAATATCAAAGAGGTTAGACCACAACAAATTATTGCACATTAAATACTCTGGTATGTACAGTGAGAATCATTGCAATTGGCACACACCTGATAAACATCCCCCGTAATGCGTCAAAATTTGACTTCCTTGACACACAGGTAATGTCAAAATCGTGTCAAATTTATAAATCAGTGGTGAACATAATGATTTTGATAAATTTTTAAAGGAAGAAAATATTTGGGCTTAGCAATTTAATGTTAACTTTAATTCATGATTTTGTGTTAAGATTGGTTCTTGATTTCTATGTTGATTTGGTATGTTACATGTTACGCTTTTGCAGGGTGATGTACTGTTATATTGTTGATTAGAATGATAAAAATATTACGTACACCGCTGCACTGAATAGATTTATTGGTTAGAATTTTGACTTAATACGAGGGACGTTGAGAGAGTATGTGCCAATTGCAATGATTCCCACTGTACATCGAGTTTTATCAAACGAATTAGATTTAACTAGAGTAAAAAACGGCAATTTTTCATGAAATAGAGATACCACAATATGAGAGGTATTGAAAATAACACAAACTAAAAAATTCAATTTCAACATAATGGATCCTTACCAGTAGCCATCTTCAAAGCCATCTGAAGCATGTCATCACCAAATGTATTATTAGCATCAACCGGTTCAGGACTATAATCACCAGCATCTCCTGTATCCTCATCAATATCGCTTTCCGAATCTGTGTGATCTTCTTTTTTTTCTCCTGCTACCATTTCAGCCATCATTAAAAGCTCTGCTTCATAAGGATCTGTTGGGATCTTGACTTGAATTTTCTACAAAGAAAATATTTCCGTTGGTCAAAACTTTTATATGGATAATCCTCTATGATAAGAGTGACAGCAAATGTTTAGTTAGGCAAAATCCTAAAACTTCCTCGATCAAAGTAAATTTCTAGCTAAAAATACTTGGATATATTCATCACTGAAGGTCTAGCATATTGCCGCAATTGTTGAAAAAAATCGAATTGTGATTATCGCCGAAACACGTCAACAAATTTATTGAGGGGGTTTTACGTGAAGAACATTCCCCCCAACAAATTTGTTGACGTGTCTCTTTACGCAGATAGTGTGAAAGGCAAGTTTTGGAATAGATGCCATGTATAAATTGAAGCCTCAATTCCAAACACATCAGTTTCAACCTAATGAACAAAAATGCATGTATTTATTTAGGTTGCCCTTACAAACACAATCGGAAAGCTATTTATAATTATGATTATAATTAAAATAGTAATATATTATAATTGACGCAGAGGAGGATGTGGCTAGGTCCACCGCTGCACAGTTCCAAAGTGTCTATGTGCAATGTCTCAGCACTGATACTTCACCTGCACTGCCACAGAACACCTACTCATAGATAGAAATATCAGAAATAACATTTACCCCTGGAAAAGTGATGGCTGCCGTGGGGTTTCTCAAGACCGATACTAGCCCTGGACCGGATCGAATTCCAGCAGTATTTTTGTCACGGTGTAAAGAGACACTATAGTAGTAGTAGTAGTAGTAGTAGTAAATATGCTTTATTGTCCAAGAATACAAAAATCTTATTGACAAAGCTAACCCAACTTAAATTAAATTTTACAACTAAACCTAGAAGCCAGCAAGTCAACAATATCAATCAAATTAAAATTACCGTAGGCAATAATTTACAAAAATAATAAATACATTCATTTAACACAACATTTCTTGACATAGGTTTCAAAGACTAGTGGACACAACAACAACAAAAAAAAAAAAACCTTTATTTAGTAGGTATGTCAGTCAAATTAAGATAAATAAATAAATAGGTAAAATATAAAACAATACAGAAATACACAATTGAAAAAATACACAATATGCTACGCTAGTGCTACACACAGACAGAGATAAAAAAACAATATGTATGTCATAAATAACAAAAAATATATAAACAATAAAAAGTCCACAAAAGGTTGAATTTAAAATTGAGTAACTGTTGACGGAATAAGAGACAACTAATGGTTAAAAGGATAATTAAAATACTCATCGAGCGAATAGAAAGCTGGCTTCACCAGTGCTCCCTTTAAGGTTTTGCGAAACTTTGAGATATTTGATATGGTTTTGAAATTTAAAGGTAGCTGATTATAGATCTTTATGCTATTATAAATTATTGAATTTTGCACCAAAGCCGAATGGGGCATCGGAAGAGGAATGTCATGCCTTTGACGAGTTAAGCAAGTTGTCTGATGAACAGGAAACATGGCAATGTTTTTGTGTATTAAACTCGCGGTCTCTAATATAAAAAGACAGGGTAATGTTAAAATTTCATATTTGATGAAAAGCGGTCTACAGTGATCTCTAGGAGAAGCACCCGCAATGTAACGTATTGCACGTTTATGTAGTTTAAAAACAGATTGAAACAAAAACTGACTACAACAACCCCAAAATGGCAAACCGTAGGAAAGATGGGATTGTACAAGTGAAAAGTAAACCACCTTAGCAATTGAGACACCTAAGTTAGCTGCCACTGCTCGTACACAATAGCAACCAGATGCAAGTCTTCTGTTCAATTTA
Source organism: Ceutorhynchus assimilis (assembly GCA_917834065.1). Lineage (NCBI taxonomy): Eukaryota > Metazoa > Arthropoda > Insecta > Coleoptera > Curculionidae > Ceutorhynchus > Ceutorhynchus assimilis. The sequence goes on from OU892277.1 coordinate 15,084,760, forward strand.
ATTATGTGACCCTGGAATTTGAGGTCGGCGTCCAGCTGTAGCCCAAGAAATTTTGTGCTCTCAGAACTTCTGATCGAAAAGTGCCCGCAATCTATTTCATTGACATTAAACCGGAATCCAAGTACTTCTGTTTTTTTAAAGTTGAATAAGAGTTTATTCGCATCACACCAATTCCTAACAACAACAATTTCGCGTGAAATTGTCCGAACCAGATCATCAGGGTCCTCCTTGTGCCATACCACAGTAGCATCATCCGCGAAAGCAGCGAACATTCCAGTTATATCGAGGTGAAATAGATCGTTGATGTACAACAGAAATAGGATTGGTCCCAGTACAGATCCTTGAGGAACTCCGTGTTTGATAGAGTGATCCGAAGAGTACTTACAATTTGCTGAGACGCACTGGCTTCGGGAGGAGAGATAAGATTCGAACCACCTCAAAACCACACCCCTGAATCCATAGACCTCAAGCTTCCGCAGCAGTGCACGCAGTCGAAAGCCTTCGAGAAGTCGCAGAACACCGCCGCAGCAGCCCGGCCATTGTTGTAGTGTGTAAAAAGCTGTTCCAAAACACGAAGCATGGCATCATGGGCATTTTTGCTGGGAAGAAAACCAAATTGAGAAGAACTAAAGACGGAATGTTTAGAGAGAAAATCCAGCATGCGCCTTTTAACTAGTTTTTCTATGACTTTCGATATAGTTGAAAGTAAAGATATAGGACGATAATTTGAGGGGTTTTTTGTATCGCCACTTTTATGTAATGGTATAACCAGAGCTCTTTTAAGGCTAGAAGGAAACGTTCCGTTAGAGAATGATTCGTTTATAGCCGCTGCTAAAACACTTATTGAAAAAATATTACCCTAAAAAATTAACATGTAAGCCCTGGGTAACGCCAGAACTAATCAATGAAGGACAGCACCTTCGGGATATGTACAAACAGTATAAATTTTCAAACAATTTAAATATTTTAAATCGCTATAAAATACTAAAAAAATACCACGAATCTAAATTGAAATTATCTAAACAAAGATATCACAGTGATTTATTCTCAAGGTCAAACAATATGTCAAAAACAGCTTGGAGTATAATAAAGTATGAAAGTTGCTCTTCGGGGCGTCAAAATCAACCTAAATACTTTGTGGACGAGGAAGGTCATGAATTTTCTGACTTACAGGAAGCAGCTGATAATTTCAATAATTTTTTCATCAACTCTGTAGACAAAATAAAACGTTCCGCAAACCCAAATAAACAAAATCAATCCAATAATAGAATAATATCAAATTCGCTTTTTTTAGAGTATTTTCAGGTGCACGAAATGCACCAAATTATTTTATCAGTTAGCAAAAAAAACTCGGCCGGTGAAGATGGAATTCCTTGCTCACTCATAAAACACGTCGTCGACTACCTAGCACCGCCATTGACATATCTAGTTAACCTATCATTTCAAGTAGGCTCTTTTCCAAGCTCTCTGAAAAAATCTATTGTTGTCCCGATTTACAAGAAGGGGGACAAAACCTTGATGTCAAACTACCGTGGGATATCGCTCCTATCTATTTTTTCCAAAATTTTTGAAAAATGTTTTTATAAAAGATTAGAATCGTTTTTACAGAAAGAAAAATTCTTTAGTGAGCATCAGTTCCGTTTTAGAAAAAATCGTTCAACGCAGGATGCTATTTTAGCTTTATATACTCATGTTCTTTCCAATTTTGAGCAAAACAACAAGTCCTTGTGCCTCTTTTTTGATTTGAAAAGGGCCTTCGATGTAATAGATATTAACTTGATGCTTGACGTATTTTACAAATGCGGTATGCGCGGTGTCTCCTACAATTCGATAAAATCGTACCTCACTGATAGGGAACAAAAAACTAATTTGAAAAATGAAAATGCCTCTGTTAACTCAAGTTATCTATCAATAACTAGTGGGGTACCGCAAGGTAGCATCTTGGGTCCCTTATTATTTATAATTTTTTTTGACAGTATAATGCAGCAATTTCCGTATCATTGCGTGGGTGCATACGCGGACGATGCAAGTGTTACCACATCGTTCGGGGATCTTGAGATACTGTCCAAAATGTCAACTAGTGCCGTGAATAGAATGATTCATTTTTGTCGTAATAATGGTCTTGTTTTAAATCAATCAAAGACCGAAATGATGTTATTTTCACTTACGGATCTAAATAAAAGCTTACTGGTTAGAATGCATAACAGTACAATAACACAGAATAGGGTCACCAAATATCTGGGCATTATTCTTGATGATCTTTTTAGTTGGTCAAATCAGGTTGATGCGGTTTTGAAAAAACTCTCTGTATACATTTATGTACTCTGGCAATTGCGTGAAAGAGTTGATATGTCGCTTTTATTGCTGTATTATTATGGCTATGTATACTCATGCCTATCATATGGTATTATGTGTTGGGGAAACTGCACCAGGGCTGACGAGGTCTTTAGAGCTCAAAAAAGGGCAGTAAGAACAATATGCTCCAAACCATACACTTATTCGTGCAAGCAATTATTCCCTGAACTAGGAATACTAACATTTCCTTCATTATTTATATTTACATCCATTATGCATCTTAAAAAAAACATTTCCAACTATTCTATTTCTAAGGGCGCTACTCAATATGAATTGAGAACAAATTTGAACTTGGAGGTCCCCATACACAAGCTGTCAAAAGTAGCCAATAGTCCTATAGTATTACCAATTAAATTTTACAACAAGCTACCCACTGAAGTAAAAAAGATTCAAAAATTGACTCGCTTCAAACATATTCTAAAGGAAAATCTTACAAAAAACACATTTTACTCTGTTGACCAATTTATCAATTGCAGCGTCTCTGACCTTCTACCCAAATAAATAAAAAACTAGAAAGAATTTTTAAATGTACCTATGTTGTTTGTGTGATAACTTGTGATTTTGTTTTTACCATGTTTCTGCCATTTTTTATTGAAACTTTTATACTTATATTTTAATCTATTTTTAAACAATTTTTTTTTTTTGACATCATCCTATACTTGTATTCAAAAGTCTATGGAAATAAATAATTTGTAATTTGTAATTTGTATTGCCCGACCTGGAAGTTCCTTGAGTATCTTCGTGGATATTCCGTCCGAGCCAGATGCATTCTGGTTTTTGATGGATTTAAGGACACTTCCGATTTCATGAACATCGGTTGGCTGGAAGAAAAATGATTCAGGGACATGAAGATTATTTAGATAACTTAAAGGATCTGCGTCAGACTGTATGGTGTTGGTTAATGTTTCTGCAACTGTGCAGTAGAATATGTTCAAGTCATCCGGCTCAATATCAAATTGCTGCTGGATAGCACCCGATTTTCCTGTGACTTCACGGACCATTTGCCATGTCTGTTTTGATTTATTTGTAGCATTTTCCAGTTGGTGTGAGTAAAAACTCTGTTTTGCTGCTTTAATTAGCTTCCTATAAATCTTGCGATACTCATTGTAATAATTGGATATAAACGGGTTATTGAAATTCTTTCTAATATAGTTAAGTGATCTTAAATTGTTTGCCGAAATTTTTAAGCCCTTGGACATCCAATATTTTTTGTTAGTTTTTCTTTTTAAAGGGCGTAGAGGAAAAGCTTTGTTAACCAAGGAACTAACCATTCGGTGAAACTCATTTAGCGGGTCCTCCTTGACAAGAATGTTCTCCCATTCAGAAAGACCGCACGCATGCTTGAAAAAAGAGAAATTTTTTTTACTAAATATTCTACCAGGTTTATTATAATGGTGGTGGTTACGGTTTATATTTAAGGGTAGATTTGCTAGTACTGCATTATGATCAGAAAGAGCAGGATCAATTACATCACAGGTTACGTTTGCACCAAGATTTGAACACACATAATCAATGATGGTGAAAGTTGAATTTGTGATTCTGGTTGGTTTATTGACATGCATTTCAAGATTGAACGATTCAAGAAGATTGAGTAATAGAATGGCGGAATTCGCTTGCGGGTTACCAAAATCAATGTTTAGATCACCAGCAACAACGAGATCGCACCCACTCGGAAGATCTGAGAGAAGTATTTCGAAGTTTTCCAGGAAGCGTGCAATGCTAGAAGAGTCAGGAGAGCGGTAGATGCAAAGAATGTACAAGTTCAATGACCGTGAATGAAGTAAAGAAAATTCAAAGATCCTTTCAGAAACCAAGAAATCAAATTTATCACAGCTGCAGAAATCAGTTTCCAATAATAGTTCTGTGTTAAGGAGTATACTAGTTCCTCCGTGCGAGAACTCAGATCGACAGAATTGGGACACAACTTGATAGTTCGGAACAAAGAATGGCTCGCCATTTTTAAGCCAATGTTCCGTAAGTAAAACTAAATGAGGAAAATTTTGACTTTCAAGGAATATGAATAGTTCGTCGGATTTATTTCTTGCTGATTGGATGTTCTGCAATAATAAAGTTAATGATTTAATTTTCTTGGTGAAGGATGTTTTGTTTGTGACAATTTTGTCCCTAAAAAAGTCGAGGAATGTGAGACATTTGGGTTGAAACTGCTATTGCTATTTGTAATACAACTATGGTTTAGTTCCTCAAACAGACTGACCGACTGGCGAAAAGCTGGAGATGTATCAATATTTATGGTTCTAGAAAAAGCTTGAGGAGATCTATTTATCGGCGAGCCCACTGCATGATTTGCGGATTCATTGTTTACCTTTGTTATTTTCAGGCTATCACACAATTCATTTTGCGAAAAGTTTAAATGCATGTATTCGGCTATCATCTTACCTATCAACCAGTTACTCACTTTGTAGCCCCTGTCTGTGTTAATATCAATATAATCGTAAAGGTTATCAGACTGTTTTGAGAATGCGCTTAAAATTTTTCTTAGATTATTATTAAAAAGAGAAATGTAATTGACATTATTGTGTTTGCGCAAAATTGGGCTGGCTAAAACTATAAAATTAGTGTGCGAACATTCTTTTAGAACTTCATGTATTTTGCCAAATTTTGGTCGTCTATTATTATAAAAATCATTTGAGCCCGCGATGACGACAACATAATCATTTTTAATGTAGTCCCTAGTTAAGGATTTCAACCCGTGAAGTACGCCATCGTAATGAGCTCCAGGTTTCACTATTGATTCAATAAAGATGTTTTCCGAGTCAATATGCCTTTCGATGTTTCTGCCTAATTTTTTCCCGTGTTCATCCGAAATAATTAATATTCGGGTTGATATTCCTACTTTAAGTTTTCTTGATTGGGGCTGTGATTGTGATTGCGTATGTTTATTCTCATGTATTGTTTGAGTACCTCTTGAAGTTTGATCTGGATTAACAGGTGCATTAGAATTTTTTACAAGTTTCTCGATTTCCCTATGCAGTTCCTTTATAACAGCCTGGTTTTCGTTGTCCTGTCCAATAAGTATGTTTATTCGAGAGAGCGTCCTTTGATTGCTTTGATATACAGGCCATTATTAGAAGCAATGAATGACATCTTTCATGCTGGACACTTTTCTGAGATCTGGAAGAAGGCTATTGTTGTTCCCATATTCAAGGAGGGTAATAAACAGCTACCTGAAAACTAGAGGCCAATCAGCTTAGCCACTACCATCTGCAAATACATCAAGAAAATACTAGTAGGTGAGCTAACCACTTTTTTCCTGGACAACCATACCATGACATATCCCTATCAACCTGCTCATCTACAAACTCCAGCGTTATGGTGTGGAGGATCGCTTGGAGCAATTCAATGACCTCCAGGATGACTTCGGAACCATCAAGAGCTGGACGGACCTCTTGAAGATGCCTCTCAACAATACAAAGTGTACCATTCATCAAATAGACCGAGAAAACCCAAGACTTACATAAGTCCTTGATCAAACAGAGGTAACCAAAGTTAAAAGCAAGAAAGACTAGGTGTGAATATACCACAAGATTTGAAATGGGAGCAGCACCTATGCCAGATAATCAAAAAGGCAAATACACTAATCTACATTTGGAGCCCTTACTACATCAAGGACATAGAAATCCTTGAAGACATGCAAAGGATAATGACCAAAATCCCCCCAGCGCTCCGAGACCTGCCATACGAAACCAGGCTAACAGGCTGAATTTGACTACACTTAGAGAGAACGCTGAGAGGTATAGTTTATCTATTCTAAATTGAACCACTTTATTTTCAAGCTATTTATAAGGTACGAACAAATATTAGGCACCTTAGGCGTGAATAAATACTCAAAAAACCTATATAAATGTTTTGCATATACCCTACTAGAAACTACAATCGGCAAAATGAAATACTGGTTGTCAGAACGAAATTTCGAAAAGATTTCTTCATGTTTATTTGCCTGGGCGATGCGTCGCCGGTGTACTTTCACAGTAGTTTGTTTTTTTTGTCAGAGGCGGAGGCAGGTTTATACGTGTGTATATTTTTATGAAATAATTGTTTAAATTTTTTAAAAAATATCTCCTAAACGGCACTAGGGCATGTATATTCCAAAATATCTCAAATAAATAATAAATATAAATTAAATTTTACTTAGAATAATATCTAAATTATATTGATTTATTATTTATTATGAAACATTTTTGGAAACCTCGCCGCCTATGCTTCATAAAGAAAATGCTGACTGTTAATGGAGATTTATTTTTTGTGGTGGTTCAATTGAGAATAGATAAACTATAACCCTATTGAAACATTCAAAATCACAAGCGGCCACTACAAACTACAAGTGTAACCTGGATATGATTCAGCATGGACAAGCAAAAAACCTCAGAGGTCACAACAAAAAACTTCATATAAGTTACTGCAAAGAAATTTTCTGATCAACAGGATTCTGTATACCTGGACTAGGTTAGAGGAAAGCACTGTCGTAAATGCGACCTTATTGAACCAGTTTAGGAACAGACTAGATATCGAAATGCAACAATGGTCAAACCTTCTTGTGCATTATATGTGATACCCCTCTGATTGTTAGAATTAAAGCAAATTCCTGGTATTTGGTTCAAAGGAATAACCGTGCATTTCAAATTTTGAGTAGTTTTCATTTACTTAGTTTAATAATGTTTTTGAAGTTGAAACTTACTTTAATTTCCTTCATAATACCCGCAGCACTGTTTCTTGTAGTTGGTATGAAAATTGGAATAGGTACTGGTAAGGGAAAAGGTACAGGAAATGGTACTGGAGTTGAATACATGTGACATGGCGCAGGAACGTAAATGGGTACAGGGACGGGTAACAACATTTTATTTATGTCATCTATTTGGGTTTGTACACTTGCATCTTTCATTACTGGAGTTGTTTGTACCGCTAAAATTATTATTTTGAACATTATTATTTTGCTTAAATTCAAATTAAAAAAATCCTTACATTTAACAGCTTTCCTAGGTTGACACATCACAGCAACATTTCTCTGTTCCGGATTAGATTTTGTTTTCACAATATAATGTTGCTTCACTTGTACTTGAACTGGTAAATCAATACTTTGTACGGTTGCAGTCGCTATAGACGAAGAAGTAGCTGTAGACGAAGATGTAGCTGTAGATGAAGATGTAGCCGCTTTTGATCTAGTGATTCTGGTTGATGATCTCGGTTTAATAGGGGTATGGAGTTGAGGCGGAGTAATCGGTCCATTTGTGCTGGCCAAACTTTGAACGTTTGATATAACAGGAAGTTTAGTTATGCTATCAGTCAAACCTAAAATTAGTATGTATTTTGAGAATAAAAATAATATGGCTTAAACTATTCAAGTACATTTTTTATTATAGAGAAATCTTCCTGCTCTGATTATAATTATTTTTAGAGGGTCGATAGGTCTTACTTAGATAGCTTTTTTAGAATTAAAATTCTAATGTCTTCCGCATGAACTTATAAAAGTATTTAAATTTAAAAAAAAAATCATAACAAATTAAATTAAATATATTGCAACCTGTAGGTAATTATTTCGCAACAATCCCATTATTCTAGAATAGTTTCACAAGAAGTTAAAACAAATTCAAAGCCAAACTGTACTCTTTTGTATCAATGTAACACTCAATAAGTAAAATAAAACTTTTCACAAATAATAGTTTGGTTAATCCTCCTCAAGCAAAAAAATGACAACTCCATGTGACCAGTCTTGTAACTTTCACTGAAAGATCACGTGAGCTTCTGCCAACAATGTCATCTTATAGCTCGTAGAGGATTAACTGAACTCGCCTACAGTTCGGACACTTACCATCGTCAGAAGTAGATAGTTTTTTACTTTTTCTAGCAGTCTCTTTTCCTTTTTTGTTTGAAACTTTTTTTGTTCCCTGATTTTGGAAAGCCAAAACACATCCATAAGAGCAAAAATTTAATAGGCTTGCATCTGACATGGTTAAATAATATGGTGGACCTCCTTCTTTTTTACACAAAGTACATGGACTTGGTATTGCATCCCTAGCTTTTAAAGATATTTTATACATATGGAGGCAGTTAAGACTGCACACATTAATTACAGGCTCAGTTTTAGAATATTTTTTTATCATATCAAAATTGTACTTCTTCACTTTGCACCAGAGACAAGGGACAATTTTTCTATTTGCAATTATATAAATGTTTTCACAGCTGTTGGAGCAAAAACTGTATTGAACATTATCATAATACATTGTGTGTTTTTCTAGAACAGACTTACTAAAATGCCTTTTGCACATAACACATTTTTCAGGTGATATTTTATTGACAAATGTAAATGCAACAAAACAGGGTTCCCCGCAAAAGTAGTTTGAACGTTCATCATATTCAAATTCCTTTGATATTTTTTCTACACTACAAACTGAACATTTTGTTCCAGGTTCAACTTTAGGAGGCTTGTCATTAGTCATTATGTCATATTTTTCCATGCAAATCTTGGAACAAAAATCTTTAAACTGTCCTTTCTCACCAACAGGGGCCAAAAACCCATTTGGGTTCTGTGACATATCTTGCTGACAGTATGAACAGACTTTAAGACCTTTTTTGTACTGTTCAAGACAATGACTAGAGCAAAACTGACGAATATCATTTCCAAACCTCACACAATATTTTCCAAGAGACGTAGGTTTCACATCTACTTGACAAATGACACACGTTGAACCTATGACTTTTTGATGTTTTGATAGGCAAACTTCATTACAAAAATCCATTATTTCCCAATTTAAATTATTTTCAATATCATCTGTTTTTTTTCCGCAGCAGAAACATTTCCTTATAAAAACCAAAGGGGGGATCTCACTTATAGAGGCTTCCCTGAAATTGTTACCTCCTAATTCCACTCTGTCATCTGGGAGCATAGTGATCTTTTTCGTAGTCTTAGTTTTTTTGAATGAAGCTAAGCATGTGGCATCACAAATATAAATGGCTGTGTGATCTTCATTTGAAAGGTGATATTGGGGTACTTTTTTCTGAAACAAGAATTAAGTTATTTATAAATAAATAACGGGTGTTCAATAACTATTACGTTCGTAGTTGGCCGAGGTTCTCTTTTTCTATCATGAACGTAGGTCTGTTGATAGGTTCGTATGCTTTGATGGCAACTGTCACTAAATGTCAGTCTAATTCTTGAATTTATTACTTTTCAATACAAATTATGCTCGAAATTATGTTAATTAGACAAAAACCACTGCAAATCGTGATAACAACAAGAAAATGTACTTAATAAGCGTTATCTCAGTGGAACCTGTGGACTGAATGTGGCTAGCCTCTAATCTTTCTGACAGCTATCACCAGGACTGACATGTAATAATTTTTGCAATGTTAGCCCAAACATACGTTTTTTTTTGTGACAATTACCATCCATAGGCGACCTAAGCATAACAATTTATTGAATACCCGTAATACATCTCAAATAATCTATTTGGGCAATACATAAAGTACAATTATGTTAACAAACACTATTACACACACTATTAGCAGCCATTTTCCAGCAGCCAAAACTTTGAACTTGCCAGCTATTTCCAGCAGCCAATCTTCGAGAGCCGCTTTTAAGTTGTGTAAGTCACCAGAAGCCCGATCCTCGGGTCAGGGAGAAGAGCTTCCCGATAGAACGAATGTCTTGTCTTTGTCAACGTAATCGAAAAGTAAATGAGAATGATAAAGACGAAAAATTTGTTCTCTCGAGGAGCTCTACTCCCTGGCTCGAGGATCGGCCCACAGATGAATATAGCGATGTAACATTCTACCTATATATACCTGTCAAGCTGGCATGACAATTTCTTGCTAATTATTCACCATATTTTTATTATTATTTTTTTTTTGTACCCAAAAATTATGAGAAAATAGCAACAGTACCAACTTGATATCAAGCTAGCATGAAAACCATTTAAATATTTTTAAAAACAAAAATTTTCTAGTGGACTATTTGTTGCTAATTAATTGCCATATTTTAAATTTTTTTGCTTTTGCCGATTTCCAGGAACTACCGACAGTGCCAACTTGACATTAAGCTAGCATGACAACAGTTCAAATATTTTTAGAAACGAAAAAATTATAGTGGATTATTTGTTGCTAATTAGTTATCATATACTTATGTGGTTTTTTTTCTTTCGCCGATTTCGAGAATAGCGACTTTGCAAACTTGATGTCATGCTAGCACAAAAACCGTTAAAATTGGTGAAAAAAAATATTGTTGCTAATTAGTTACCATAATGTTAGGGGCGTAAGAACAAAAGCGGAGAATTTCTTAATGGGTGTGTTGAGTGAGAAGTACGACATAATTGCCTTCACGGAAACATGGTTAAATGATAAATTCCATAACATGGAATTTGTTGTTCACAAGCATGTATGGTCAGAAATGATAGGAACACAAGAGGTGATAGGAGGACAGGAGGCGGTGTCCTCCTTGCCATCAAAAGGTTGATTCCTTTCAGTAAGTCAATATAAACAGCACCTATGAATGGATAATATCGAGGGTAAAATAAAGTTAAAAAACAAAAACGAATTTTTATGCTTGCATGGTCTATTTTCCGCCTAATGCAGATCCAGAGAAAGAAACTTTTTTCTACAGATTTTAATGATATGGTACAAAAAAGCTGTCAAAGATATGCTGCTAAAACAGAATTTTGAATGTCTATCAACTTAGCGAGACAACTTCGAAAAATCGATTTTCCATTTTGCCAAGAATATGCCGCTTTTTTGCCGCTAATTAAATGTGGAATTAAAAAATTTGCCGCTCTTTTGTTTTTTTCTTAATTACGTGTTTTGCTAACTTGACGTCAAGATAGCGAGACAACATCACTAAATACGTCAGCAGTAAAAAAATAGGTAGGTGAAAATTTGCCGTTTTTTTGCCGCTAATTAGTTGTGAAAACCAAAAAATTGCCGGTTCTTTTTTTTTCATAAAAAATCAAGTTTGGAAAAAAAAATCATTTGTTTCGCTAACTTGACGTCAAGTTAGCGAGACATTATCACTAAAAATGTCGGTAGTGAAAAATTGAGTGAATGGAAATTTGCCGTTTTTTTGCCGCTAATTAGTTGTGAGAACCAAAAATTTGCCGCTTCTTTTTTTTACAAAAAATCAAGTTTGAAAAAAAAATCATGTGTTTCGCTAACTTGACGTCAAGTTAGCGAGACAATATCACTAAAAATGTCGGTAGTGATAAGTTGAGTGAATGGCAATTTGCCGTTTTTTTGCCGCTAATTAGATGTGAAAACTAAAAATTTGCCGCTACCTTTATTTTCATAAGAAAATCGAAATCGAATCGAAAATAAAATACCTAGTGTTTTGCTAATTTAACGTAAAGTTAGCGAGATCACTAAAAATGTCGGTAGTGATAAATTGAGTGAGTGGAAATTTGCCGCTAATTAGCTCTTTTTCTATAAGAAAATATCGCGTTTGAAAAAATATCATGTATTTCGCTAACTTGACATCAAGTTAGCAAAACAGTATCAATAAAAATGTCGGTAGAAAATTTCATCCATCTGTCAAAACTGGTATTCGAACCATAAACTGGGCTACTATGTCATTTGCGCGACAGTCGTTTGTGCGAGGAAGAAAAGCGCGATACTAAAAGCGCGAGGGACAAAAGCGCGACGGAACAAAAACGCGACTGCATAAAAGCGCGAGAAACAAAGGCGCGAGCGAGAAACAAAAGCGCGAGGGACAAAAGTGCGACGGAGCCACTGGCATAACTAGCCATCTGACCTGGGGGGGTCTAGGGTGGGCCTGGCAGAGGCGCCGATTTTTGAAAGTCCTCATAGGCGCAGGATAATATTTTTATAAATTTGTTTATAGGGGAAGGGAGAAGCTCGCCGTAGGCGCCGGCGGAGGCGAAAATTTTTTTCCGGATGCCACACCTAAAAACGTCTATTTTATAGTGTATATATTGTTCTATTTTTTTTTTCTACGAGCGTGCGAAAAGTGCTTTTTTCTGCACGGATTTTAGGCCATGAAAATATCACATCATTATCAAAATAATTATGCCTGGTACTTTCATGTCCTAAAATCCCTTGTGTCCCGATTATTATCAAAGAATAGAGATGGAGAATAGCAACATTAGCAATATAAAGTAATGGAGCATAGAATTGACCACAAATAACGAAAGGACAGAATACTAATACCTCCCTAATCTAAGACTAATACGACATATAATTTTTATACAAAGTTGTGTAAATTTGAATTACATACATCATACTGATACTACCACACGGAACGGAATGGCCATTAAATACGTTTGTACTTTCGCATTCTCTACGAGAGCTCCGAGCACCCATGAGAGGTTGCTCATGGAAGCACCTGCCCCAATGCCCCCTTGTAGTTGGGGCCAGTGGCTTGGGGCCAGTGGCCTAGGGCCTGTTATTGCGACTTATTGGAATCTTTAAAAAAGTAGAACAGTGCAATTATACAGTGCAATATATAGCTGACTAAACCGGGCTTAAATCACTCACCTAGATAACCCAGCTTATCAACCAATGTAAAGTATATATCAGCAACACCGATTCACGGATTCACAGGAAAAATATTTTGTCAAACTCCCAAACTAATCTGTTATATTGCTAATGCTGATTTAATGGCTTTGATATACTGTATCACTTCTGCACATTGCAATTTGCACTGACATTTGGGTGGCACAATTGCACACAGCCCGTTCGTTGGTGGATCGGAAGATCGGATAGGGTCGATCGGGATCGCCGCCAATTACCGTTCAAATTTAGTAGGTAATAACATAAAATTATAATAGGTATCGTAGCTTTCATAAAATACCAAATTCTTAAAGTTTTTTTCTGGGGGGGGGGCCTAGCGACGTCTGGGAGGGGGCCCGGCCCCCCCAGGCCCCCCTGTAGTTACGCCACTGGACGGAGCAAAAACGCGAGGGACAAAAGCGCGACGGAACAAAAACGCGACTGGAATAAAGCACGATTGGACAACAACGCGAGGTATCTAACTATCTACGAGGACTGTAAGCAAAAGAGGGACACATCAAATTGTATCAATAATAATCACAAAAATGCAGACTTACTCAAACTAACCCATATTAACCCGTTCGCCTAGTGCGATCTAGTCTTCGTTAAATAGAATTTTATTTGAAAAACTAGGCGCGGTCAATGGACCCTACGCTATAAATAAATTGACTGTTTTTTTGGATAAAATGCTAACTTACGAGTACTAGATCGCACTAGGCGGACGGGTTATTTTAGGTTAGTTTGAGCAAGTCTGTATTTGCTTTATTATTATTGGATCAAATTGATGTCGCAATACGGACTTCCTCAAACTTACACAAAATAACCCGTCTACCTAGTGCGATCTTGTCCTCGTAAGCATTTTATTCAAAAAAACAAAGTTAATTCACTGATTGCTCAGGGTCTTTTGAAAGCGCAGTGCTTTTTAAATAAAATGCTAACTCACGAGGACGAGATTGCCCTAGATGGACGGGTTAGTTTGGGTTAGTAAGTCTACATAATTTCGATTAATATTGGAACAATTTGATGTTTCCCTCTTTTGCTTAGAGGTCGTCGTTGTAAATATCGCTCTTTTAATTTGTCACTGTTCTAAATCTCGTTCTTTACATATGTCGCTCTTTTGATATGTTGCTGTTTTTTTTAGATGTCGCTATTTTGAATATCGCTGTTCCAAATGTCGCTATTTTGATATATCGCTTTAACAATATGTCGCCTTTTTGATGTTGATATTTTAAATATCGTTCTTTTGAACCGGAGCCACCGAAAATATCTTGTTTTTTGGAAAACGATTATCAGTTCTCGTAGATAGTAAGGCACTTCGCGTTCTTGGCCAATCCTACTTTATCCAGTCGCGTTTTTGTTCCGTCGCGCTTTTGTCACCTCGCGCTTTGTCGCTCGCGCTTTTGTTTCTAGCGCTTTTATCCAGTCGCATTTTTGTGCAGTCGTGCGCTTTTGTCCCTCGCGCTTTTGTTCTTCGCGCTTCTATCCAGTCGCGTTTTTGTCAATCGCGCTTTTGTCCTGTCGCGTTTTTGTTCCGTCGTGCTTTTGTCCTTCGCGCTTTTCGTATCGCGCTTTTCTCCCTCGCGCAAACGGTTGTCGCGCAAATGACCCAGACCCCATGCATAAACTGACATTTTTTAATTGTTGATTTCAACCAATCAGATTGCGATTACGTGATAATTTGTACTAGTGCAGGATTATCGGATTGGATGCTTTTTTTTTAGTTTTCACATCTAATTAGCGGCAGAAAAACGGCAAATTTCCATTCACTCAACTTGTCACTACCGACATTCGTAGTGATATTGTCTCGCTAATTAAACGTCAAGTTAGCGAAACAAATGATTTTTTTTTTCAAACTTGATTTTTCATGGAAAAAAAAGAATCGGCAAATTTTTGGTTTACACAACTAATTAGCGGCAAAAAAACGGCAAATTTTCATCCACCTAATTTTTTACTGCTGACATATTTAGTGATGTTGTCTCGCTATCTTGACGTCAAGTTAGCAAAACACGTAATTAAGAAAAAACCAGAACAGCGGCAAATTTTTTTATTCCACATTTAATTAGCGGCAAAAAAGCGGCAAATTCTTGGCATAACGGAAAATCGATTTTCCGAAGTTGTCTTGCTAAGTTGATAGACAAGAATTTTGACTGCTGGAGAATGGCCTCTAACTTCATAATGGCTGAACGTTTCAGTAACATGAACACAATATTTTGTGCTATCATAGAAAATCTATCCTCCAGACAAACAGAATTCGAATAACGTTTATAGTAGTCTCCCAAAAATTAATTATGTGTTTTGAATTAAACAATAAACACTATTGACAATATTTTTTTGAAGTATGAACATGTATATGTTTCGTGTTCACGTTTTCAAGATTGATTTTTCCATTGATTAATTTTCAATGGTCATTTTTTGGTTGATTAATACAAACATTTTACTTACTATGAATAATGCTAAAGAATTGCATAAGTATTGTTAGTCCATATTCATAAAATAATATACCCTAGTACATACCTCATTGCATTGGCAGCAATCTTGTTGATCTTGCTTGTCATATTCATATATTTTTATGTCACCATCCTCAGCCTGGATCTCTTCAGATTGGAGAGCAACATCAGGAATTTGCACTTTTTCTGCAATATCTTTGAGAGTAGGCAAAGAAGATGCTGCTTCCTTTTCAGCCTTAAATATAAATAAAAAATTATTTGTAGGAAACGAAATGCATTACAGAATGAACAAGACATAACATAAGAGTATCAAATGTATAATCTAGATTTTATAATGGAATATTTTTATGCCAGCTTCTTGGCGGTCTTGTGAGTTTTGAGTCAATATTTAAATGGAAATTGGTGGCCCATGATATTTGGATGAAATTTGAATGCTATTGGGATGCCGTAAGCAACAGTTTTTACCATGGGCGCAACCTTGTACTTATACAGGGTGATTGATGGTCGATGGTAGATTAGACATTTATAGAAAACGGAAAGTTGGATATTTTCGAAAATTTGCATGCCTAAGTGATTGCTCCTGATCTATCATTCTAAAATGATTTCAACGATGCGATGTTGCCGCTTATACCAAAAAGTAATATAAAGTTTGATATTTTAAATGAGACACCTTGTATATTATTGCACTTTTCGCTCCGCTATTACTTCCTGATTATTTTTGTATAATACTGTCCTATACCTATCTCCTATCGCTAGTGATTTTCGACTAATTAATTAGTTTCTTTATTTTTTTCTTCAAAACATAGCTCTGGTTTAATTTGTATAACTATGTCACTGAGATTCGTAGAAAGTTCAAATTTTGGAGATAACTCATGGAGGTCCTGCATATTACTTTTGGGCAAGAAAATTTGTTCTACATTATACCGGGCATGCTCAAAATTAATAATTGTGCTACCAGGTACAAAACTGATGAAAAGTGCACTTTTTTGAATAGAGCACCCTGTGTATATTATGAAATATTGTAAAAGGCAATAAAAATCCCTTACAAATGATGCATTATATTCCTATACCTAAACCTAAATAGTAAGGTTTCAGAAATACAAGCAAGTTTTTGTTAGAATTGGATTATTTTAAGATATTCGTTTTCTCATTTCCATATGGCGCCGTCGGATTAACACACCTGACAACCGTGAAGGCACGTTTATATTCAATTCCCATTCAAATTGCAATCAATTGGTATTGAATGTAAAGGCACCTTCACGGTCGTCAAGTTTGTTATGCCCACGTCGCCATCTTGAATTATCAGCTGATTCGAATTGCCTAATACAGAAAAGAACCCGTTTTGTCTTTTCATAAGTTAACGAAAACAGAGGAGAAAAGGCTCAAAATTTTCTTGATTTTGGTGACACAGTGCGACACTCGAAAAAAAAAAAGATGAGTGTGTATGACAGTTCATGTTGACCGAGATGTCGACCAACTTCAACATCACAGAAGGAGTTTTTGAGAAGTTAGGAAACACATGTGGTGGAGATTTTTTATAAGTTCTGAGATACCAGATTTAACCAAAAGCACAATAGAAATTTACTACCAAAATATAAGAGTGTGAAATAAAGTTGGATGAAATGAATACTAAAATTGCTATTGTTGAGTAGGTTGAGTACGATATTATAGCAATGACCGAAACTTGGTTAGACAACAAAATCTTGAACACCAGAAATATCGAGTAAGTCAAAAAATGTAATTCGGGTGGACAGAAACAAACAAAAGACAGGAAAAAGTTGGGAGATGGTATAATCCAACAAAGACTGTGAACACATAGAATTAAGAGAAATAACCGTCGACTATAATATTCGATATCTGGAAATGCTGCTTTGTGATATTATTGTGTATGTTTACACTCTGTGTTTTTTACATACCTTCTGGAAACTTCGCAACAGTGTACGAGGATGTGCAACTGATGGTCGAAGTTCACCTGCAGGTGACCAAAGAAAAAAATTAACTTGGAGATAGTCCACAATATAATTACAAATAAGCAAGATGAATCAACTTTTGCTCGAGGTGGATTGGTATAATTTCTATCTGTGTGATTAGGCTGATGATGCAATAAATTTCTTGTTTGATAGGGTCCATGAAGTACATATGTATTTAATGTTTCTGTTCCTAAAACTACTTATAGATTAAGGGAGGCCGCACATCAAAGAAACATGAAACGTGAAACATGAAACATAAAACGTGAAACTCGTTTCATGAAAATAGCACAAGAACAAACAAATACAAGTCCGTCCACCAATGAAACGAATTTGTTTCATGCGCGAGAAACATTTTTATTACTTGAAACGTGTTTCATGAAATAGATCGCGTTCTATTTTTCCGTTTCAGTTTCACGGTTTTTGGTCATAAAAAAATTAATTACGACCAAGAATTCAATATTGTGTTCGTTTTAGTGGCAGAGCAAGATGGAGAATTGTATAAGTATAACATGGAGAAGTACTCGTATAGACAATCATAAGAAAAAGTCTGCCAAAATGTTGCCTAACAGTGAGAAGTACTGTACGGATTCACCCAGTAACGTCGTTTCCTTTATTTTTTTGGCTTTTTGACGATAATAGAAAAGTTGCTATAACAGCAGTTGTTGTTGCTCGTCAACCCTTTCCATTGTGTGCTACCTTCTATACTCCACTACACTACCAAAAGACTTTAAAAACATTATTCTTGTTTCTTCAATTAGTATGCTACAAAGAAACGGTTTCGCTTTTCGTAATTTATTGTTTCATGTTTTACGTTTCATGTTTGATGTTTCACGTTTCATGTTTCTTGTTGTTGTTGATAGGAAGACACTAAATGATAGGCTAACACAAATGAATGTGCCAGATGTATTAAATATATTGATTGCGGTCTTTTCTTTATTGTCGAAAACAGAATCTTGGACTAACAATTATAGGTCTACATCAAGAAAACCTCAGGGGTCAAACCTGGGCCCACCTTTATTTGTTATTCTTATAAATGATGTAGCACAGCTAGTCGAACAATCAAAGATATTAATTTATCCAAACGACATTAAAATTTAAAGAAATATAAATACCAACACTTACAAAATGATAAATGCGACGTTTATCAGTGGTCTGTAGATAATGGGTTGGCAATTAATATACTATCTAAGTAAATTTGTGGAAAATTAAAGTCAAAGGAAAATTGAAAAAGTTGGGGTTTGTGCAGGATTTGAACCTGCGACCTCCGCATTGCTAGTACGACACTCTACCAACTGAGCTAACAAGCCCGCCTGGTAGAGATCGGCGAATACATGATCACTTTCATTCTCCTCCCACTCACCCCAAACGTTTTTCAATTTTCCAATGGCTCACGAATGTGGCATCGGTCCTGCTAGGGTAAGTCACCTATACCACTATGTGCAGGTTTCGTCCACGATGTGTTAAAATTTCTTATGTACGCCATGCGACGTAAACATAGTTGAACAAAGGGAGAATTTTTGTCGGTTATAGGTACCGAAACTAGTTTTACAAAGAAAATTTGTGGAAATTAATTTCCACAAATTTTTCTTTTCTTTGTAAAACTAGTTTCGGTACCTATAACCGACAAAAATTCTCCCTTTGTTCAACTATGTTTACGTCGCATGGCGTACATAAGAAATTTTAACACATCGTGGACGAAACCTGCACATAGTGGTATAGGTGACTTACCCTAGCAGGACCGATGCCACATTCGTGAGCCATTGGAAAATTGAAAAACGTTTGGGGTGAGTGGGAGGAGAATGAAAGTGATCATGTATTCGCCGATCTCTACCAGGCGGGCTTGTTAGCTCAGTTGGTAGAGTGTCGTACTAGCAATGCGGAGGTCGCAGGTTCAAATCCTGCACAAACCCCAACTTTTTCAATTTTCCTTTGACTTTAATTTCCAAAAATTTTCTTTGTAAAACTAGTTTCGGTACCTATAACCGACAAAAATTCTCCCTTTGTTCATACTATCTAAGTGTTTCACAGCAGAAGATAAACAAAATCGAGAATGTGATTAACTTTTAAATAATATCAAATTGAATAATGCAAACTTAGAGGTTTGCGTATATTACATGAGAGATTTATTAGCTTCAAGTAATGATAATAATAATAATAATAATAATCTTTATTAATAGCACTTGGCTAGCAAAAATACAATATTCTTTATACATACATAATACAATTGAAGCTTCCTAGGAGGAAGTAGGTAATGACATAATGTCTTGGTAGTTTATCACAGATTGATAAAGGTATCTTCTATCATATTAATATATTCTATTATTGATAGACTAACTTTTAGGATCTTAGTACCTACCTACATACATCAAAAACTTGGAATCAACATTTTCCTTCACATATAATAAACATGATTTTTTAAAGCTACTCAGACTATCACAGTTCTTTATATTATTTGGCAGTTCATTGTAACATTTTAAACCTGTCTGATGATGATGATGATCACATAGAGAAAATTGTAGGCGAAGCACTCGAGTTATAGGGTTTTTCATAGAAACACAAAAAAAATTAGCATTCCGATAGTGAGACAGCGATACAGTGAAAGAGTGAGAATGGAACTAGATTAGGGGTCAGTTGTGTGGGATCCGAGGGGCGGCTCACTCCCAAAATCGCTGTTCATTTTCATTCGAAATCGCGAAATGCGAAACCCGATATGAAATCCTTTCGAAATCCCTACGAAATCCCGAGATCCTTCTAAAATCCCGATGAATTTATCGAAATCCTCAGTGATATGGCATCGAATATACGAAATCTTGCCAAATCCCGAAAACTCTTGAAATTGTCGAAGTCCCCTGCGATTTCCGAAATCGGTGTACAAATTGTGGTGAGTCAGCAGCCTCTCGAAGGGACCCATGTTCCATGTTATCAGAGGTCAATTAAAGCTATAGAAAATTGTCAAACTTTTTGTCTTAATGTACGTGATTATTTTAGGTATCCAACACAGTTACAGTAGGCTAGACACAAGAAGAAAACAGTTTCTCGTCATGTTTCTGTATGGAATTCTTAGTAGCTACAGTGAAGTCTGGATATAGTGAACTCAAAAAATGCATCACACTTCGTTCACTATATCCGAGGTTCACCATAACCGGTAAAAAATTAAATTGGTCCTTATATGGGAAATTTTTATGAGAATTTGGAAAAGCGTTCATTATAACCAAGTGTTCACTTTAAAGATGTTTGCTATATCCACACTCCACTGGTATATAAGAGATGAATATCTATTGGTAACGTGCTATTTGTAATAAAATCGCTCTAGAAATGAATTCTGTGGGGGCTAAGTGTCACAAGCTAAATTGTTATTGCATTAAAAACGAATATTTTGGAGATTCGAAAACTTCCAACATTTTTCACAATTTGTTCCTAAAATAAAATGGAGAAGTTCTCGTTTTTAGCTCGAAAGCCCCAATGCTTTTTAAAATGTTTGAAATAATCGAGGAAATAATGTATCTATGTTACTTTACTACATTTTGTAGTACCTACTCGTTAAATTCTATGCAATGGTTCCAATATCTCGTGTGCCCCTTTGCATAGTTTAATTTTGAATTAGCTTCGGTTTTAGAATTTCCAAAATAGTAGTTTTTAATGCAATAACAAATTAGCTTGTGACACTTAGCCTCAGCCCTCCATAGAAAGTACAATACAATACAATACAAAGATTCTTTATTTAAAAATTGTGTTACAATACATAAAATATATAAACACAAAATAAATAGTGTCACAGAAAGGCAAAAGAATATATTATATAACTTAGCCAAAATAATCATCTAAAGAGTATGGTTCTAATTCTATTAAAAATTTCCTTAATTTTGTTTTAAACACCTTTACATTTGAAATATTTTTGATTTCACTGGGTGAATTATTGAACAGTTTAAGACACATGCAATATGGAGTCTTTTCAGTAAATGTTAAACGATGTATTGGATAGTTTACATTCAATGTTCTTGCATTATATACATGAAATGTTTGTAATTCAAACTCTGTTCTGTTTCTGAAGAAAAACATTAGACATTCAAATATATATATTGCATATACTGTCAATATACCCTCATCCCTAAACACACCTCTACAACTTTGCCTATATGCCATTTTCTTAATAGATCTTATTGTTCTTTTTTGAACTACAAATATTCTTTCTATCAGGCTGTTCTTACCCCAGAAGATTATTCCATATTTCATGACAGACTCAAAATTAGCAAAATACATAATCTTTTGTACTCCTTCACTTAAATATCTTCCAACATCGTATTCCATAGACCACTGAATTTAGTCTTTTCAATAAGTTATTTATATGTTCACCCCAGTCAAAAAATTCGTCTATATGCAGACCCAAAAATTTTGTGTGTTCCACAACATTCAAATGATCCTCATCTACGGTTAGAAACTCAGGCTTTCTGACTCTTGATAATTTTGTTCAAAATAAAATTATACTTGTATTTTCTTTGTTCAAAATAAGCTTATTTCCCTCAAACCAGTCTCCCACCCTTTCAAGAAAGTCTTTACCTCTAATTACTAAATCATCCAAATTTGTAATAATTTCGATTGACCGGCATTATACCATGAGTCTGATAAATATAAGAGTGCCTGATCAAAGAACTAGACAATCACATATTAACATATAATGCACCTAGAATAATTAGACAGTTTACCTCACCTTTGGCAAGAATGCACAATATGATTAATGGAACAAATTGGAATGTTTATCCAAACAGGATAATTTTATTTGGAAAGAAGGTACAAATTGTGATGTTAGGTTGTTGGGTAGTTGTTGTTTTAGACATTTTCTATAGATGCGAGTTGTATAGAATCTCCAATAAATAAATAAATATTGTATTCCTCTCTAGGTCTTGGCAGCATATACAAAAAAGATCTGTTCGGATGATAGCAAAAACTTTCAACACTCCTTCATGTGAAACTTACTTTAAAAGATCTAGAAATATCAAAGTTCTATAATCTAATTTTACCTGAGTTCTTATTCATTTATTCATGACTGTGACAAACAGGGTTTTTTCTCCAGAAAAGGTTTGAACTACATGGTCACAACACGTGAAGTAGATATTAGTTACTCACAGATCGGCAGGCCTATTCTCTATCGTCGCAGTTGCTTTTTTAGAATAGAAAACTCGCGTTTGATAGTGACTGAACAGCGACAATTTCGCAATTCTCTGCGGTCGCAAGTTACAGAATAAGCTGGCCGCTACTGTTTTTATTCTCTTAAAATTTCCTCGTTTATCTTAGCAAAACAATATACATACTTGATAAGCTTTTGTTGATATTCAATATGGTACAGGTCTGGCAAGTCAGCATCTTACGGGCCAATTTTAATGCAATAGAATGAAATGTCCAGAAAAAGTCAAAGGTTAAATAGAGAACGAAAAAGATTTCCCCGGTTTAACCACCAGCATGACTTTTTCTAGACATTTCATTCTATTGCATCAAAATTGGCCTGCAAGATGTTCACTTGCCACACCAGTATGTAGAAACAATAAAGAGAACATCATTTCATTTATTCATTATAAACAAGTGCAAAAGAGCAAAACATAACCTATGCACCTTATTTAAAATAATTATCGAACACATTAAATGATCCGAGTTATTAAGTTAAATAAACTTTCATTTTCCTCAGAGATTGACAGTTCGATTATAAGTGATTTGTACAAAATTTCATAGATTTATTATGGAATAAATGGTTCTTCGACGAGATTTTGCAGATATAAAATATTATTGAAACATTTATTCATGTACTTATTTAATCAATTCGTGAGTGGAAGGTTTATAATTAGAGTCAAAAGTCAAAGTAAAAACATCCCCCTACCAATCCTGTGCAGTTCCTTTCTACAGAGCTCTATAAATTGCTTAAAAAATAACTGGGTATAAGTATTTATAGGGCTTCTTCAATATGCGTAGCAAGGTCGAATATTATGAGACAGGGTACTATTTACTATATGTGTATTAATGCATTTAACTCTATTTCACATGAAAATGACTTGAATGCCAATTATGTAAATCAAATAACAAAATCCATTCCAAATTCCATATTAAGTCTAAATCAAGGTCTTATGGCCGTTTCCACCAACTATTTTAGGGAAGCCTTAACGATAGGTATTCCCTAAACTGACAGTTTTCCATGGAGAAATGTCAGTTTAGGGAATACTTATCATTAAGGCTTCCCTAAAATAGTTGGTGGAAACGGCCATTAATGATGGATAATCTTCAAATATCCGTTGCTTATGATGTACTTTTCTGCAATTTATTTCAGGTTAGATTCGTTATAACCGAGGTTATAACTATTTTTCTCTGTAAGTGGGATTTTTCGCCTGTTGGAAATAAAAGCTTTTTTACTCGCCTATTTATTTATTTAATTCCTATACAAAAACATTATAGCAACAAGCTACAACTTTGCTTTAAATACACAACCAAGTTTATGTTATGCCAGCAATCCGACTTCTACAGCATTAGTTATTGTATTGGAGTTTTTTATTGAGTTTTCAGGAGCACCCAAAAAAATATATTTCAGCCACTGGCAGCGGATTTTCTTTGAATGCGTCATTTCCGCCGCTGTTGATAAAACCGAAAAATGCGAGTCAAGATAGTACCACACCAAAACAAATAAAAACATTGAAAAAAATAAACTCATCAAATTTATAAATTTCTGTAACAAGCAAGTTGGCTCAATTATCCCATGAATACAGCCTTGAACTCCGAAAAATTGCAAAACCAATATTGTTGGAATGGAAAAATAAAAATTGCAGAAAGTTGTTTTGGAATTGACACCAAAGTATTTTTGTGAAGTATTAAAGTAGGGAAAATATTTATTGAATGGTACTGTTTTCGAGTTTATGAATTCATTGGATTGATGCTACTATAAGGTGCTGGGGGTATGTTCACAAAGCGGCAAACTGCCTTCAAGTTGAAGATGTTTGCCCTTTGTGCAGTAAAAATCACAAGAGTGAGATTCAGGAATGTAAAAACTGCAAATATGTTTATGAAGTTTTAAAAGTACCAAAAAAAAATTCTATATTTATGTCATATGGAAGAGAAAGTCAAATCCCGCACATAATATGTATACCTAGCAACCAAATATTGTGTGTTAAATTTTTAAGATAAATCAAACAAATCAGCAGTAAGCTTTATTTATTATTGTAGTGTACCGACTATAGACCAAGCTTTAGACTATAAACCCATAGCATATCAGCTAAAAATAAAACTAGTAAAAATACTTTTATGGCAGTGTGAGGACAGGGCTACATCCACACGAATTGAAATGACGTAATTTCAAGTATTTTCAATAATTTCGCATTTTTTGAGGCATTTTCATAAAATTCTCCTAGAAAGTTCTTGGAAATATTCTTGAAAGTTCTAGGAAATATTCTTAAGAATTTTCAATTGGAAGGTCTCTTGAAAGTTTCTGGGAATATTCACATTCAGGAGAGCCTTTCCATTTTTTTATCGGCAAATATTCTCGGAAATTTCCCAATGTTCCTGAATACATATTCGCATGGAAATATTCTCGACTCACATCACTACTTATGTAGGTAGTACAGTGTCTTTTGTGTCTGATCTCAAAAACTAAGCGATTTCAAATATAATTATGTTTATGGATCAAAAAAATGATTGTTTTGATGTCCACTTTCTCCCTGAAAGTTTGGTCAGCACCCTGAATATCTGAACGAGTATCCGAAAAAAACCTTAATTATTTCCTGTTCCCTCCCTTCCCCACCCCTTTGAAAAAGAGAATGAAATTATCCAGGAAGCTTTAAGAAAATTAAGTATCTTAGTATCTGGTTTTTTAAACCAATTGGATAATAATTTAAAAATTGTCAGAAATTACCACATGAACTTTCAGAAGAAACTGATTTTAAACTGCTTTTCAAAAAAACTTTCATTGTGTTGTGTGGGAACAACATTGATGCAAGAGTGAGATTTTTTACATAACATTATTTCCTCGATTAATTCTGGACCAATTTTTCAGATATAATAGACACTAGGGGCCATTTTTTTAATGTTAATATGGGCCACTTTCAGGTGCCAGGAATATGGCAAATTGTGATAGTTTTTGATGCAGATACATGAATGCAACCAACAATGAGCAATATTTTGCAGGATTTTAGTCAGATTATTGAATAAAATAATAAATAAAAATCAAAAATTTAAACAAAAAATAATGTGACTGAAAGCGCTGTCTGATTAGCTGAAGCCGATATTCATTCTTTTGTTGTCATATTTAAAAATGCAAAATTTAAATGAGTTCAATAATTATACCTATCCTTTATTTTTTTCTCGATTTTTTTTTAATAGTAAAGGACTAATCTCGGGACTAATATAGTCTCTAGGTGGCAAGTTGTGCAATGATGTACTAATGAGAAACCGAGTGAGAAACTTGGCATCCTCGCATTTTTACTGATTTTCTGGATTGTGACGTCACACACCGGTCCAGCGTTTTTGCGGCAGTTTAAAAGTTCGCTTTTTAAATAATTTTATTTTCAAAAATGGGAGTTTTTTTTTGGAAAAAAAGTATACAGATAGTATTAGAATGACCAAAAGAATAATTAACACATTCTCTGCCGAGTCGGTCAATATAACCGAAACTTGTCCTGGAAAATCAGGCCGCGTCGGTCATTTTGACAGAAAAATTCATCGATTTTTTTTTGGCTTCCAGAGCGCCAACAGTCCCAAGCTGTAGGGTGCTATGCATATGGCATGACCGAAGCGGCCTGGTGAGCAAATGGCACATAAAAACTTTTTGATTTTTTTTCTAGATTTTTTCCTATAAGTATTGTTTTTTTTGTAATTAGGTAGCTGAACACGTTAATTTTACTGAAAACATTTATTATAAATATAAAAGTAATGACATGAACTGTGTGTAGGGCTGCCATCCGTCCGGATTTCCCCGGATTTGTCCTAGTTTTAAAGGCGTCCGGGGGGATTTTTTGAAGTTATCCGTGTTTTAAGCTTTACGGCATCTTGAAAAAAATCACGAATAACTCCGCGAAATTGACAAGAATCATCGTCAATCGACATCATCAGTTTTATTTAGCCCGCGTGTGCGCGACTCAAGTTTCACGTTCACGTGTTGTTAGTCATGTTTGGAGCTCGGTGAAGGCTATAAAAAACCCCAATAAAATGATTTTTTTGTGAAAATAATGAGTGGTTCTCGAAGGCTTGAAATAAACTTTTTTGGGCGTGGCACCCAAAAAAAATCTTCTGCCTCCGGCGGCGCCTAAGGTAGCCTACCCTTTACTGGTGTCCGGGTTTGAGGGGTTAGAATCCGGGGTTTTTGTAAAAATTCTCCTAGGTAACAAATTTCATAAATGGCAGCCCTAACTGTGTGGAAAAAACCCAGAAGAGTTAAAATATAAAAGAAATTACCTCGGAAATTACATGAACACGAAAACAGAACCCAAATCGTGACCGAGGTGGCGTACAACGGTCAATTCGGTCAAATTAAACCCTCAACGCCGCGTCGGTCATTTGGACTGAAAGTTCAAAAAATCAATTTTTTTTTTTTCATTTTTGATAACATAAAATGTTAAAACATGTTTCTTTGATTCTTAAAACATCTTTTGGATAAAAAAAACATCTTGGCGCAGGGTTACCAAATCCTTCAAAAAGGTCTATAAAGCTAGCAGTCCCAAGGTGGAAAAAAACTTCGGGGAACTATATAATAATTAGGTGCTTTTTAGGTGCTAATTAGGGCCTTTAATTAAAAATTAGGTGCTCCTTTAGTTTTTGAGAAAATCCAAAAAAAAACTAAGGGATTGCTAGGTTTATGAAAGCTAGCAGTCCCCTATAGTAAAAAATATGTTTTCAAATTTTTTCTTTGTATCAGAATTAGGTGCTTTTTAGGTGCTCCTAAATATTCCAAGAAAAAATAGAATTGATTAATTATTAACTGAGTTACAGATTTTTTAAAATTATTAGGGGACTGCTGGCTTTACGTTTACATGTTGGTGTGTCAGAATGGAAAAAAAAACTTCGGGATCTATATAATATATGAGATAGAGTAGAGATAATGGGTTCAGGACTTTGGAAATAAAACTCCCTTTTTTCAAAAAATTATGCCGACGTTTCGACCATATATATTTGGTCTTCTTCACAGGCTATTTTTTACCAGCAAGGGCGTTTTGACGTCAAATACCAATGTAGGAAACATTCCAAAACACAAAGGGACACACATTAGTCTAAATTATTTTTTAATTTTTGCTCTGTATATCGATTAAACACGTATAGGTTACAGTAAGTTGGCAAACACAGCCGCGACTCACTCACTAGTCGCGGCTGTGTTTGCCAACTTACTGTAACCTATACGTGTTTATCGATATACAGAGCAAAAATTAAAAAATAATTTAGACTAATGTGTGTCCCTTTGTGTTTTGGAATGTTTCCTACATTGGTATTTGACGTCAAACGCCCTTGCTGGTAAAAAATAGCCTGTGAAGAAGACCAAATATATATGGTCGAAACGTCGGCATAATTTTTTGAAAAAAGGGAGTTTTATTTCCAAAGTCCTGAACCCATTATCTCTACTCTATCTCAAACAGTAAGGACGTTATCTATAAAGAAGATCTATATAATAATTAGGTGCTTTTTAGGTGCTAATTAGGGCCTCTAATTGAAAATTAGGTGCTCCTTTAGTTTTTGAGAAAATCAAAAAAAAAAAGGGATTGCTAGGTTTATGAAAGCCAGTAGTCCCCTATAGTGAAAAATATTTTTCCAAAATTTTCTTTTTTATCAGAATCAGGTGCTTTTTAGGTGCTCCTAAATAGTCGAAGAAAAAATAGAATTGATTAATTAAATATTAACTGAGTTACAGATTTTTTTCTAATTATTAGGGGACTGCTGGCTTTGCGTTTACATGTTGGTGTGTCAAAATGGAAAAAAACTTCGGGATCTATATAATAATGAGGTGCTTTTTAGGTGCTAATTAGGGCCTCTAATTAAAAACTAGGTGCTCCTCTAGTTTTTGAGAAAATTTTAAAAAAACTAACGGATTGCTGGGTTTATGAAAGCTAGTAGTCCCCTATGGTGAAAAATATTTTTCCAAAAATTTCTTTTGTATCAGAATTAGGTGCTATTTAGGTGCTCCTAAATAGTCGAAGAAAAAATAGAATTGATTAATTATTAACTGAGTTACAGATTTTTTTTTAATTATTAGGGGACCGCTGGCTTTACGTTTACTTGTTGGTGTGTCAGAATGGAAAAAAAACTTCGGGATCTATATAATAATTAGGTGCTTTTTAGGTGCTAATTAGACCCTCTAATTAAAAATCAGGTGCTCCTCTAGTTTTTGAGAAAATCAAAAAAAACTAAGGGATTGCTAGGTTTATGAAAGCTAGTAGTCCCCTATAGTAAAAAATATTTTTCCAAAATTTTCTTCTGTATCAGAATTAGGTGCTTTTTAGGTGCTCCTAAATAGTCGAAGAAGAAATAGAATTAATAATTAATCAATTATTAACTGAGTTACAGATTTTTTTTTAATTATTAGGGGACTGCTGGCTTTACGCCTACTTGTTGGTGTATCAGAATGGAAAAAAAACTTCGGGATCTATATAATAATTAGGTGCTTTTTAGGTGCTAATTAGGGCCTCTAATTAAAAATTAGGTTCTCCTCTAGTTTTTGAGGAAATCAAAAAAAACTAAGGGATTGCTAGGTTTATGAAAGGTAGTAGTCCCCTATAGTGAAAAATATTTTTCCAAAAATTTCTTTTGTATCAGAATTAGGTGCTCCTAAATAGTCAAAGAAAAAATAGAATTGATTAATTATTAACCGAGTTACAGATTTTTTTTTAATAGAGGACTGCTGGCTTTACGTTTTGCTGGTTTTACGCTTACTTGGATGTGTATTTGCAACGAATCTGGTGACAGTGGTCAAAATGTTGTATTGGAATTAGGTGCTATTTAGGTGCTCCTAAAAACATGGTTGAAGAAAAAATTGAATTAGTTTATTATTAACTGAATTACAGATTTTTTTCATTATTAGGGGACTGCCGGCTTAACGTTTACTAGTTTCCATTAACCTAGCAGTCCCTTTGTTTTTTTTTTTTTTTAATTATCTCAAAAACTAAAGGAGCACCTAATTTTTAATTAGCACCTAAAAAGTACCTAATTATTATTAATATATAGACCCCGAAATTTTTTTTCTATTCTGACACATCACCAAGTAGAAGTGAAGCCAACAATTTCCTAATGATGAAAAAAGTCTGTAATTCAGTTAATAATTAACTGATTCAAGTTTTTCTTCAACTATTTAGGAGCACTTAAATAGCACGTCATTCTAATACAAAAAAAAAATAAAAAAATATTTTTTACTATAGGGGACTGCTAGCTTTCATAAACCTAGCAGTCCCTTAGTTTTTCTTGATTTTCTCAAAAACTAAAGGAGCACCTAATTTTCAATTAGAGGCCCTAATTAGCACCTAAAAAAGCACCTAATTATTATATAGATCCTGAAGTTTTTTTTTTGCCATTCTGATTCACCAACAAGTAAACGTAATGCCAGCAGTCCCCTAATAATTTAAAAAAAATCTATAACTCAGTTAATAATTAATGAATTCTATTTTTTCTTCGATTATTTAGGAGCACCTAAAAACTAAAAAGCACCTAATTCTGAAAGAAAAGAAATTTTTGGAAAAATATTTTTTACTATAGGGGACTACTAGCTACTAGCTACTAGCACCTAATTATTATATAGATCCCGAAGTTTTTTTGCCATTCTGACACACCAACATGTAAACGTAAAGCCAGCAGTCCCCTAATAATTAAAAAAAATCTGTAACTCAGTTAATAATTTGAATCAATTCTATTTTTTCTTGGACTATGTAGGAGCACCTAAAAAGCACGTAATTCTGATACAAAGAAAAAATTTGAAAAAATATTTTTTACTATAGGGGACTGCTAGCTTTTATAAACCTAGCAGTCCCTTAGTTTTTTTTGATTTTCTCAAAAAGTAAAGGAGCACCTAATTTTTAATTAGAGGCCCTAATTAGCACCTAATTATTATATAGTTCCCGAAGTTTTTTTCCACCTTGGGACTGCTAGCTTTATAGACCTCCTTCGAAACACGTTGGCAGAGAACGTGTTTTAAAATATGTTTTTGAAAAATGTGAAAGTGGCCAATTGATCTTATAAATAACAATTATTAGAATAAAATATAATTTACCTGAGTAATTTCTCTTTCACTATCTGGCAGAATGGCAAGTGGTTCATCAGCCACCTCCAAGGCCACCTCATTAGGTTGAAGTACATCATGTGCAGGTGATTCAACAGTATTTAAATCAGAAGTACTTTCCTGTTCAATTCCATCCAAGTTAACTTGTTCAAACTGAGTAGCACAAGTACTGGACTCTGGATCACAAGGGTCTTCATTTGCAGTGTCGGTGCATTGTAAAGAATCTTCACATATCTTAGTGGCAGTAGATTGTGGATAATTCTCACAAGGTTCTGCATTTTTGTTGATAGATTTTGGATCAACTCCACATGACCTTTCAATTGTGGGAGAAATGCATTCTGGATCATTTATACATGGGTTTTCATTTTGAATAGCAGATGACTTTGGATCAATAGTCTGTGTTTGCTCAGTTTGAATACTAGATTGTGGATCATTATTTTTAGCAACAATGCATTCAGTTTCACACATTTCTTCACTTCCTAAATTGAAAGAATGATCTGAGGAACGATCATTAATCTTGCCAGATATGTCGGCCTGTATGCTATTATCAGAAGCAGGCAGTTCAGGTTTAGAACCTCCTTTTTCATCAAATGTTTTTGAAGTGGGAGATTCTAATTGATTTTCAATGTTAATATCTTCTTCTTGAACGGCTAACCGATCAGATGGCATAGAGACTTTATCTACTTGCTCAGTTGACTCACCAGATTGTAATCCTGTCAGTTCCAAATCCTTTAGTTCATCATCTAATTCAACATCTTTGTCTTTCTCAATTTCTTTACTTTCCTGAATTATTTCAGATGATAATTCGGGATTAAATTCATCTGCTACTTTATCTGTTATACCTGAAACAATAGAATTTGAAATGGCATCAACATTTTCATCAGTTGATGATAAAACTTGTGCACTTTCCAAGACTTTTTCACTTTCTAGATGTTGATCAATTCTTGCATTTTTTAAACTATTTTCAGTATCTTCTTGTATTTTTGTATAATCGTCATCTTTTGTTTGTTGTTCTGTTTGAGGTTCTGCTATGATTTGTTCATTTTGAGCAAATAAATCAGAGCTAACTTCTAAAACTTGTACACTTTCCAAGGCTTTCTCACTTTGATCAATTCTTGCATTTTTAAAACTATCTCCAGTATCTTCTTGCATTATTGCATAATTGACATCTTTTGTTTGTTGTTCTGCTATGATTTCTTCATTTTCAGCAAATATATCAGAACTTACTTCTAAAACTTGTGTACTTTCCAAGGCTTTTTCACTTCCTAGATTTTGATCGATACTTGCATTTTTAAAACTATTTTCAGTATCTTCTTGTATGTTTGTACAATCGTCATCTTTTGTTTGATGTTCTGCTGTCATTTGTTCATTTTGAGCAAATAAATCAGAAGTAACTTCACTAGCATCATTTGTGGGTGTAGAGCTTGGTTTTGAAACAGCACTTTCAGTAGAATCATATTTACTGCCACTTTGTGTGTTAGTTGGTTCACTGATCACTTCTAGTGATGTATGATCCATCATCTCACTATCCCTTTCAAGATTTTCATTATTTTGATTTTCTATAACTAATATATTTGATTCTAAATGTGCATCGGAAATTATATTGTGTGCAAGCTCACCGGCTGCTTCATGTATTTCTTCCAATAACTCCTCTCTATCGCCATTTGGTGGCTCTAAAGCTTCAAAAATAGAATGTTTTGTTACTTGATTATTTTCCACAATATTTGTCTTTGTTATGCTAGTAGATTTATCCACAGTTTGCTCATCCTTACCTTCTGAATCCATTTTATCTGTAATGGATTCCGAATTATTTGATATAACTTTTCTCAAGGCATGAATTTTATATTCAACCCTGGTAACTTTGTTATTTGAAATCCCGGCTTTTTTGGCGTATGATTGTATTTGTCACACAAAATCACTGGCGTAACACTATAGTTTTGCACTCTTTATGTTTATTACACGAGTTTCATCGAAGTTTTTCTTAACAAAACGACTTTTTAAAGCACATTTCGATAAAAAAATAATATACAATAACTTGTTTGAATTACGGTTTCAATAGAAGCTAGCATAATGGTGGATGATAAGTGGCAATTGGTTGTTGAAAAGTCACTAAACAGGGATCCGGACAGGAATACCAACACGATAACAAATGGCGTCCAGCGTCCATTCAACACTTCACAAGGCCAAATGATAGATCAATTTTAGTAACGTGATCCGAACAAATCGGACTATCGGACACTGATAAGGACGATGAGGTTCCACCTAACACGCTATCTCTGTTTAACGATATAGGTTAGCAAGAGATGAAATATCAAAAATGTCCTCAAGAGTTTAGAACATTAGAGCTACTCGCTCCGGTGTTGGTCGGCCCTGTTTTGAAAGGAACAGATGCGATGGCTTTCGTTCATTTAAATGGTTTGATTCGTGGCAGAACAAACACATTTCAAAAGGAATAAGCGCGTAACGCCCCGGAGCTGTTCCGGAGCTCCTCCTTGGTGTGAAAGGAATACAAATAATGACGATGTTGTCAAATACTTCGTCAGCTGTTTCCGCCAGCGGTCGTAGATTAAAATACACATTTATGATGAATTATATTATTTAATTTTGATTAGCAAAGAGAAAGATGCAAACTCGGATGCAAACGAGATCTACAAAAGCGTTGTTTTAGAATGTTGATTATGTACTGAAACCAAGTATACATGAAAGCAAAAGCCCGCGAAAACATAACCTGTGGTGCAAACACCCTACGTCAAGGCGAGAACATACGCTGCCACGTCATCACTGGTATTTTGGCGTGGGCTTGACATTTGATCTACATAGGCCTTATGACTAAGGGCGGGTATTATAAAACTACTTTGAGAGTTAACTTAAAGTTAACTTCTGGAATTACATGTAATTCAAAAAGTTAACTTCAAGTTAACTGTCAAAGAAGTTTTATAATACCCGCCCTTATGAGGATAAGCTATCCTGTAGTAGTAATGTGTATTATCCTTGCTTGACCTATCCTATAACAGGAACGCATTCAGATTTTTGTCAGGTTGTTGATGTCTTTATTTTAATTTTAATTAATGTTTAATGGGAATGAAATATGTATGTGCAAATAATTAAGTGTTTATTGAATATTTTTACCTTAAATAAAACAACAAGAAAACTATATATCGGATATCAGATAAATTTTCGTTGTGGAAAAATCGGCGTTTTCAGTCCTTCCATAGGTGGGTTCGGCTTGCTCACTCCGTGCACTCCGAGTGACTCCATTCGCCCTCAAGCCGTTCGGGTTAAGGTTCGGGTATTGCTTTCTACCGTATTAGGGGTGACTCCATTAGCTCTGTTCACTCCACTCCAACTCCGCGCTGAAAGCCGGACCCAGCCCATATAGATACGGACTTCGCAATTGATGTACCTAATAATAATTGTCATCAAATACGTTGTTTTTATTTTTTTATGATAGGATAGATGTCCATTTGAATTCTGCGCAAAATTTGAAATGGGTTCTTAAACACATTACAACAAATTTGACAACAACGCATTTTTTAAGCCTAGTAGGTACTCACTCATAAACCGCGAAATTCGCTCTTTTTTGACATTGCTTCGACAATTTGACGTTTGATGCCTCATTCTCACTTGCGCGAAATTCGCTCATTTTGCGCGAAATTCGCTTTTTTTTGTGAGAATAAGGGCGGGTATTATAAAACTACTTTGAGACTTAACTTTAAGTTAACTTCTGGAATTACATGTAATTCATAAAGTTAACTTCAAGTTAACTGTCAAAGCAGTTTTTTATTACCCGCCCTAAAGCTTAATGCCTAGTACTCATAACTGCGAAATTCGCACTTTTTTGACATTGCTTTGACAATTTGACGTTTGATTTACGCATAAAACGTCAATTTGTCGAAGCAATGTCAAAAAAGTGCCAATTTCGCAGTTATGAGTACTAGGCTTTATGCGTGAATCAAATGTCAAATTGTTGAAGCAATGTCAAAAAAAGAGCGAATTTCGCGGTTATGAGACTAGGCTTTTTTGGGGATTCAAAAGAGTAATTTTCAGACGGGAATATCTAGCGACAGTTTGCAGCGCGGCGTCGTGTCGCGTCGCCGAGCTGAGTGAAGCGCAAGTGAGAATTGACCTTTATTCAATTTTCAAACATTCAAACACTCTCGCAGTCGATTAACATATCAAAAAAAACTATGTAATCAACTTACTTCCCTAACAAACTTTCTATCCTGTCTACAGCCGCTTTCAAAATTGAGTCCCCATAAGACATCAATGCAATAATTTTTGAAATAGGAATCCGCGCCAATTTGAGATTCTAACCTAACTAATTTGGTGACACTGTATCTACATATATAATTTGCTTATAAAGTTTATATGTCTTTGCACGCCATTCTGACGTTATTACTTGAGCTAGAATTCTCAAATTTGGGATACAGTAGTGCGATAATCCGGATCAATTAGAGCCAGACCAATCCGGATTAGCAAATTATTCGGATTACTAAGGCCGTTTTACAGCTTGCAATTTTATCTGCAATATGCAAGAAACTTGAACGAGGGCATGCGCAGAAGTGCGTCATTTGATTGGTTTCTGCAAGATTCTTGAAACTTGAATGGCATTGCATGCAATCGGTTTGGTGCCATTTTTCTTGAAGGTTTTCGTGCAAGCTGGGGAATTTTTAGCAATTATGATGCTTAAAGTTGCTGCTATTGCTTACAGTGACTCTATTACCCACAGTGATTGGTTCTAATATCCCATATATTTCTATTGGAAACGCGGCCATCTTGTTGCCACCTATTGCTTATTTCAAATATGAATATATGGGATTTGGGTGAAAATCCATCATAAAACATGGAAAACAACGTATTTGATGGACCTAATAATAGTCATCAAATACGTCGATTTCAATTTTTTATGATAGATGTCCATTTAAATCCTATAAATTATTATTTAAAAGTAACAAGAGCTTGGGAACAAAATGGCGGCGAGACCTCTATTGTCGCCACTGTATGTAAAGGTTTATTTAGCCACTGTACTATAGCTTTCTTCTTTTTATATCGACTTATAATCACTTTTTTATTTTTGGAAAATGCAAACATCAACAACACAACATTAAACACAAAAAATTATGGTTAAGATTAGAGAAGGAAACAAGTCAAATTGCAAGGTGTAAAACGATGTGCAAGAGATCTTGAATGCAATTTTTTTGCATGCAACAAATTGCGTTCAAGTTTTCTTGCAAGCTGTAAAACGGCCTTAAGGCATTTTACAGTCCGCTTTTAAAACTTGCAACTTGCAAAAAAAGCCTTATATTTATTTCAGTTCATCTAATATTCGTTTCAGCTCGTCTATAATCGCTGACTTTTCGTTGAGACTTGAAGTTTTGTGTTTGCGTTTAATAGGTGCCATTTTCTTTGAAAAAGTCCACACAGTCAGGAAGGACGCTGCGTATCGAATGATGCGTGTAGACATGTGAAAACTACCCATCCACTCGAACGCAGTTACAAAACGACAAGTAAAAACCTGTGCTTTTATTTTCAAGAGTCATGTAAATGAATTCGGATTACTGAATCAAGTGAAATCCGGATTACAGAGTACATCAAGGAAACGAAAATGCGGTGCGGATTACAGAAGCATGCGGATTATCGCGGGATCGGATTATCGCGACAACACTGTAGTTGATCTTTGGGATATTGGCTAGAACCTAACGGAGCCGGATTTTTCAATTTCGATCTAGAAAAAAAATAAAGGCGAAAAACGGGTTTTAGCGAACTCCGCGCGTTCCTACTACGACCCCGCGACGAACCATCCACGCTCGTCGCGTCTTCGAAAACCCGATAAATTGAAATTGACCACTAAAAAAAAAAAAAAGTGTCCATTTTTCTTCCAGTTGCCTGGTGTGGCGGAAGAAAACAAATACTTTTCTCAAAATTTTACAATGCCTGGCAGAGGCAGGCCTATCAACTAGTACAGTGATAAACGACGGTGGCGACAATTGCCGTCCTATTTCTGATTGGTTCTTTAAAATCCTATATATTCATATTGAAAACGCCGCCATTTTGTGGCTTTTCCTCTTGCTTATTTCAAATATGACTATATAGGTATAGGATTTAAATGGACATCCATAATCCATCACAAAAAATTGAAAACAACGTATTTGAAGTCAGGGACATCAAATAGGTACCATCGTCACAGCATCATTTTAGCTCTTGTACCATTATATGATTTTTAGTGTTAGATATATTAATCTGTCAAACCATGAATTAAATGCATTGAAATGAATGATGGTAGAATTATTCCAGGAGATTAATATCAATTATTTTGGTCCCAGATACTTTTGGTGACGATGGTACGTTTATATTGTTGTGTTAATTCATATTTGAAATTAGCCATGCAACACCGAATAATTTAATAAATGTTTATTAAACGAAAAATTCGTTTATTTTTGGTAATGGTATTATTTTTGAACGTATATAATAAACGACAATTTTTGAATTCGTATAATAAACAATATAAACATACATAATCTACTACATTATAGAACTACTTCGGATTATCCTCTAGATTTCAGTACCTACCTACTACTATGGTGAAATTTAACTTCCTGTCTAATTCATATAGTTATTTGAAGAATTTAAATAATTAATTACCTACATCATTTTATATTATTTGTTTATACACAATTTTTCGTAATGGTTTTATAGACGAACAGTATCGTTTATTACACGTTTTCCATAAATTATATTGGACACTTTAAGCAGGTCCTGAATTTCAAACGTATCCGTATCCGCATCGATCTGCGCATGCGCAGAATAGATACGGCGGTTGCGTTGGCCGTATAGTTACGGGCCTTGCCTCGTATCCGTATCCGGAAACGTATCTCAATTATCTTTCTGTCAAATATCACTAAAATAACTTCAACAACATAAACACAGTGCTTATAGATAAAACGAAAACCTACAAACATAGCTACAATATCTATATGTACAACACTTTTTGAGGTTTTAAAATGTTTCATCCAAGGATACGATCATTTACGTAATGTATGGCCATGCTTATTAGGACTTTCAGGCGGTTAACGTAAGTCGATGCGTTTAGGGATGCGGATACGTTGAAGAATTTAGGTTTGCTTGAAGTGTCTACTATTAAGATGGGATATTAGCCTATAATAAATGTAGGTATTTCATTAACAGTTTTTTTAATCCTTAAATCAATTATCCTGCATTGCCGATATAAGTTTTACGTACCTACCTATAATATAAATTGATATAGGTACGGGTGCAAGGTAGTAATAGAGGTAGTAATAAAGACAAAATATAGCAACAGACCTATCTATTTTTACCTGATATGCGCGCGCAACACGAGGCAATGCCTGTTTATTGGCTATCTAGTGTGAGGTGATCGTTTTGTACGTTGGGCATCGCCTTGTCCTTGTTCATTGTCCGTGGTCTGACAAGAATAAACCTAAGGTTGATATTCAACTTGACAAGTGTCATTCAAAAATTGTTTGACATTTTCATTGACAAATACGTTGCACAACACGCGGTCTTTCTCCTTCCCTTTTTTCCCGTGCAAATAAGAAGGACGGATTGCTATACGTAAGTCTAACCTAATTTGGTACGTTTTGCCTCGTCTTGCGCAATGAGCGTTCTGTGTCTTTTTTTATTTAAAGGAGGTGTGCGCCAAAAATTAAAGTTTTAGTGTAAAAAAATCCAAGAATAACTGTTCAAACCTCGTTATTCTACGATAAACCATCGCTGAGATATACCGCTTTAAAGTGTGGACGACGCTCTCGTGACGTCACGAAAACTTCGTCCAGCGGCGCTCTGCATCGAAGGTAAATTTAATTAAATCCACTTTCTCGTGCGTCGCTTGAGCTTTCGTGACGTCATAGGGTGAGATGCGGTACCTTCATAGAGCCATATCTGCGGTATTATTTGTCATAGAGGGGTGCGGATTTCACTGTTATTCTTAGATTTTTTTTCTCTTTTTTTTGAGATGAAGTTGTTTTTTTGGCGCACACCCCCTTTAATGAAGTTTTCGTATTATTACCTCTTTGTCTGGTAAAATAGATAGGTCTAATACTTCAGCTCTTTAATTTATAAATATTAATAGAATTATCTCAGCAGTCATCACGTCATCAATCAGTTTACTATTTATTTGATTTTTCGTAAATGTTTTATAAATGATTTCACGTTTCCAACTCGTCCTCGAGATTCGTCTGTGGAAACGAACGCACGTTTGGCGCGTTTCGGAAGTACGATCAGTGTTGCCAGGTCATATTTTGTTTTATCAGTAGACTACCAGTCTAAATATCAGTAGAAATCAGTAGATAGATAAGTTGCCTAGTTGAAAGGGTAAATCATAAGGGTATACTCAATTAATTATTTTAGTTACATTTTTTCAAATCATTAAATCATTAGACTGTGTATTAGACCATAGAAAATTGTATTAGAAAATCAAACACCAATACTACTTATAAGAAATAATTTATTTAGATTATGAAATATTCCTATTTTAATATGCACTACTTATGCAGTAGTCTGGTCTCTGAGAAAAACAGGTAAAACAGGCTGCAGTTAGTTGTACAGCATAACGCTATGTGACCAATTGACAAACCAACAACTACGCATGCCTTTACGCAACTGGCAAGACAAAAAGCAAGTAAACAAGGCAACAAGACACAACACAATCGCGCATGAACGCCGGGGATTCCTCAGTTAGGCCGAGTGCAATGCCTGCACTGCGAGCGTTCGAGAATGTTCCAATGAAAACCACACCGGACTGATCGGAGTAATCAGGCAGGCATCGTTCAGACTGTCCTCTGAAGTTCAGAGGACACTCCTAGCAGTCCTAGCCCAAAGGTCGCTTAGGAAATTATTGCTGTGACATTCTCATACATGATTTTAATTTGAAAAATATCATAAAAAGCGGGTAAATAATGACAACGACTTTAATCAGTAGAATTCACATTGATATCAGTATATCAATAGACCAATGGCCAAATCAGTAGATCTATTGATAAATCAGTAGACCTGGCAACACTGAGTACGATCATAGACAACAAATCGAAGCGAAGAACGACTTATTGCTCCCTGGCGGCGCAAGGCGGTCGGTTCTGTGGCTCCCTCTACGCATACCTGCTCTGCTACTTGTCTGATTGTGCTGTGCGGGCCAAAGCCACGCGCATACGAAGAAAACGCCAGCTGTCAGCCATTTTGCATTTCGCATGCATATAAAATCAATGTTTGCGATTGTAAAATTTAAGTTTTGTTTGTTTTGCAATAATTGAACAACAACAACTACTGCTTCGGTAAGTAATTTATTATTCTTCAGCCACAAATGAACTTTGCATGCCGCAATTTTGTTCTAGTAACCATTTCTGTTCGCCCCAGGTCACATTATTGTAGGTAGTTACTTTCCGCAAACCCTGTACCGCCCTTTATCGAGCCAATAGACCATAAGAACGAATTTCATGGCTTTTGAATCCTGGGGATGCGATTCAAGTGGGATGGATCTGCTCCCGAGCGGTATCAACAAAAATATCCGTACAAGGAAACAAAGATGTTTAGTTTATATAATGATAAGTTTTTTCGACACGTCGGAGCGGAGCCAGGCAAGTCCTTAAATATTAATTTGTTTTTCTGTATACAGATGCTGTGAAGCTAAGATTTGCTGGAAGGGAAACAGTCGATTTAAACGACCAGGTGCTGATAAGGGCAGTGCAAGAGAGGCTGAAATTATCTAAAAGTCGCTACACTTATAACTCGACAAAAAACGTTAATAAAACATATACATATACGTATATTGTAGACCTAGGCGGTAAAGAAGTGTCCGGGCTCGCTGAGGCTCGCCCGTACATTTCTTCTTTCAGCCTGGAAAAATCACTTTACCTGCAAGGTTTACACTTTATTTTTCTTCTGACTCCACATAATTGTAGCTAATAGCATGTTTTTTTTATATCCCTTAATTTTTTATTGGATTTGATTTAAGTGATTTTGACATCAGATTCAAGTTCACACTTTTATAACGCCCTCGTTTTGTGACAAATGTTGCCTGTCACATTTGTCCGAGCATTTGTCTGTCAACTTTTTGCAGAAATCTATATTAGTTGGTAATTTTTATTTAAAAATTTAGTTCATGAATAAAGCTGGGTTTATACAGGAAATAAAATAACATAAAATAAGAAATAAAATAAAATTAAAAGATGGCCTTATGAGAACCCATGGTGGCGTTTATACACAAAAATGAAATAAGATAAGAAATAAGCAAAAATAAAAAGTTGGTTAACTTTTAACTTCTTATTTTATTTTATGTGAAAATG
The DNA here is from genome assembly GCA_917834065.1 of Ceutorhynchus assimilis. Lineage (NCBI taxonomy): Eukaryota > Metazoa > Arthropoda > Insecta > Coleoptera > Curculionidae > Ceutorhynchus > Ceutorhynchus assimilis. The sequence continues at coordinate 15,125,579 of OU892277.1, forward strand.
CTATGTGCGCATGTCACGACGTCGATTAGATTAGACCGATGACAGTTCAGGCGCGTGGTGATTGGTTCAAAATAATTCTAATTTTATTTTATATTTTTCTGTATAAACGCCTTATTTCTTATTTTGCTTATTTGTTATGTTATTTTTTATTTCCTGTATAAATCCAGCTTAACTTCTGCTACTAGAATTTTATTAGGTAGATATACCTTGCGTTCGGTATTTTGCTCGAAGAGCAGAGCGTGCTGAGTGGAGCCGTAATCACGTGACCAGCGAGGGAACAGAGCAGTTGAGCGCTATATAAAAGTGCCAGAAATTTTAATAAACGAACGCGAATGAGGCTGCACCGAGTACACTTTTTAAATAAACGAACGGTAAAGTCATGCTCGGAGAACTCAGACCAAAATAACGAACGCACGGTTTATAATTGAAACGAACACAGCTTTTTCTGAATTGAAATTTGATCAAAATCCTTGTGTTTTGACAAACAGAAAAACATATTAATTTTGGAATATTTTGGTCAATGGTGATTCAGTAAAAGCTGTGTGTTTTATGGCATTTGCACTATTGTAGATATCTATATTCTATATTTTTTTTAAAAATAACTCTTACAATCAACAATGACTTATATTTACTTTACATACTAGAAACAATAATAATACATATATTATTAAACATATATGTATACCTATACTTAGGTTGTTGGTTGTACATATACCTATTTAAATATTTATTTGAAAATTTTACGAAACTTTCTTATTTTTTCTCTACAGGTATCATCTCGCAAAAGTTTTATTTCTATACTGTTGGTAAATTTTACTTTTATATTTCTGAAATTCATTCGAATAATCGTTCTTAGCTTGCAAAAATTAAATGGTAAATCTTTTTCCTTTTTGAATATTTTTATTTTTCTTGCCAAGTTTTGTACCATTCCTTGAAAACGAATCACCATTGTGGAATTCAAAATAAAAGTGCCGTTTTTCAATTATTCTCGACATTATTATAATTGTTCAAATAACACTGAATGATTTTTAGGGTCAAAATCAATGGGTCAAAATGCGCTGTCCTAATAGAAAGAAACAATCCTGCCCAGGACTGTGACTGACTGACGGCACGTGACGTCAGTAGCATTCCTCGACAATTGGATATTTTGGCGATTGTATGTCTTATGGGATTGAGCAATCCTATTAGAGTTTACGATTCTTGATGAAATCCTGCTGAAATCATGGGAAATGATTCAAAGTATTCCAAAAGCATCAGCAGAAAATTCTTCTGCTGTGCGTGCACTCAACCGGAATTTTCTAACACAGACCGGTTAATTTTTTGGTGAATTCCGAGAAGTGATCAAGGCGAATGACGCACGAATAAATGCTGTCAATGTCAAAAATTAAAGATCCGATCCATGGTTCGTTCTGGGTCTACTACTAATTCCTAGCCGTTCAATTCTAACATGGCCGCATGTTAGTTTACAATTTTTCTTTATTGTTTGCCAACGGAAGAACAAGAATTGGTACTGGTGTTTGGTCCCGATTATTCCGCAATTATTCAAGAATATTTAAAGCTATATTTCAAAACCCTTAGTTTACTATTTACTATAGTATCGACGCCGGTTTTAGGATATACCTAAACCCAGAAAATAATATTTGGTTCACTCTTTGTTGCATTATATTAATGTAAAGCTTTTGCGACAAAATTTTTGTTTGATATAAAATGCTTCAAGAACATCATATGACTCAAAACGGTATGCAGCGGAATCCAAGGTAAAACGCTTTCCTATTTTATTTGAGATAAAATAGAGGTGTATCTGTATGTTCGGTTATATGTTTGTAGTTGTACTAGTTAGTAATTACTCTGGGAGTTTTCATCCATAATTATTATTAATTTTTCTTTGGATTGATTTGATACATTTGAATTTAATAAATACAGGATATATATTTTTAGAATGGGGATGCAGCAAATGGGACCACCCCCCAATCAAAGAGCACCCATTATGATGAGCATGCCTGCAACGGGTATGTGTCCAGGTATATATCTAGACTAGGATTGTTTTAATTTATTTATTCCCTATCGAGTCCAAATTGCCCCTCCCTTATCAAAAAAAAAAAAAAAAAAACAGGAAAGTAAAGTAGTAGGTAGGTACCTAAACCTGAATGCATCTCAACTTTCCTTTTTTTTTTGGTGCTGTGACTTAGCTACATTTTTTAATAATTGTATCTTGCAGGTGTGCTTGTCTCAATGCCAACTGGTCCAGGACCAGCAATAATTTCTACATCAATTCCACAACAGCCGCAGCCCAAGCCTATGCAACAGCAACCTCAAGTTTACCATTATGAAGCATTGCCACCCACACAGCCCTCTCAAAACACACAACAAAATGGCAAGTCTACTCAGATTAAATATACCTACTGCGCCCTTAAATTTTTATTCAAACTTAAACTAAACAAATCAAAAGATCCTGTACTTTTCTCATGGAAACTATCTCTTTGTCAAACTAGATTGCGTTTTGAAGGGTCAGTTGTCTGCACACAGTTCAACTCTCAGCTAGTTTTCTGGAGGATAGTAAATGTCATTTTAACTAGCATAGAAACACTTATCAAATGTGAATTATCTGATGTTTTTGCACATTTTGAGCTGTTTGCTCTAAATATGTAACAATATCAACTGTGGTAGTTGGAAAAAAACATTTTTTGTAGTTGTAGTTGCAGCTGCTAATATAAAGTTTTTGTCTCTGTTTATACCCAAAAAATTTTAAATAATATCAATAATTACTGGTTTATTTGCTTGATTACAGTTCTCAAAATAGTTTGAGCTTACAGTGGTATAAAGTTTATAAGCACTATTTAATAATTACATTTATATGTGGCTTCTATTATGCATGACATGCTCAAAAATACTTACCTTAAGTAGGTACCAATTACAAGATTAAGCAAGCTTATGGTTTGTCCTGTCGGGTGTTTCATCAATAGGTATATTTGAAAGCTCAATGATTTGTTGCAACTCAGAAGGGCATGATGTTCATACAATAAGTTGATGGTTTGGGTTGGAGTTCATGGTCATCAGCGGTCATAGTAGTTACCAAAAAGGATAGTTCCATAAGGTTATGCGTGGATTATAGAAGACTGAAGGCCTTATTACCCATAACCGCGGATTGCAATACCCTTAACACCTTATCAAAATCAAAGTGGTTTTCAACTCTGGACTTGAAAAGTAGATATTGGCAGAAGGAACTCAATGAAGACTGTTTCAATTATGCAATGCACCTGGTACTTTTGAAAGGCTGATGGAGTTAATTTAGCGAGGACTCGCTGAAAAGACATGTTTGGTATACCTATTATTATTTTTCTTGACTATTTAACATTATTATTATTATTATTATTATTATTATTATTATTATTGGTTTATATTAGAAAACTATTCAAAAACAAATAAGTCTCTTGAATGCAGTCTTGCTGTCTTTCAATCATGCGATAAAATAACAAGATATTGAATAATTATTGTCCATAATTTGCATCTTTGTTCAAAATTAGCAAAAGTTCTTCAAGTTTATTTTTGAATCAACCTTTGGGATAACTGCACTTTGATACAAGGCGTTTCACTAGTTCACTACACGATGCACCAGGAAGTTTTCTGTTGAAAGTTTCACTCAGTTGACTTTTATCGTTCGTCTTGTGAAGACGTGTTTTCCAGCGTTCAGCGCTTTTCTTATTTTATTACTTGTTTAATAGGTACATATTAACTTAAGCGAAAGTGGTACCAAAGTATAGCGTTTTTTTTTCTTTTTATTAAGTGTCAACTTGTTTGAAGTTGGTCTGAGTGGGTAAATAGCAGTTTGCCATGTCCCCCATAACAGTAACAAATAATGATACTTGTAAATATCCACAATATTTGAAACTTTAATTCATTATCTCTACTACCGCAAAAAAATCGATAAGAATAATTAATTCCAAGCGCTAGTACCAACGTCACTCAAACCGCAGGATGCTTGATTAAATCAAATCAAATTAAATCAAAAAAGCTTTATTGTCTGAAGAATGTACAATTCTCTTTGACAGAGCCGATAAATGTCCTTACACATACAGTCATGGGGACCAATGGTAATACCATCTCTGAAAGAAAGCTTTCAGATTGAAAACCGACATCAGTCGCGGTTCTTGGAGTGGAAAGGGACTTATACATGGCAGAGGTCAATGAATTTAATTTTTATAACTTCAAAAAACTCAGTTTTCTTGAATTGAATACCCCATATATTTTTACATCGTGAGAAAGTTTTTTTCCTAAGCTTCTCAATAATGAATAGTTTGATGCCTTTATTTCTAAAGCGAAGCTTGGTATGAGCTCTTGAGGACGTGCTCGCCAGTTGGAAATTTTTGATTATCACTCGGTATAATGTAAAAAAAAAAATTCTATAATGGACTAAAAATTTATTGGGTAATTGAAAATCGTGGTGCAAAGCGCATCCTTTCATCTTTCCTAGTTTCGAGGATATCAGCTTTTGAAATGCTTCAGTTCCGGCTGGGACACTTGGTATTGCAGGGCAAAGGGATATGACGGCACAGCAATCCTTTGTCATAACAACTTTTCAATGAATCACGAGATCGAGTGCATTGACACATACAATGATTTAATTATAAAAACAAATTTGATTTTTGTAAGAAAACTTAAGGTGGGTTTATATAGCATGTTTTGTTTATCACTCTGCCAATGTTGAAATCACATAAAATAAGACATAAAAGTTGACCAACTTTCTTATTTCTTATGTTGTTATTTTCTGTATAAACGCCATAAGGGGTTTCCATAAGGTCAATTTTTTATCCTATGTTATGTTATGTGTCTGTAAAAACTCGCCTTTAATATGTATTTACATAATATGCGCATTCAGGTCTCCCTCTAGAAGCCCAGCAATATTTTTGGAAGCTCTCGAGGATCTTTCACTGAAATTTCCACTATTATCCTAGATAATTCTTGCAGGCGATGTTAATATCGACTGAGCGTATGCAGAATCGAGAGATACCAAAGCTTTATTAAGTCTGTTAAAATCATTTAATTTGAAAGTACATAGGTATCTGTGAACAAACCAACACGCACCACCAGTCATTCAAAAACAACGATTTTATGTGCAGTAACTTTGATTTTGGGGATTTAAATTGTAAAGTTATACCCTCAGCACTTTCAGTCCATGAAGCTTTGGCGGCAGAATTAACGTTTTTTTGTGAAATATTCAATAAAACTTTGGTAAAATGCAGAATATACAGAAAAGAATACCTTCAGGAGCTTGGCAAACCGTGTAAACTAGAGCCAGTGTTTCAATACACAGGATCCTACACAAAAGTTTCAGACAAGTGTAACAAGTATTCTTAATAAGAGCTTTCCTCTACGAAAAATAATAGCGAAACCAAAAAAAATATGGATAACTAAAGGTATCAAGGTCTCTGGAAAAAACTTAGTGTGTCTGCATAATTTCAGGAAGTTCCCTGACTGTCAGGGATTCATACAGTACTTCAATAAGTATAATAATAATGGTAATGATAATAATAATAATAAATAAGCTTTATTGTCAAAACATTTTTCAATTTCATTCACAAAGCAATACAATCTCAACCTATTTCAAGAAAAAGTTCACATCATATATGGCAATAATAACGATTCAAGATATATATTATGTCAAAACACTTGCATAAAGTTCACCACCACGATAGACATATGCCCAAACACAACATTCACCTTAAAAAAGAAAGAATCCCTCTTGACATCGATTAACACAAGTTAAAAAAATTGAAACATTCAATTTTCAAAAAATTCACCAATAATATAGTATGCCTTAGTGACTAGATGGGTCCTTGGATGGGTCTTTACCAGGTTTCTAAAATTTTCATAACTCAGACTATTCTAAATTTCCTCAGGCAGATGGTTGTTTGCTCATTATTCACTTCTGGAATCACACATCAGATATGGGTAGTGATGTAAAATTCCCGAAACATTCAAAAGCCGCGAACATTCTAGGAAACTTTCCGGGAATATTGGAAACTTCCGGGAACTTATGGAAATATTGTATTTTTTTTAATTCATAGCTAAATCAGACAAATCGTAATAGGCTTTATTTACCTATTATTGTAGTGTACTGACTATAGACTATAAACGAAGAAAAACACTATTTTTTTCTGTAAGATCAGCTAAAAATTAAACTATTTAGTAAAAACACTTTTATGGACGGTTGAATAAGGCTTTAAAGGAAAAGCTGATCCGATTAACCCAATCTCTTAGCTCTTTCTTTTTTATCTTTCTTTAATGAAGATTATTTTAAAAAAAGACAAACTGTAGGCTGTAGGTACATCAGCTGGTGATCGGGTAAATCAGATCAGCGTTTCCGTCAAGACAGTTGAACTGGGCTACGTCATCCACATAAAGTGAAAGGACGTCACTGACACCTTGTATTCGCAATAATCTTGCATTTTTATAAAATTCTTCTGGAAAGTTCTTGGAAATATTCTCGAAAGTTCTCGGAAATATTCTTTTGAGAGTTTTTGATTGAAAGTTTCCGGGAATATTCTCATTCAGGAGAACGTTTCCATTTTTTATCGGCGAATATTCTCGGAAATTTCCCAATGTTCGCGAATATTCGCATGGGAGTATTCTCGACTCACATCACTAGATATGGGATAGCTTTCTGGGGTTATTCTACACAAACATCTGTCCAGTCAGTATGTGTGCTACAATAGAGGACCCAACGTTATCTTTCTAAAAAGGCTGTAGAGAAGCTTGTCAAAATGGAAAATATTTCTGATATCCTAGTTTGGGGGCCCAAATCGCGAAAAAATGCATGCTAAATTTGCCATCATTTTCAATGTCCCCGGTGTTACAACTTTGAAAAAGACTGTGAATTTTTATTTTTTGAGTCAGTTTCTTTGATTTATAAAAAGTTCTCTGGTTTTGTACAAGACAGAAACTACAATCTAAGGTAAAATTGCCTACCGCTGCCAATACCAAAGTTTTCCCTCACAAAAAAACTCAATAATTTATGAAAGTGAAAAAATGTTTAGCCATCTACCTCAAGACATAACAGATAGAGGCTGCCATGAAGGCTTTAGTATGTCTGTGAAAAACTATCCAGTCTCAGTTCTGATTGTATTTCAAATGTGGTAGTTAGTGTTATTGCTTTATAAGCAAGTCAGTTAACGTAAATGTTTTGATGTGTTCTTAACTGTCAATTTGTTCTTATCTTGTGGTTGTTTAGTTTAGGGCTGGTTTGACAATTCAAGTATATCCTGAGTATAGGCTATACCTAGAGTAAAAGTTCATTTTTGAGTTCTAAAATGAACTTTTATTCTAGGTATGACCTATACTAAGGATATACTTGAATTGTCGAACTGGCCTTTAGATTCGATTTTCAATATTGTTATCTCTTTTATAGATCTGACCTAAATTTAAAGTAACAACTGAAAATGTGTAAAGGTGTCCTTGCGATGGAATAATTAGGTATTACATTAATTTTAAGTATTAACCGAGGTATTAACTATAAGCCATTACTTATTGCTTTGTCAACGAAATTGTGAAATTTTTGGACAAAAAGCTTATTTGAATTGAATTGAATACCTTTTGACATTTTTCTTAAAGTTGTATATCCTTTACAAAATATGGATTCCACATTACTTGGCAGTATCCACAGTAAAAAAGTTTCAGACTGATGAGAGATTTATGCAGTTTCAGTATTGATTCAGCAGAACCGTTCTGAAAGGCTTTCAGTACAAGATAAGTGAATAAATCAGGCATTTTCACTATTTTTCAGACCCAGACCATCAACAGCAACCGCCACATATAAGCAACCAGGAGCAACAACAAATGAGTCAACTTAGTCCCAACACTAATACTGCTTCTGCACCCATCCCTCCTTTGGCAAACATAAAAGAAAAAACACCCATGTGCTTGGTAAATGAATTAGGTAAGTTTCAATCTAATTGAATCAACTGTTAATAACATTATTTTGAAATAATAATTGAGCTTTAAGTATTTCAAAATCTTCTTCACATGGAAGTGAAATGTGCTCACATTAGAAAATATCTGTACATAAAATCTAAAATGCTGAAAAATTGCACTTTTTTTCACATTGCAAGAAAAAAATAATTTCGTTGCTAGATTGTGTCGTCTGTTACTCCAGTTTCAGGCGAAAATTGCGAATGAGAACGAAAAAGGGTACTGTTGCAAATCACCTGAAAAGAATAAGGTTAATCTGCTAGAAACAGCTTTTGCGCGAAGATTTGCAGTTTTCTTCCAGAAAATTGATGAAAATGAGTTTGAAATGCTTCGAGAAAGTAATTGCCAAAGGGTAATTCCATCAATTAGCCACCAACGAGTGCCCCTCATATCCTCATTTCTATTTTATTTTTTAACTGTGACTTGACAAAGACCTAAGAAGTCCAAAAATCAATACTTTTTTTTTCTTACTCCCCACCTATTTCTTGAAGACCATGCAAAATTTACCATGCACTAACTAAACAACACATCTTTAACTCATGTCGACCAACAAAATGATCTTGGCATTATTATAACCTCCGATTTAAAATGGGAGTCGCATGTCAACAAAGTTGTAAAAAAGTCAAACACTCTCATTTACTTCATTCAAAAAGCCTTCTCAGATAGATCCATAGAAACAATAATGCAATTGCATAAAACATATATTAGACCAAAACTTGAGTATGGAGGGACGATATGGAATCCATATTTTGCAAAAGATATAGAGTTTTTAGAAAGAGTTCAGAGGCGGGTCACAAAAATCCCAGTAGAATTGGCAAATTTGGAATACCCGGAAAGACTGAGGAGACTAAATCTAACAACACTAAGGGAAAGACGTTTGAGAGGAGACCTTATAGAGACATATAAGATATTGCTGCCATATTACCAAACAAACCTTAATATATTTCATGCAAATACAAATATACAGCTAAGAGGTCATAGTAAGAAATTGGAGAAGGAAAGAAATGCCAAACTTCCCAGAAAAAACTTTTTAAGTAATAGAATAGTTTATCATTGGAATGCGCTATCTGAGGATGAGGATACTGTTTGTGCTCCAAGTATCAATTCTTTTAAAAATAGACTTGACACCCAACGTGACACACTAGAAAACATTGTTTCGCATTTCGGCCAGTAATGAGTTATTAGTGGAAATATAGAATGAAAACTATTGTGAAATGTAACCATCAAATAATCAACAGTTTCATCGGTCATAACCGCCTACTGTTGTATATCGTAATCGTAATCGTAAAATCTTATAAGAAGCACACTGCAAGAATTGCTCCAAATCCAACCTTATTTTGGCTCTTACTAAAAAATGATTTGCCCACAAGCTATTGCTCTTAGAACTCTTACTTACTCCCTCGTTTGTCCCTATGTTTTTTTCTTGTTTGCTTATCACATAGTCAATAATAGTTTTCAGGTATGTTAATTTTTACTAGCATTAAAAAAATCTTGAATAATCTACGTAGGTACTTTTTTGTTACCTTATTACATAAAATGCCAAAGTATATTCGATTTGTACTAAGTAATAGGAAAAAACGTGGCATCCATGCTAAATGGAAATTTCCCATTAATTAATTTAATTATCTGATGAAAATTTTGCATTCATGTATCTGCGCCAAGAATATCATAACCTGCTATATTCCCGGCACGTGAAAGTGGCCTGTCACTAGAAGATTTTGACGGAGCGAGTTGTATAATACTTTTAGATGGAAAACCTGTATTAATACGAAAATATATCTATATTTCAGCAAGATACAATAAGATCCAACATCAATATCGTCTAACTGGTGAACAAGGGCCAGCACACAAGAAAGTATTTACTGTAACTTTGAAGCTTGGGAAAGAAGAATATGAAGCTGAGGGCCCTAGCATCAAAAAGGCCCAACACTCTGCAGCTGCTAAAGCATTAACCAAGACAGAATTTAAGCATCCTCCACCAAAAACTATAATTAATAGGCCTGGCAATCGGCAGCAGACTGCTGGCATTGTTACTCCAACTGTGGAACTCAATGCTATGGCTATGAAAAGAGGGGAAAGGGCTGTGTATGTGATGGATGGCAGTGTAGCACCACATCAGGTAAGGATTGCTGTAATTACATGTATTTATAGATTTTTTTAATGAAAAAATGTAGTTTTGTTTTATCTGTTGGTTTTTTTTTTAAATTTGCATTCCACATTTGACATTAGTTTTTTGCATTTTAGATAGAACGCATTTTTTTTTTTTTTTTTTTCAAGTTGGTTTCTTATGCCAGTATTATTGGGAATGTAAATCTTATTTTAGACATTCTCAGTCAGCTGAATTTCTGTGCTCACCTTTGTTATGGGAGTTTGAAAAATGTTTCAAATGCCCCAGCAATAATAGGACAGGCAGTTGCGAGGTATTTGAGGCCGAATGTCAGAAAAGACAATTTATGGGTTATTAAAACTCATAGACCAGAAAGATATTTTATGTTTTTTTTTGTAGAACCAACCATTTCAGTAATAGAGCAGAGAATGTAGAGTAGCTACTAAATAACTATGTATTCATTTGAACACCAGCTTATGGTACCGTTTTTAACATGGTTTCCTGGTATTTACAAACAGTATTGCAAAACAAACTTTGCAAATTGTTCTATAATTAGGTATAATAAGTATGGACCCTAAAATGAAATAATGCACCTCTCAGTTACTGAGTAAGTGCACAGTATCAGAAAATAATATTTTATCGTCAGTGTTGTTGATAATGGAACCATTAATTTCATTCAAATAATTGGCCCTGATGATACTTAATGGAGTGCTTCTATTTCATCGTTGAACATTTGGCTCATTTTCTATTTCTCTAATACAAAATCATCAACATATTCTATGCCATTAGATTATACCATAGATTATAGCATGGATTACCAGCAAAACCATGTAAAAAAATATAGTTTTGTGTTCTACCTTCGAGATAGTGCAAAAAATGCATATTTGTTATTCGGTCCCTATGTTATCTGCGCTGTACATTGAAAACGGTTGGTTCTGTTGTCTAGGAAATTATTATCTACATTGACCTGCTATACATAGAAAGCGATATTTTTGACAATAGTACATTGACGATTAGTACACTGACGATTCCGACGAGTGTGAAATTATTGGCCTGAGCGTAACGAGAACAGATTTCATACGAGTCGAAATTGTCTTCCGCCCGTGGTGCACAGAGTACTTTTTGCACAACTCTTTTGGGAATATTTTTAATAGACAGTATTTATATCAAATTGAAAAGATACTGAGAATGAATGAAAATCAACACTCTGTCAAACTTCGAACTTTCAACAGTTGCTTAAAAAGGTCTAACAAAAGCGTATACAAAAATCAAGTCAACTGAGAAGTTCTAAGAATATTAAATATCTAATATAGCTGTTGTATCAATGTTTATAGTGTTAGTTCTAAGTATTAGCTCCAATAGGTCTGTACGGGCTGTATCCGCCCTCATATTCTGATTCGGAAATCAATAGCTACATATATCCAGTGAAATATAAGCATGTTAAACTTTATTGATTTTTTCAAAATCATGGATAAGTTGAAATCAACTGGCATTTGCAAAAGTGGAAAAAATCAATTGCTCGTCCTAATTTGCAAGATTTGATGTTTGATGAAGTGTTAACATACCTACTCTAATTCGGTTCAACCTGGAATGCAACCAATATTACTATTCATTGAC